>ML663577.1:31670-184732 GCA_007570785.1 Antilocapra americana
GTGTGTGTGTGTGTGTGTGTGTGTGTGTGTGTGTGTGTGTCTCACTCCCTGCTGGTGGCAGAGGTGTGTGTGTGTCTGCCCACCTCCCTGATGGTGGCAGAGGTGTGTGTGTGTGTCTTACTCCCTGCTGGTGGAAGTGGTGTGGGGGTGTGTGTGTGTGCCTCCCTGATGGCGGCAGAGGGGTGTGTGTGTATGTGTGTATGTGTGTGTGTGGCTGCCTCCCTGCTGGTGGCAGAGGTGTGGGTGTGAGTATGGGCCTGTGGGTGTGTGCATGCCAGGGACCCTGGATGCTGACCAGCAGTGACCTCTTGGCCCTTCCTGCAGGTCCCAACCGGCTGGGCGCGGCGACAGTATGGAATGCCCACACCTTTGTTTGCGAGGCTGGCCGTTGGGCCTCCCAGCACCGGCTCCATCCTGTCCGCCCCAGCTGGTGAAATCTGGGTGGCCTGTGTGTCACCGTGCGCTTGGTCTGTCCTCTGTGCGCCAGACAACCACAGCACCCAGCGGTGGTGTGTCTGTGAGGCTGAGGTGCTGAAATGAGCTGTGCTGAGAAGGTAAAGCTCAGCTCCGGGCCTGGTGCACCGGTTGGGTCGGCAGCACCCACTGCCGCGCTGGTTCCTATTACCACCCGGGGCCAGCCCTGGTCCAGAAGCTGGGGTGGAAGATCTGCATGAGTGTGTGTGTGTGTACATGGGTGAGTGTGTGAAGCCACCAATACTCTAGGAAAAGGGGGAGGAACTCACATAACTGAGTCAGCTTGGGACAGAGAAAAATAAATTAGTTACCTTATTTTAGAAAAATAATAGGAATTTTAAGACTAAAAAAACCAAGCTAAATGTAGCTACAGTCACAAAGTCCTCTTAGGTCCAACCCTGTGCCAGGTGCTGGGAGGCAGATAGAGATGGACGGCTCACCCTCTTGGGGGCAAGAGAGAAACTGCTTGTTGACGAGTCAGAGGCTGAGAACAGCTCTCCTGTGGAGCAAAGCCCCGGCAGGCGAGGGGCCGGGCCCTACCATGACCTGCACTCTGCCTGGAGCCCTGCCCAGTCTCTCTCTTACTCCTCACAGCAACCCTAGGAGATGACGTTAGAATTCCAGCTCGAAGATAAGGAAACTGAGGCTCACAGTAGTGAAATGACTTGCTCATAGCCACGTGGCGAAGGGGGCAGAATCTAAACCGTGTCTGTCTAACTCCACAGGGTTTGCCCTCAATACCCTTCAGCCACAAGGCTCCACCAAGAATCCAGCTAGGAGTGCGTGTGCAGGGCTGATGGGGGAGGGATGATGGGTAAAACAATCTGCCTCATCGTAGTTTTGTAACTTGAGGATGAGGAAAGAGAGGGAACCAAGGGCTGAGAGGGAGTCACAGACACTCACTTGCGTACAGATGCGCTGCTTGTTTTTGGATTATGAGCTGAATTACTGACCTTTATGACGTTTTCTCTTGTAATTTTCGTTAGCAGATGAGCAGCTGTTATTGGTTCTTTGGCTGATCTTTATTCTTGGAGGTCCAGGGGGCTCCCCCCTGTCTGGGAGAGTCCCAGCCCCCTCAGGATGAGGAATCTCTTAGAGTCGCTGTACTCGGCAGGCTGGACCCCAAGTCATGGCTCCTATGGGTAGCAACCCTCTCAGTGATGGGTTCCTCAGCTGCTTCTCCACTGTCCCCACTTCTTCCCCAGCCCAGCACTGATGTCACCTCTGCCCTCATCCTTCCTACCCCCCACCTGCATACGTGGCAACCCTCTCACCAGTTCTCCACATTTCCACCCTAGATTTGCAGGAGGCAGCCCTTGGAGGGGGACTACCCTCCTCATCCCACTGGCCATCTGCACTATCCTTATTGCACCCCACTTCTCCAACCCCTCCAGAAGGAGCAAAGGCTTTGGAATCAGACAGAGTGGTGTGAACCCAACTGCCACTTACTAGCTCTGTAGTCTTGGGCAGGTTACTTAACCTTGCTATGCCTCAGTTTCCACACCTGTAGAATGGGATCAGAGGGATCTTGTGAGGACTAACATAAAATCTGCAAGGCAACCGGAGAAGAATGTCCATGAATATTAATTACTGTGTGAAGGTGTGCATGTATGAAGGAAGGCTTCAACATGGAGGTGATTTTGAGCTGGGTTTTGATGAATGGAGCTTGCTTTCTAGGCAGAGGGAACAGTTCCTGCATTCAGTTCAATTCAGTCAGTTCGGTCACTCAGTCATGTCTGACTCTTTGCAACCCAGTGAACTGCAGCACACCAGGCCTCCCTGTCCATCACTAACTCCCAGAGTTTACCCAAACCCATGTCCATTGAGTCAGTGATGCCATCCAACCACCTCATCCTCTGTCGTCCCCTTCTCCTCCTGCCCTCAATCTTTCCCAGCATCAGGGTCTTTTCAAATGAGTCAGTTCTTCCCATGAGGTGGCCAAAGTATTGGAGTTTCAACTTCAACATCAGTCTTTCCAATGAACACTCAGGACTGATCTCCTTTAGGATGGCCTGGCTGGATCTCCTTGCAGTCCAAGGGACTCTCAAGAGTCTTCTCCAACACCACAGTTCAAAAACATCAATTCTTCTGCACTCAGCTTTCTTTATAGTCCAACTCTCACATCCATACATGACCACTGGAAAAACCATAGCCTTGACTAGACAGACCTTTGTTGGCAAAGTAATGTCTCTGCTTTTTAATATTCTGTCTAGGTTGGTCATAACTTTCCTTCCAAGGGGTAAGCGTCTTTTAATTTCATGGCTGCAATCACCATCTGCAGTGATTTTGGAGCCCAGAAAAATAAAGTCAGCCACTGTTTCCCCATCTATTGGCAGATGTGAAATAGCACAGCATGTTTGGAGAAGTATGAGTAGTTTAGAGTCCCTGGGAAGTAAGAATAGGGATTCTCTGGCTGTCCAGTGGTTAGGATTTGGTGTTTTTTCTGCAGGGGCTCTGGGTTCAATCTCTGGTCTGGGAATTAAGCCAAGGGGGAAAAAGGAAATGCAGCTGGGGAGGGCAGGAATCAGACTTCAGAGTCCGTATCAGCAGGGCCACCGTGTGTCCCCCCTTGGGAAGCTTCCAGCCACCCTCTTTCCAGGCCTCACCCTCTGTCCCAGTTTAGCTGTCACCAAAGCCCTCAGGTTCAATAGGTCCCTGACCGCAGGACCTTTGCACATACCACACCCCTGCCAGGAGCGCCCTCGCCCCATTCCTGCTAGGACACTCCTGTTTCTTCCAGAAGCCTCCCCCAGTCACTTGTACTGAAAGGAAGTGTGCTCTCCCTGAAGCTCAGTCATTGTCACTCTACGCCCAGGACCTCGACTTGCCAGGGCCCAGCTGATTCCAACCCAGGGCTTCATGTCCCCAAAGTGTACTTCCCTTGTCAACCTCTTGGGGTGGGGGGCTCCTGTTTTTGGTCCAGAAACTATGGTCTTTGGTGTACAGAGTTGGGAGTACAAGACAACCTGACCTGCCTCTTGAGAAATCTGTATGCAGGTCAGGAAGCAACAGTTAGGACTGGACATGGAATAACAGACTGGTTCCAAATAGGGAAAGGAGTACATCAAGGCTGTATATTGTCACCCAGCCTATTTAACTTATATGCAGAGTGCATCATGAGAAACGCAAGGCTGGATGAAGCACAAGCTGGAATCAAGATTGCTGGGAGAAATATCAATAACCTCAGATATGCAGATGACACCACCCTTATGGCAGAAAATGAAGAAGAACTAAAGAGCCTCTTGCTGAAAGTGAAAGAGGAGAGTGAAAAAGTGGGCTTAAAGCTCAAAATTCAGAAAACTAAGATCATGGCACCTGGTCCCATCACTTCATGGCAAATAGATGGGCAAACAGTGGAAACAGTGGCATGACTTTATTTTCATGTCCATTCTGCTCAATGGACATGAGTTTGGGTAAACTCTGGGAGTTGGTGATGGACAGGGAGGCCTGGCATGCATGGGATCGCAAAGAGTTGGACACGATTGAGCAGCTGAACTGAACTGGTATACAGAGCTGAGAGACGACTGTCACCTGGCACAGGCTGTGCAATAAATGCCTGTGACCTCAGCCAGTCGTAGGCACGTCTGACTCATCCCTTGGCACCACTCCCCCAGGGACGGGGCTCCAAGAGGGCTAGTTAATGAAGGAACAAATGTTTGCTCCTCCCTTTGTCCAAGAGCTTCTGAAAGGCAAGCGTTCTTAAACATAGGGCCTGACACACAGTAGATGCTCAATAAATATTTAGAGGCTGAGCAAGTGCCCTTCAGACTTGCCCATAATTTACCAGTTTATGGGCACTTTTACCCTATGATTTGATTGGATAATCACAGTAAATTATTGTTTAATGCTTATAAAGCAGACATGAGGCCAGAAATGAAAAGTGACTTGTCCAAAGTCACACAGCAAAGCAATACGAGCTCGATGCTTTAACTCAAGCCTTCTGCTCTAACTATACAAAATCATCATTGTCTTCCTGATTGTGACAATTTCTTGAGCGTCTGCTCTGTGTAGGTAGTTTATAAGCACGAGCATGTGTGCATGTTAAGTTGCTTCAGTCACGTCTGAGTCTTTGCCACCCTTTGGACTGTAGCCCACCAGGCTCCTCTGTCCATGGGATTCTCCAGGCAAGAATATTGGAGTGGGTTACCAGGCCCTCCTCCAGGGGATCTTCCTGACCCAGGGATGGAACTGGTGTCTCTTATGTCTCCTGCATTGGAAGGTGGTTTCTTTACCACTAGTGCCACCTGGAAAGCCCATTTAT
Organism: Antilocapra americana; assembly: GCA_007570785.1. Taxonomy (NCBI): domain Eukaryota; kingdom Metazoa; phylum Chordata; class Mammalia; order Artiodactyla; family Antilocapridae; genus Antilocapra; species Antilocapra americana. The sequence goes on from ML663577.1 coordinate 36,406, forward strand.
AAGCATGATCTCTCCTAATCTTCAGATGATGAAATGGAGGGAGGTCTCCAAATCCCCAGCAGTCTCCTGGGATTGATGGGGGCTGACCACAACCACTCTGTGCAGACCTGGGGAACGGCCACTGGGCCAGGCACAGGATACAGCACAGGGCCTGGTGGCCACCTCCCACCTGAAAACATTAGTTTCCTCCCTGAAGCACTGGGCAGGGCCCTGATTGCCACTCTCTCTGGCGGTCCCTAAAGAGGAGGGTGCAACCACCACCATGGTGGGGCAGACCAGCAGCAGGGAGGGAGGAGCCAGCTTCTATTCCATTCCTATGCCCCAAACCTCCACCTCCCTTCCCACCTCCTCCAGGAAGCCTTCCTCCGGTGAGCCCCCTCCTGAGAGGAGGAAGGAAGCTTGGAGACCATCCAGTGCCCCCTTTCCACTCCCCTTTCACAGTGGGGAAACTGCAGCCCAGACAGGAGAAGGCCCCAAGGTGGGTGGCTGTGGCTGAGACAGGAAGCCAGGCCTCCTGGCCCCCAGTCCAGGGCTCTTCAGGCCTGCTCTGAGACCGTGACCACAGTCAACATATACCAAGCTGGCCAAGTCTTCCCTGGAGAGCAGCTGGCATTCAGGGCCTCAGACTCAGGCTTTAAAATGGGAGATCTGAGGTCATCTGTGATCCTGCTGTCCCTTTGCAAGCTCTATCCTAGGTACTTTCCAAACATCAGCTCTTAGTTATGACATCTACCAATGATGTCCCCATTTTACAGATGAGGAATCCTAGGGTACAAGTACCATTATTATCCCCATTTCTTAGAATGGGAAGCTCAGTGATGCTAAGGACCAATTAGAGGTGAGAGCATGGAGGACTGGGATTGGGACATGGACTGTCTGACTCAGCATCTACCGTCTTAACCTCCACTCTAAGCTACTTCCCTAAAGTCAAGCCCGTGCCTCCCACATAGCACTCCCTGAGGTCTTAACTCCACATTTCCTCTTAAGCTTTGGTGGAAAAGCTTTCAAGGGGGTGTGCAGAGGCTTTGTGAATGCAGCCATCCTACTCATGTGTGAAAGCTTGTTGTCATCTAACTATCACAAACCTAAACCATGATTTTAAAAGTCATCATTACCAGCTTAGCGCTGCCTGTGCTATGCCTTCAAGGAATAGTCACAGTACCTCTCTGAACTGTGGTTTCCTCTTCTGTAACAGAAGGATAAGGCCTTCTCCATCACTGTCAGCTATCTAACGCAAGCAGCCTTTGGGATGGCCCCCAGTGATCCTCAGCACCTGGTATTCATGTCCCTGTGTAACCCCCTCTCTTTACATGTGGGCTGGACCTAATGACTTGCTTCTGATGAAGAGAAAAATGATGGGATATCCAAGAGGCAAGGGCCTGTGGGAGGTCTCTGACCAACAGCCAGTGAGGAATTGAATTCTGCCAACAGCCAAGTGTGTGGATTTGGAAGGTGATCCCCTCAGTTCTCCAGGCTGAGCGAGCCTTCAGATGAGACCGCAGCCTAGAGGCACCTGGCTGAACCATGCCTAGGTTTTTGAGCACACACCCTCTGAGTCCGTCAGTGCTTATCGTTTCAAGCTGCTAAATTTCAGAGGGTATTTGTTATACAACAATGGGTAACTAATATACCCAGTATTTGTCTGTTTAGTGCCAGGCCTACGCCACACAGACATTCACTCAAGGGAGTCCCGCTGTGTCCAGGTACAATGCCAGGTATTAAGTTTACAGACAGACGTCCCTACTCTCAAAATCTCAAGGTTGAGTTGGGGAGACAGACTTGTGAATGCACAGTGTAAACAGCACTGTAGGAGCCCCAAAGAGCTCCTAACCCAGCCCTGTGAAGTCAGTGGAGGGGATACCTGAGAGCAAAGAGAACTTTCCAGTCAAGGGTGGAGCAAAGGGCACTTCAGAAAGAGGCTGAAGACGTGCCAAGGTGGGCTGTAAGGAGACCTGGCCCACAGGAAGCAAAGGCAAAAGCTTGGCTGGAAGGGGCAACATGGAAGAGGGAAGGCAGAGAGCAAGATCACAGAGGGTCTCCAGTGCCCACCAGGGAGCCTGGGACTTATCTGCTAGGCAGTGGGGAGTCACTGGGGGTTGTAAGCAGCTGAGGGATGGGACCAGAAAGGTTGAGCAACATGAACACTGGCAGCAGGGTGGAGGCAGAAGGGTCAAGTCAGAGGGCAGAAACTCAGGCCGGATGATGGGACCATACTGGTACAGGCAGGGAATGATGGAGGTTGCGCTGGCGGAGGGAGGCATTAGAGCAGTGCGTAGGCCACGGAGATATGAGGAGGTGGGACGGCTGGGATCTGGGGTCTGGGCGGATGGCGATGGTGGGTGAGGAGGCGAAAGGAGTCAAGAATGCTGCCAGTTTCCGGTGGGATGCAGAGTGTGCCTTATGGCGAGGTGGGTGCACACAAGTGCGGGGACAGGTACTTGGAGGAACAAGATTAGAGGCGTTAGTTGGTGCACTGAGTTTGCGGTACTGCTAGCAAAGAAACCTCGGCCGGCTAACCGGCTGGGATATGGGACCGCTCCCAGCCCAGGGAGAAAAGCTACAAGCCCAGTCTGGGACTTAAGCGGGGAGAGGCACACTGGGATGGTATTCTGGAAGCCAAAGGCCGGGGCCAGGGGAGAGTGTGGGGGCCATGGGCGTCCTTGAGGACGTTAGAGGCCGCGACCCCAGCCCTCCCAACCTGGAGCCGTCACCCACCTGCTGCGCGTAGCCCAGCGCCTTGTCGTAGAGCGCGATGCCGGCCTGCAGCACGCGCGCTCGCTCCTCCGGGCTGGCGCAGCCCACGTCGAAGCCGTGCGCGTAGCCCTGCTCCGCCAGGCAGCGCGCGGCGCGGGGCTGGGGGTCCGCGGCTGCCCCGCGGTCCCCCGCCAGGCCCATGAGGCTGGCCAGCTGCCCGGCGCACGCCTCCTCCTCTTCCTCCTGCCCCAGCCGCCCGTACACGTGCGCCAGATTGGCCCAGGCGTTGAGGTTACCCGGATCCTCGCGGGCCACTTCGAGGAAGCGCTCGCGGGCCTCGTCCAGTTCCTCCAGGTAGAAGGCGAAGGCTCCCAGGAGGTGGCGCACGGCGGGGCGCTGCGGAGCGGCTGCCAGCTCCAGTTCCTGCCGCAGTCCCTCCCGCTGCAGCTTCAGGTCCCGGGCGCGGAGCGAGGCCGGCGAGCGCGGCTCGAAGTTCAGCTGCATCTCCAGGTGGAAGTGGCCCGGGAGGTAGTCCAGGTCGTCGATGAGGGTGTCCAGGTTCTCGGCCACGGCCTCGGGCTCCGCCATGGCTGCCCGGCGGCTGCCCGGGCCTGGCCCCCAAGGCGGCAGTGGATGGGGGCGCCCCTCCAGCGAGCCCGGCGCGGGAGGCGAGGGTCAGCGCTCAGAAGCTGGGGCGCAGCCACCTCCCATCCCCGGCGCCGCCCGCCGGTGGGTGGGTCAGAGCGACTCAGGAGCGCCCTGTGGGTGTTTCTGCTTTCGCTGCTCGGCGGCTTTAGACGCCTGCATTGCACAACCAGGTGTGTCTAACACACAGGTGTAGTGCCAAATGCGGGGCGTGTAACGCCCAGTATCTGGCAAAAGGTGTGCTTTTACTCTCTGCTCAGCAGATGAGAAAAAGCGAAGCTCAGACTAGAAAAGTACTTGCCCAGGTCACAGAACTGGGTGTGCCCAAGCAGGCCCGGAACCCAGTCTGCTGACCCCAAGCCAGGCCCTTCCTCCGTGAGCACTCCTCCACCCTGCGCGAGCTCACCGAGTCAGGCCTGGCCCTTCCAGTCTGCACCGCAGCTGCCCTCACTCCTGCAGCTGTCCCAGCTCCTCCGCAGCTCCTGTGTTTGCCCCTTCTGCAGATCTTCCTTAGCATCAGGCCTCCCCACTTGGGATTTCTCTGCCTCCTCTCTCCCTCCTGCAGTGGGCCCCAGTGGAAAGACAGGGTCTCCTGTGCTGCTTTTAATCCCTGATACTGTGTGAGTGGGGCTTCCCTGGTGGCTCAGAGGTAAAGGATCCGCCTGCAATGCGAGAGTTGGAAGAGATGCAGGTCGGGAAGATCCCCTGGAGGAGGGCATGGCAACTTACTCCAATATTCTTGCTTGGAGAAGTCCATGGACATAGGAGCCTGGTGGGCTACAGTCCATAGGGACCCAAAGAGTTGGACACAACTGAAGCGACTTAGCGCAGTGTGTGAATGAGTGACGCACCCAATGTGTGAATGAGTCTCTAGATTATCTGTGACACAAGGGTGACACTCCCTCCCCCAGGACCAGGGTAGATGTCTGGGTAGACTTGGTAAATGTCACTCTGGATAGCTACCAGCTCCCACTCATTCTGTACTCTGGGTTTTCTTGCTCTTTCCAGTGTTCCCCCAAGCCTGGCATCAGCCCCTGTCCCTGTCCTCTAGAAGAAGGGCTGGATTTTTCAGGTATGAACTTCTGAGTTCCTCCCACCCTTCATTTCATTTGGGAATGGGCTCCTAAGACCCTGTTACTCTATCTTCATGAAAAAAACTGATCAGCATTTTCAGAAGAGGAAACAGAGCAAATTTGTAAACTTGGGAAAAAATATTTGACTTGAGCAATAAAATGGCAAATTAAAACAGTATTCTGGAGATATTTTTCACCCATAATTTAAAATATGAAATTTAATGATCTTAATGAAAAGTTGTTACTATAAATTGCTGGTGATCATGAGATGAAACCTGGGCTCCTGATCTGCTTGGGAAGATCAGAGATGGATTCCTGGGGTGTTTGACTTGTTCCCCCTCTTTTCATTGTCATAAAATTACCATTTTAACCATTATATAAACTTTACCATTTTAACCATTTTTAACTGCACAGTCAGGAGCGCTAACAGTCACAGTGTACAACCATCTCTACCATCCACCTCCAGAACTTTTTCATCTTCCCAAACTGAAACTTTGATTCCATTAAACAACTCCCTATACCCGCTTCCCCTAGCCTAGCAACCATCATTCTAGTTTCTATGAATTTGACTACTTTATGAACCTCATTTGAGCGGAACAATAATAAAATATTTATCCTTTTGTGTCTGGCTTATTTTACTGAGCATAATTCAGGGTTCATCCCTGTTGTAACTGTCAAAATTACCTTCCTTTTTAAGGCTGAATCATATTCCTTTGTATGTATATATTACATTTTGTTTATCCACTTGTCCATCAATGGCTATTAGGGTGGTTTTCATATTTTAGCTCTTGGAATAATGCTGCTATGAACATGGGTGTACAAATATCTTTTTGAGTCCCTGCTTTCATTTCTTTTGGGTATATGCCCAGAAGTGAAATTGCTGGGTCATATGGTAATTCTATGTTTATTTTTCAGAAAAGCTGCTACATATGGAGCTTCACCATTTTATATTCTCACCAACAATGCACAAAGGTTTCAGTTTCTCTATATCCTCACCAACATTTGTACTTTGTCTCTGTTTTTGCTTGTTTGTTTTATAATGGCCATTCTAATCGGTGGTTTTGGCATTTAATCTGACTCTGAGAAGATGAAGTGAATGGGGAGGGTAGTTTGCCTGTGCATTTCAGCAGCAGAAAAGGCCCATGAAAAGGCTAGAGCTTTGCCAGGGCCGGGTATGCCTAGGGACAGAGCAGCCCCATATGGCTGAGACTTACAGAGCATTGGAAAGAGATGGCAGCGGATGAGGACTGAAAGCAGCAGCCACAGCCCCATCACAGAGGCCTGAATCCTGGCTCAGAAGCTTGACTTACTTTGTTGATATAACAGAGGGCACCAGAGGATGGGTTAGAAAGTCTAGCACACTTTACTTATGAGCTTTGTATCTACTATGTGATGCTCACTAGATGTGACCAGGACAAGTTACTCTCTCTGGCTGATCCTCAGTTTCCTCTTCTGTTCTATATCCTTTTCTGTTCTGTAAGAGCTAGAGAGGATTGTGATAGTTTCTACAGGAGAGTTAATTGCTGTGATCAGGAAAGTGCTATGATGGGGAGGCTTTGGGCTGACAGGAGCCGGCTGCCTTGCTGCACAGCTGACTCACCATGGCCTGCTCTGGCCTGTCTGGCAGCCAGAACTCCCAGCTCAATGGATTTTGGCTCATATCCTGTGGCTACTCTTCCATGAGTCCCAGAGCCAAGGTGCTTATGCTGGGAGAGAAAGAAAGTAACCCTAGGAGGGCTGGGCCCAAGAACACCTGAGCAGCCCTGGGTCTGCTTGCAGGGCCTCCTCAGCTCCTGGAATGTGGTAGTGGACACAGCTGCTTGTCACTCACTCCGCAAAACAGCTCCTCCAGCATGTCGCAGTCACGTGTCACAGACAAGGAACCTGAAGCCAGGGTAACTCGTCCGAGGCCACCAGCTAGGAAGCAGCAGATTTGAGTGTGATTCTCTGAGGATGTATGCAGTCCTGGGAGGTTGGATTAGATTCATTTGTTCACTAGTCATTCAAAAAATATTTGCTGAGCATGTTCTATGTGCCACATACTGTACCAGCAGTGAATGACACACAGTCTCTGCCCCTGGGCCTTCTGTAAGGTCCCTTTCCAAGGACTAGGAATGACCTCTTACTGTGCTTCTGCTATGGAACGTACCTAAATGACTCATTTAATCTTTATAGTAGTCTGGAGACACAGAGATTACTGGCTTTATTTTAAAGGTAAGAAAGGTGAGAATCAGAGGAGGAAGTGACTTGCTCAAGACTGCACGTTGGGAAGGGGCAAAGCCAATGCTTGGATGACCTGGGGTGGCTGTCCTGTGTGTGTTCCTGAGTACTGATGCCTCCGACCTCCAGCTCAGCAGGGCAGCATGGATGCTCCAAGTGCTGTGGTCATGTGCCCACCCAGCATGGGGCCTGTGATCCAGCTCATGGCTTAAATGCTATATTGGGATAGCAAAAGGGTGTTGGGTGGGGCCTGGAAGGAGACCCACTGATCTAGTAATCCACTTCCACTACAGACTGGATGCAGGACCCCTAGGAAAGTTCTGTTTCTGGTTTCAGTCTTGTCTTCATCAAATGGTATATGACTCTTTGCCCTGCCTTAGCCTAAAACCCTTGGGAGGATCAAAGGCAATCACAGGAGATGATATTAGACAGACTGTAGCATGACCATGGGCCCTGGTGGAAGGTAAGGGAGGTTAAGAGGAAAGAGCTGGTCATGCCCTATGGGAGGCACACAACCTCAGTTCTTTTCTTTACCAAGCAAGATATACACACTCCTCAATGTTGAGTTTGAAATTCTTCTCCTCCAGGAAGCCTTCCCTGGCCTACCCACCACCCACAGTCTGGGTCAGAGACTTCCCTATCTCCTAGACCTGCTCACACTGTGTAGTCATTGTTTCTCTCCACTAGACTGTCTGAGAAGGGGCCACATCTGGGTCCCAGACACCGTACACAGTGTCTGCCCAGAGTGGGGGTCATGGGGTTTGGGGGCGGGTAACTGGGGGAGGAACAGAGTCCTGACTCCATCCCTGCAACACCTCCCTCCTCACCAACCTCATTCCTACCTTCCAGGCTCTGACCCCTTGCCTGTTCCCTCTCTCTCCTTCGCTCCACAGAGTGGAGAAGGAATGGGATGCCCTTTGCCTAAGTCAAGACCTCCCTGTGGGTCTCACTGGTCCCACCAGCAAAAGGTGAACATTAAGAGGCCTTTGCTCTCCATTAGGCCCCAGGTGGGGTGCTGGCATAAAGCAGGAAATCAGAATCAGTTCCTCAACCTATGGGGCTTCCCTGGTGGCTCAGATGGTAAAGTGTCTGCCTGCAACACGGAAAACCAGGGTTCGATCCCTGGGTCGGGAAGATTCCCCCGGAGTGGCAACCCACTCCAGTACTCTTGCCTGGAAAATGCCATGGATGGAGGAGCCTGGTAGGCTATACAGTTCATGGGGTTGCAAAGAGTTGAAGATGACTGAGCGACTTCACTTTCTTTCTTTCCTCAACAAATGACTCTAAAGCCCTACCAAATGGCATCCATATTAACCACGATGAGGGGCCATTAGATCAGCCGGACTCGCTTCTGGGGAGGGTTTCTGGCAAGGCAGCAGTGAAAACGTGCAGAGCCCAGTGGAAAAGGCGGGAATCTGGCAGGCGTGCCTGCCTGGGCGCTGCGCGGCAAAGACGCAACACGCACAGCACACGGGTTCTGGAGGATCACAAATCACAAGGCCTGGGTTGCCGTGGCAGCGGTGGCCGCAGTCCGCGGGCCGGCTCGGGAGGCTGGCGGCGGAGGAGTCCCACAGTCCGAGTCCTGCGAGGACTTCACCGCGAGGGGGCAGGCCAGCACTATGGCCACCAAGTGGTTCACCGGCGCGCCCTTTGGGGTGCAGAGCCACAGGTGGGGCTTGTCGGGGGCGAGGGGCGAAAGAGGGCCTGTGACTGGAGGGCCTATGAAAGAGGGCTGGAGCTCGGGGACAGGGAGCGAGGCGGGGTGGGGGGCGGGCGGGACTTTCTCTCTGCCTCCGGGCTCTGCGTTTCCCTGCCCAGAGTCCTTTAATTATTCTATTAAGTTGTTTAAAATCATTTCTGAAGGACCTACTATGTGCTGCTCAGAGAGGCCAAGTGGCCTGGCCCATAGTAAGTCACTCAGCCCAAAAGTTGTGGGTAGAATTTCAGCCCAAGTGTCTTTTTTTCATTCATATGTATGATATTTCTCCTGGCAATCTTGATTCTAGCTTGTGCTTCATCCAACCCAGCATTTCTCATGATGTACTCTGCATATAGGTTAAATAAGCAGGGTGAAAATATACAGCCTTGACGTACTCCTTTCCCAATTTGTAACCAGTCTGTTGTTCCATGTCCAGTTCTAACTGTTGCTTCCTGATCTGCATACAGATTTCTCAGGAGTATCTTGGTATATATATATCTTGGGTATACTATATATATATAGTGCTGTGCTTAGTGGCTCAGTGGTGTCCAATTCTTTGTGACCTCATGAAGAGTAGCCTGCCCAGGCTTCTCTGTCCAAGGGATTTCCCAGGCAAGAATACTGGAGTGGGTTGCCATTTTCTTCTCCAGTGGATCTTCCTGACCCAGGGATGGAACATGCATCTCCTGCGTTGGCAGGTGGATTCTTTACTACGGCAGCACTTGGGAAGCCCCATCTATATCTATGTTTATATCTATATCTTTATATAAATGTTACCTACTATGTGCCAGGCTCAGTTCTAGCATCTGGGAATGAAACAATGAACAAAACAGCAACACCCCTGCTCATGAGCTTGCCTTCTTATGGGAGAGGTGGGTGGAGTGGATAATAAGCAAAAAAAAGAAAAGAAAAGAAAAATATATAAAGTGTTAGATAGTGATAAAGTGAAGTCACTCAGTTGTGTCTGACTCTTTGCGGCCCCATGAACTATCGCCTACCTGGATCCTCCATCCATGGAATTTTCCAGACAAGAGTACTGGAGTGGGCTGCTAGTTCCTTCTCCAGGGGATTTTCCCGACCCAGGGATCGAACCTGGGTCTCCCGCATTGTAGGCAGACACTTTAATGTCTAAGCCACCAGGGAAGTCCCTAGATAGTGATAAGGGCTATGGAAAAACAGACAGTGGGGAGGAGCTGGTAGCTGCTGGGGGATAGGTGGCTTTTGAGTGAAGGTCCTCAGCAGGGGGTAGGTGATCAGACTAGGGTGGGGTCTAGGGAGAGAAGACAGAAGTGCAAAGGCCGAGAGGAGCCAGCAGCCCTGTTCATCTCATCTTTCATGGGCCAGCCCCAAAGTCACCTCCCCTGGGACGCCAACTCCCCTGCCCCCTGGAACTTCCCTCATCAGGACTGGGTGCCTTTCAAGGGGTGTCTGTGTGCCCAGGTTTGATGTCTCTGCTGTTTACCCCAACCAGAAGAAGTTAAGCACCTTCACGGAAGCTCCGTATTCCAGGGTTCACTCTGTGGACTCGGTGAGTTTGCACAGCTTCCTGCTCTCCCACGTGCTCTGGCCACTGTCCCTCTGAGTCCCAACCACGGCAGATAAACTCAGCTGTGAAGGGGGCATGCCTCACACCCCTCGGTGCGCTCAGCCCGCAGCTCAGGGCTCAGCTCAGAGCTGGGCTCTCAGTGTGCTTGATAAACCCAGGACTGTAGTGAAAGGAGTGTGGGCTGGAACCACGGAGACAGTGGCTTCCACCGGCAGCTCTAGCCACCGGCAGCTCTTGCACAGACCGGCATGGGCCCTCTCTGAAGTGTAGGGGGTAGCGGCAGAGGATGTTATGGTTACACCCTGAGTGCCAGGCTTGGGGCTGGAGGAGGGGGCCTTGCCTGGCATTGCCTGTCCCTCCTCAGGTCAGGGTGACAGCAGGGCAAGGACTTGCCCTGCGGATGGACCGGTGGGTGCGGCTGGCCCCGCCCTGATTCCACTCTGACTCAGTCCCACATAGGACCTGGGACCTATGGCTTCAAGGAGACCTGCTTCAGCAACAAGAAACTGAAGAAGGAGGTGGGCACAGGCTGGGCCAAGGCCCAGGAAGCCACCCGGCTGACCCAGCTGCCCCACTTCCAGTACCAGGCCATCATGAAAGAGAAGCAGCAGCAGGTGAGGCCCCTAGGCCCCATCCCGCCCCATCACGGGCACCAGGTCCTCCAGTCCAGTCCTAGGGTGGCCTGCAGTGTCCTTCCATGCCCAGGGAGAGCTCACCCCTTAAGGAACACACCATCCCCTGGGCTCCTGCCCACATAGACATGGGTGTAAAGCTCTTACCTCTTCTCTGTTCTCCTGGGGCAGAAGGAAAAGCTGGGGCCTGGCTCCTACAACTTCAAAGACTTCCTAGAAGAACTGCAGTCAAAACCAGGCAGCACTCGTGGGCTGCTCAGCTCTGGGGAGATTCGCTTCCGAGGACTCATTGGGGTAGGTGTTCTCATACACGGAGTGGGAGCCCTCCCACTGTCTCCTCTGGAGCATGCACCTGGGTGGGGCTGGAAGCACCCTTTCACCTATGGTCTCCTCGCCAGGCTTGGCTAGGCTCTCCTCTGAGACCCCACAGCCCCTCTGCTTCCAGTGCCACCTCTTTGAGCCCACCTGCTGTCGTAGGTTCCTGTTGTCTCCCTCACCAGACCAGGAGCTCCCTGATGGCAAGAAAGGGTCTGGTTCATCTTTGAGTCACCAACACAAAGCCAGGCGCGCAGTAGGCGCTCAGCAAACTCATCCATCTCTATAGCCATCTATCCAGGAAATAATGATGGAGCGCCCTCTGGTGCCACATACTGTTCTAGGCCCTGGGGTTCCAGCAGTGACAGTGACAAGGTCCCTGCCCTCATGGAGCTGTGGTCCTCGTGGTAGAAACAACAGTACAAAGAAGCAAATCACGTGTAATCTGAGCCATGAGGAAAAACGAGACAGGGAGAGATGTGAGTGATGGAGGTACCATTTATAGGGTAGTCAGGGAAGACCTCTGGAAGGAGGTGGCATTTGAGCAAAATCTGTGTAGGTGAGCAATGGAGACTCACAGAATCTGTGAGTTAGGGTGGAGGAGGTGAGAGCAGAGGTGTGAGGACCCGGACATGAGGACCTTCCAGGAAGGTGGAGGCCTCAGGTTTAATTCCAGGTGCTGTTGGAGGACAGTGGAGAAGTGTTTTGATGTTGGTGGGTGGGGAGCTGATGACACACTTATAGGGGTGGGGGTTGGAGGCATTCAGATGGGGGGTGATGGTGGTGAGAGCTGGGGGTGGCAGAGGGCTGCTGTGGTACCGTGTGGGTGGGGATGGCCTTCTCGTGGCAGAAGGGCACTGAGTGGGACTCAGCCTCTGTAAGGCAGTAAGGGCAAAGATCAGGGTCACACCCACACTGCCAGCACTGCCCCCCTCCCCAGACCACATGCTGTCTGCGCTGGACACCCCATCCTCCTCGGTCCTCAAGTGTGCCGTGAGCTTTCAACACGGGGCCTTTGCTCCTGTACTTCCTCTACCAGGAATGGTGTTTCTCCTCCAGCAGCCCCTTCACCTAAGGACCCCCTCCTACTCAGCTCTCAGCTCCGAGGTCTGACCTGATCCTGCAAGATGCCACCCTATCCCAGGAGCCCTGATTGTGGCTGTGTTCAGTGCCTCTCTCCCAGTGCACAGCAGCCCCTGAGAGTGGACCACATCTGCCTGGTTGATTTGTTGCAGAATTCCCCGGTCCTTGCAGCATCTGGCACATAGTAGGCACGTGGTAGATCTTTGTGAACTAAGGGCACATCTGCCTGCTAAGTACCCATTCTCCGAACCACTCTTGATTTGTTTTTCAGCCCTTGGAGGCTCAGAGAGGATAAACATCTTGCTCCAGTGGGCCAAGCAGGCAAGGAGGGGGCATGTCCAACCACAAAGGCAGGGCCTTTCCTCCACACCTCACCACCGTGAAAACTCCTATGGTGCCTGGAGATTATTCATTGCCCCAGTCAGGGAATGTACACATGCGTCCTCTGGTGCAGAAGCTAAAACTGCCCTGTAGGGAGAGGGGCCATCTAGAGGCACTGAAAAATGAGTCATTACCTTCAAATCTAAAGTAACAATAGCTGACACTTAACACAGCATTTGCCACGTACCAGCCACCGTTCTAGCACTTGAATGTACTAATTAATGTAATCCTCACAACCACCTGTGAGGCAGGCACTATCATCTCCACTTTACAGACAGAAAACGAGCACAGAGAGGTTAAGTGACTGCCCTCAGTCACAGAGCTACTCAGTGGCAGAGGCGGGATTGAATCCAAGGAGTCCATGCCTAACCACCACACTTGACTCACTTGCATTGTCTCTTGACGATCTGTGGAGGACAAGGTCTAATGTCAGAGCCCAGCCCTGCTGAAGGCAGAGGATTTGGGGGAATGAATCCAGATGCTGGCTATTTCCTCCTGTGCCCTGGTCCTCAACACTGGGGCATCTGGGAGGCTGGCTGAGCAGGTGAAGGTCCCATGGCCTGTGCCTCCCTTCTGGCTGTCTCTCCTCCCCTCTGGTCCCCATATCTGTTGCTGCGGTAACTCACTAGGCCCTGCGGGATTTCTCCAAGCTGTCCTCCTGGGCTCAGGGCCAGACAGTGAGGTTCAAGGAGGTGGCACTGAGCAGGGGGAGCTCACATCCAAAGCCTGCTTTTCTCAGCTGTCATCTTGCTGTGAGTCCCAGACTGGGGGCCTGATGGCCTCCTCTGGCCTCTGGTCCCTGCAATTGTCCCCCCACTGCTGGTGGGGCAGGCCTGCAGGTGCCACCTGTGCAGGCTGCTGACTTCTCCGTGGGGGCCTCTCCAGTGCCAAGGTGAAAGCTCTGGGTGCCTGCTTGAGGGCCCGTGAAGCCTTCCCCAGAGAGGATGCGGCTGATGAACCACACCCTGCAATGTCAACGCCTTCTCTGCTGGCCTGGGATCTGCCTCCATCCCCCTCCCAGTACGCTCTGCCCTCCCTTGGTTGTGGGGACACCAGGATTCCCAGCTTTGGAGTCCCTTCATCAGTTTCTCTCCTTGGCTCCTCTTTCCCAGGCCCCACCCTCCCACCACCCTCTTCTTCTTTTTATTTTCCTCCCTTGAGACAGCATCATACTTCTTTTTATTTATTTTTGCTGTGCACCTTCTTAAGCACCCCCATGCCTCAGAATCAAGCCTGGGCACCCTGCTTGGCTTTCAGAGCTATCTCACTCTCTTCTTGGGTACCTCTCCCATTGTCTCAAAGCTTTTCTTGCTCCCTCTACCTGGGGGACCTGTCCCTCCCCTTTCATCTTCTGGGATCCTTCTTCTTCAAGGTCTAGCTGAAAAAAAATTATAAGTGACAATTTCTCCATTCCCACACACCTCTCCCCCCAGAATTAATCACTCCTGCTTGGGTCCCAAAGGCCTGAAACAACATTCTAGCTAAAATCAGGGGTGTTTACCTTTGTTATGATCTTCACGTCTAAGTTCTCCCCAGAGGTCATGATGCTCATTGTCTGGAAAACAGTAGAGGATCAGAAAGATCACACATGGATTTAGAAGTTCAAACCCTTGCACTGGCGCCAGTGGTAAAGAACTCACCTGCCACTGCCAGAGATGTTAGAGACCTGAGTTTGATCCCTGGGTCAGGAAGACACCCTGGAGAAAGAAATGGCAACCCACTCCAGTATTCTTGCCTTAGACAGGAAAAGTGTCAGTAACTGCACTCCCACTCCCAGTAAGGGCAGGATAAGGCTTTTTGTGCTAGATGGGGAGACTGAGGCTAGTCACGCAGCTGGAAGAGGCAGAGCCGGGGTTTGAACCCCGGAACGCTGTCTGGCTTCACTGCCAGCCCCTTCTGGTCTGCACCAAGGGACTGGTAGTCTGGCGGGCTACAGTCCATGGGGTCACACAGAGGTCAGACGCGACTGCAGTGACTTAGCACACACATACGCCCCTTTCCAGAGAGGGGACCTTGGAGACAAGATTTCCCTCTCTGAGACTCAGTTTCCCCATCTGTTGATTGCAGTGGCACTGATTTGATCTTGTCAGGTTGCCTCTAGGGCCAAGATGTTAAGGCTTGTAAAGCACCTAATACTTGACGGGCTTTTCTCCTGAACACACCTGGAAACCCTGGGCCCTGGAAGAAGGCAGAGTGCAGCCTTGCTCCTCTGAGGGTGAACACATCTGGTGCCTGCTGTGGCCTGACTCCCCCAGCAAAGCTCCCTTGTCCTCTCTGCCTGGCCTGGTGCTGGGCTGCTTTCCGGGAGGTTCCAGGGGCTGGAGGGAGGCAGGGCTGAGCCATCTGTGGAGCGGCAGCGACTCCGTGTGGCTAAAAGATGCAATGCAGCAGCAAACGTCCTGCCAGATCTCTACCCAAAGATGGCCACGCTCCCACCCACCCACCCACCCGTCTACCCACCCACCCTGCATCACACCTAGAAAGGCCATGCCTCTAACCCTGGCAGTCGCTGCAGCCAGGGTCATTCCGACCCAGCTGGGCATTCCAGCCGCAGTTCCCCTCCGCTCTTACCTCCGTTCCTACCCACTTCCCACTCCCCCAGCCCCCTCTGTCAAGACAGCCACCCTACTCTACCAGATGTTCTCACGTGCTATGGGCTGAGAATGTGCAGGAGGCTTTAAAGACGTTATTTCATTTCATTTTCATTACCCTGGAAGAAAGTACTACTGTCCCTGTGCTTAAAATATGGACCGTGAGGCTAACGAGGATCTTTAAGTGGTATGACCAAGATCACTCAGCTAGGAGGTAGCAGAGCAAGGATTCGAACCTGGGACTCCAGATACCTCCAGGTCACACTGTTCACAGAACAGTGGAAAACCCATTTGTGTAAATGCAGGGATACGACACAGGGGTGTCAGTAAGCAGCTGTCTAGGGGATCAGGGAAGGGTGGCTTCATTCTCAGGAGAGATGACAATTGAGCTAGCTTTGCAGGATTAGAATTTTCCAAGGTCAAGAAGACAGGAAGGGTGATAGTAACAGCCCAAACAAGCAAAGGCAGGGAGTTTGGCAGAATGCGTATGTTTGGGGACCAGCAAGAACCTCACTTTAGCTGAAGTGTCAGACCTAGGAAGGGAGCTGTGAGGGATAAGTTGAACAGATTAATGGGGCCCCAGGGAAGAATCTGAACTTTTTTTATTTCTTATTTCTTTTTGGCTGTGCTGAGTCTTTGCTGTGTGCAGGCTCTGTCTAGTTGTGGTATTCGGGCCTCTCATTGCAGTGGCTTCGCTTGCTGTGGAGCACAGGCTCCGGGCCCATGGGCTTCCGTAGTTGCAGCCCAAGGACTCAGTAGCTGTGGTGCACAGACTTAGTTGTGGGGTCTTCTGGGACCACGGGTGGAACCCGTGTCCCCTGCCTTGGCAGGTGAATTCTCATCCACTGTACCACCAGGGAAGTCTCAAGAATCTGAATTTTGGAACTGAAGTTGTGAGCTGTGGCAGAGGCTCGCAGGCCCGCAGCGCTGTGTTTTTGGAGGGCAGTTAACACGCAGGATCTCTGAAAATCCTGTTCCCCTCTGGGGGGACCTCTTCCTCTGGTGCACACAGTAGCACAAGGAGTGGGACTAATGGCCTTTGCATCCCTCCTGCACCCCCAGAACTATTATCCGGGGCCTGGAAATTATGGGGAGAAGGGCAACCCATTCACGAAGCTGGAGGAGAGCGCCTGGAACCGGTCTCATTCCGAGGGCCTCATGTGCAGGATGGCCAACAAGCCACGCCCCCTGGCTCATCAGGTATCCTGCTCACCTGGGCAGGCCTCATCCAGCTTCCGGTGCAGCCCTGGGGGTGGGGGGGAATCCCAGGGCAGATGGGGAACTCGAGGCCCAAGATGGTGATGGACCTGTAGGGATTGTCCTCTGTGTTCTGTTCCAGGGGAGTGGTCTGGCACCGGGCACCTACACCTTCAAAAATGGCATCGAAATGTGCCTGGCAAAGGTCACGGGCACCCGAGGGCCCTACAACATTTTCTCTGGTGACCGGAGCAAGCCCCAGCCTTATGGACATTACTCTGTGCAGGTGTGTGTGTGCCCAGACCGCGTGCCTCCCTGGCGGGAAGAGCAGCCTCGCTCCTCTACAGCACCTCGTGTGCCGGGCTCTGCGGGGGAGGTGGGGGGACAGGGGCCCCTTCCCACGTCCTGCTCACTCCCCACTCCCAGCAAGGGAGGGAAAAGGCTCTTTGTGCTAGATGGGGAGACTGAGGCTAGCCATGCAGCGGGAAGAGGCTGAACCGGGGTTTGAACCCCAGGATGCTGTCTGGCTTCACCGCCAGCCCCTCCTGGTCTGCACCAGTGTGAACTACAGAGGAGGTGCACATGGTCCCAGGGCCAGGCCTGGAAGGGACACGGGCCACCAGGCCTGCTGGGACCTGGGTGGTGCAGCCTGGGTGTCCTGCTGTTTTGGAAACACTTCCGGCCACTGCAGACCCAGCTAAGCTGTCTGTTAGTGGCAGAGAACTGGAGGGCCAAGAAGGGAAACTGAGGTAGAATTTTAGCTTGGTGCAACCATTTCCTGCACCCACCAAGATCCTGTTATGTGATTCCCTAGCACCCTTCATAGCAACTGGAAGAATCTGCCTGCATTGCAGGAGACACGGCTTCTATTCCTGGGTTGGGAAGATCCTCTAGAGAAGGGAATGGCAACCCACTCCAGTATTCTCGCCTGGAGAATTCCATGGGCAGAGGAGCCCGATGGGTTACAGTCCATGGGATCACAAAGAGTTGGACACAACTAAGCGACTAACACTTTCACTCCTTCTAACTTCCTGTTTCACATGTAACTCATGTGTATCTTGGGCCAGGTGACTGTCTAGCTGCAGGGGAACCTCCCCCTGTGGTACTTACATTTTCATGCAAAAAGAAACACAATCACAAGTGAAAACTAGGTAGAGTGTTAGCAGGAGGTGGACCCTATGATCAAGCATCAGGAGCACTAGGACACAAGGGGTGGTGGTAAAATGCTGAAACATTTTGGCCCCGCCCTGCAACCTGGCTTCTCCCTGTGGCCTCCCAGTCCTCCTCATGACCAGCTGCTAAGGTGTCCTGCACAGCATAGCAGGGTCCTTGGACCCTCCTCAGGCCCTACAGCCAATGCCCAGTCCACAGGATAAGATTTTGTGTTATCGAAAAAATAGGCATTTTCAAGAGTGGTTTTAGGTTCACAGAAAAACTGAGCAGAAAGCACAGGTTCTCCTATGTCCTCTGTACCCGCTACATGTACAGCCCCCTGCTCTCAGTAATCCACATCAGAGAGGAACATTTGTTACAGTCAATGAATCTACATGGACACATTATCACCCAAAGTCCATAGTTTATATTAGGGTTCACTCTTGGTGTTGTATGTTCTATGGGTTTGGACAAATGTATAATAATATGTATCCACCATTATAGTGTCATACAGAGTGGCTTCATTGCCCTAAGAATCCTGAGTGTTCTACCATCACACTGGTTTTTACGTATTTGGACTATCGCTCCTGCTTAGAATAAATGTCAGTAAATGTCCACGAAACAAGTGGAAGAAGAAGTAGATGAAGGCAAGCTGGGCTGCAGGGTGTAGCACATAGGAGGGGCTGTTAGAGACCCCCACCCCCTGCCCTGCCACTGGCTGAACCCCCTGCTTATCTCTGTGGGGAGGGTCTGGAAACACAGACCTTGCTTTTCTTGCCATAACAGATCTCTTTTATCCCCCTCTGTTTCTCAGAAAAAAAGACCCAGGGAAATGATGAATTTTCAGAGCTTCGTGGAGGAACTTAACTCGCATCACAATAAGAAGCGTGGAGTTTTTTCCAAAGTTCCTCGCAATCCGCAAACCCCTACAGAAAGAATCTATTGGGCCACCCTTAGCCAGTGCCCTCGAAAACTGGTCAGTGTCCCCCTGTGGCCTTCCTTCCCTCTTTTCTTGGCAAGGGGACCCCCTATGCATAGGCAGGGTGGGATGGAGGTGGCTATTTCAGGGGAAAGCGCAGGTTTGGGTACCAGACTCACCTAGTTCCCAATCCTGGTCTCAGTGGGTCAGTCTGTCTCTCTCTCTGAGCCTTGCTTTACATGTCCCGTGAGTGTGACCAGGTGGCTGTGAGAATTCAGTGAGCTTAGTACTAGAGTCTTTAGCATGGACCCTGGCGCCCGGGAAGTGTTCAGCGGGCATTTCTGCCCCTCTCTCCCCTGCAGAGAGGACAAGGGGGAAACTGGAGGTGGGCTGAGCGTAAGAAGCATACACCTGTTCTGTTCAGAGGAGTGGTGGGCTCTGAGGGCTCAGCAGCCAGTAATCTGAGTAGCTTCTGGACTTTAGTTGACCCCCAAGCATGGTCTGCCCCCCATAGATTGCTGAGGGCTTGGGAAGATGAGGAGGTAGAGAGGAATGAGCAAAGGTACCAATACTTCCTGATCTGGGCCAGTCACCTTTCAGCCTTCTTGAGGAAGGGATTGTCTTTTGCATTTCATGAAAGGAAACTGAGATCCAGAGATCAGAAGGGATTTGCCCAGGCTCCCAGCAAAGGGGAAAAGAAGCTGGGAGTGGAGCCCAGCTTAACTAGCTCCAAAGTCTGAGTGGCTTCCTCTCCCCAGGCTGGGTTCTGGAACACCTTTCTGGACCCTACCAGACCCAGAGGGCCTGGGAACCTGAAAAGAGGTGTCAGGCTGACGGGCAGGAACAGAGCGGGTAGCAGGGGTCATGAGGGCACTGCAGGGCCCCTTCACCCCTAGATGATGGGCTCCAGGTGAGTTGGGGGGGCAGCTGGGTGCCTCCCAGTATTCTTGGCTCCAGGCCCAGGCCTGCCAGGTAGGTGAGGTCACCTGCCCTGGCCCCCACCAGCCCTCTCCAGCTTCCAGCCTTCGTTCCTTACTCCTAGGCTACATCTGGTCCTGGTACATGGCTTCCTCCAGAGAAGGAGTGCAAACACACCAACCAGCCACCCTTCCTGCTGTCCTCCAAGCGGACAGGCATGAAGGCCTACCAGCTGGTCCTGGGAAACTGGGTGAGTGGGTCTTTGTGGGGGACACACAGTGAGGGGCAGGGAACCCTCTCCAGGCAGCCCTGGAAACTGATGCTCTGCCAGAGTGGATCCCACCTGCTTTTCCCACCAGGGACTAACACCCACCCCCACTGTCTCATTGCGCCAAGGCAGTGGTTTTTTCAAACTTGGGTGGGCCTTAGCATCACCTGGAGGGCTTCCTAAAACACAGATGGCTGGGCCCCACACCAGAGCTTCTGATTCAGTGAGCCTGGAGTGGGGCCTGGGAACATGCATTTCTAATGAGTTCTCAGGCCATGCTGATACTGCTTGTTCCAGGGACCAGTTTGAGAACCATGCTAATGGACATCCCCCAGATCCATCACACTCTTATTTTCCAGGGGAATGCCCCTTCCATCCTCTTTGTGTTTGTCTTGGGACCTCAGGGATACCTGAGGGAGTTGGCCCATTTCTCAGCTCTGGTTAGGCAAGGACCCTGCTGATCCTTCTCCCTTCCCCACCAGTGGCAGCCCTCTCTGTATATAAGATGCCATCTTTGGTTTGTTGACTTTCTTGTCACAGCTAAGCTCTTGAGTTCGTGTGTCTGCCTTCTTCATTTGCTAGGTGGCATTGTTTCTCCTTCCTGCCCTTCACTTTTCAAGCCCACCTTTTACTGCGATTTGATAACCATACAGAAAGGGGCACGAGCTACTCCTAAGGGAGTAGCTCCATGACTTGTCACAAAATGGACTCATTGCGTTACAGCCCCCCGGGGGTTGAAGAACGTTTTCGACACCCCAGGGCCACCCCCTCAACTTCCGACCCCGTCAGGTGGTTCCTCTCCTGACTTCCATTAGCACAGGTTAGTTTTGCCTGATTTCGAACAGCTGTGTATTTTTTTAATCAGTCCAGATCTTTTAATAGTACAAACTATAATTTCCTCTGAATACAAATGTATGCACATGTTTCCAATAAGTTACGTATCACTGATCACAAACAGCAACAAGGACCCTTAGAGCCATGTTAGAAAAATGTCTAGCGGGATTTTTAACAATCTCACCTGCTCTCAAGAGAACACTGTCCATTTCAAATTAGTGTCACAAACTCCCAAATGGCTGGGGCAGTGGGCGTGAGGAGTGGGCCAGAGGGGGACACGCAGGTTTCCAGGTAGGGTGGTATATTAACTTCCTACATAACGTAGCAAAGCTGCCATAACAAAATATCACCAGCCAGATGGCTTGAAACAATAGAAATTTACCCTCTCACAGTTCTGGGAGCCAGAAGTCTGAAATCCAGGTATCGCCAGAACCACATTTCCTCTGAAACCTGTAGGGGAGATCCTTCCTGCCCTCTTTCTAGCTGCTAGTGGTGGCTGGTGGTCCTTGGAACTGCTTGGCTTGTAAATACCTCACTGCAGCCCCTGCCTCCATGTTGAATGGCCGTCTCCCCACTGTGTGTCTCTGCTTATGAGGACACTGGTCCCATTGGAGGAAGGACCCACCCTACTCCAGTGTGAGCTCATCTTAACCGGTAACATCTGGAGCTATTTCCAAATAAGCCCACACTCCTGGGGCTTAGGACTCCACCTATCTCTTTGGGGAACATAATCTGTAACAGATGGAATAGGGAGATGTGGGGAGACCGGAGATCGAGTCTGCAAACCAGGCCTCTAGCTTGCTAACGTCCTGCCTCCTTTCTCTGGTGCAGAACCCCGTAGGGGTGGGTCGCTACCTCAACACCCAGTTGTTGGAGACAAAGGACCATCGGCAGCGATATCGGTCCCTGTTCCTGAGTGGATCCAAGCGCTACCCCTCGGACCCAGTCCGGGAGAGGATCATGCAGTGAGTTTCGCTGGAGCTCCAGCGGAGGGGCCAGGGCACGGAAGGAGGGGCTTACTCTGGGCTGGGTGGGGGTGTTCTCATGCTTGGTTCTCACGGGAACACAGCTGCTGTCCCTAGGGCCAGCCAAGCAGCTGTGGCAATGGAAAGAGTTCAGATCCTGGCTCTGATGTGTACTGACTGTGGGAGGTAGGGCACATCCATCGACCTCTCCGAGCCTCAGTCTAGGATTGCCTTGAGTGCCGTCACCATGGGGCATCTGTTTCTTGGCGTTGAAAATGGGGTTGGTAAAACTCATCTCAGGAAGTTGGGAAGCCTAAGAAAAAATATGCATGAAATACCATGGCTAACTGTAAAACTGTCTGTGAATGTTAGCTGCCTCCATGTTTTATTGACCTAAGATGCCATACCATCAATTGCTATATAATCTCAATTTCAGAAAGGTGAATAAACATGAACTTCAGAATTGGAAATTCCATTGCTGGAAATTCTGGTGAGGGCATGAAGACCATATTCAGTGGGACCAGATCTCTCAGGGAAAACCAGCTTTTATATATATATATATATATATATATATATATGCATGTATATAAATATATATATATATATATTTAATCAAAGTAGACCTGTGTCTTCCTTCTTGATTGACACCCTTGCTTTTACGGCTTCCTTAGGAAGGATAATGGGAGGTGGCATTGTTGATAGACTGTGTGTCTGAAAAAGATTCTTTTTCCTCCCCGCACAGCTGATCAATAGTTTGGTTGGAAATAAAATTTTAGTTGAAAATAATTTTCCCTGAGAATTTTGAAGGCTTTTCTTTATTGCCTTTGACCTTCAAGCATGGTTGTTAAGAATTTTGATGCCATCTTGGTTTTCCTGTCCTTTGTAGGCAACCTGTACCTTCCTATCTGGAAGTTTGTAGGATCCTCTTTCTGTCCCTCTGTCCCTTGTGTACTGAAATTTCAGGATAACAGGTCTGAAAAAAGTGTGAAAGTGTTAGTTATTCAGTCATGTCCAACTCTTTGTGATCCCATGGATTGTAGCCTGCCAGGCTCCTCTATCCGTGGAATTCTCCAGGCAAGAATACTGGAGTGGATAGTCATTCCCTTTTCCAGAGGATCTTCCCAACCCAAGGACTGAACCCAATCTCCTGCATTGCAGGCAGACTCTTCACCTTTTGAGCCACCAGGGAAGTCTTACATAATGGGTCTAGTGTGAGTTTATTTTCATCCATTGTTTTGTGTCCTTGATGCGTTCCTTCCTTCTGGAAACTTAGGACCTTCTATTCTGGGAAAATTTTTTGTGTTTTTGTCTTTGGTGATTTCCTGTCTTCTGTGTTCTCTCCTCTCTTCTTTAGATGAATGGTAGATATTCTGGTTTGATGCTCTATTCTTTTCTCCTTGTTTCTTATTTCTGCCTTCTCCGTCCTGCTTTTTTTTTTTTTTTTAACATTTCAGACCCTGCTATTGCCTTTTGAACACTTGAATTCATCTTTTTAAGTTTCCGAGGGCTCTTTTGCAATGTAGATTGCATTTTTATCTTCTACTAGCCCCTGGTTCTGTATGCAGGGTGTTCTTTCATTTAAGGATGACAAAGACAGTCTTCTTTCCTTTTCCTCTTGCTCCCTACATTGTCTCCACTTCTTCCCAGTTCCCCTTTTTTCTTTCACTTGTTCATATTTGAGAAGAAAGCACTAAGAAATGCTATGGTCTGGGTAGGGCTTCACTGGAAGTGAAGATGGGGATCTGGTCATTTCACTGGGTGACTCTAAAGTCAATATTTCTAGGCATTTTCGGTGGCACCTTTTAGCTTCTCTAGATAAGAATCTTATATCCTCGGGGTAGGAATGGTGGTGAATGTGATTTCTGGTGTTTAGGGGAAGGAGGGCTGAGGAAGGTATATGGACCTACTCCTTCTGTTCCTACTATAGTGCCTGTCTGCCCACCATCCACTGAGCTCTCTCAGTCCTAACCCTCCAGCCTCCTGCTGGGTGGGTGAAGTGTGTGTGGTGTACAGTGTCTGACTTTCCTCTCGTCTTCAGCAATTTTGCGCCTGCGTTTTGAGATACTGTGGCTCTAATTTCTGGGCCTCTCTGGGGTTTGTGGCAGGAACTGGCAAGCTTCTCATTGGCTCGCCTGATGCAGGCAGCTTGCTCTTAGGCCCTCTCAGCTCTGCTGATGACTCTCTGCACTTTGCATTTCCTTGAAATGTGTAAACACCCTTGTCCCCTGATACCTCTTCTCCCTTTCTTGTTCATCTGATTAAAAACAACTCCTTTATAGTTCATTCAGTGAATTGCAGGAAGGAATAGAGGTAAATGCACGGATTCATCTTCCTAGTTTAACTGAAAGCCATGCAGACCACTGTTGTGTGTAAATGTGTGTTCTTGCCCTTCCTAAACAAGGAGGCTTCTTCTACAGGTTTTCAAACAGGACCCGGGAGTGCAGCAACTTGCCCACAGTCACACAGCTGACAGTGATAGAGCTAGGGCTAGACTCCAGTCCTTTCCTCCTAGATCAGGGCCCTTTCCACACACCAGTGCCCATGTAAGGGTTTGGGGAATGGAGAGCTGGGAAGAGTGCAATGCTCTGATTCTGGCAAGGCCACCCCTCCCCTGCCACCTGTCAACAAAGCCCCATCCTTTATACTGTTTGCTCAGCAAAGGGCTCTAGAGGAGAGAAGGATGGCCCACCCCCAGCAGACCTTCAACTTTCTCCCCCTGTACATTTGCCTCCCCTCTGGTATAAATTTTTCCATTCACTATTGTTATAACACCCAACATTTAGGCCTATGAGAGTTGTAGGATTTCCCTTGCAACCTGGCTCAGAATTCTGTGTCTGCTACTTAGCTGTGTGGCATGGGACATGTTGCTTGGAGACTGACTTTCATCTGAAAAGTGAGAGTAAACAAAATAACCACATTGTAGAGTCTGCTTCAAGTATTAAAGGAGATCATGCGTGTAAACGTGCCCTGCCCTGTGGATGATGTTCTGTAGGTATGTTGTAAGTGCTGGCTTCCCTTGCCCTTAGCTTCTGCTGTGCCTTGACAGAATTCTATCTTGTTAATACAAGGGTTAAGTTTTTTACAGAGGCTGAAAATGCACGTGATCCAGGAAAAGAAGCTACAACGGCTTAAACCACCCTCTGTTGTCAAAGACCCAAGGAAAAGCTTCTACTAAGACAGAGATTTGATACAGACTGTAGAGAAATAGGGAGACATTTGAGTCCTGAGGGAGGGTGGGAACTTTGAAAGAGGAGGTCAAAAACATTAAATGTGAGAGTAAAATACTAAAGATTTCTCATGAATTCAAGAACAAAACCGAGATGCTTATATCACTGGGATTATTCAATATTGTTCTGGAGGTTCTAGCAAACATAGTAAGACAAGGAATAAAAATATGAGTAAAGAAGAGCAAGATCATCACAATCTATAATGACATGTGTATCTACCTAAAGAAATCTGAGAGAGTTCATTTTTAAACTGTAACACCAAGGAAGCTAGTGCAGTAACGTGCATAAATAGTTTCCTCTGATACCACAACATACAGAAAACATAATTGAGAAAAAGAACATGATTCCATTCCTATTAGGTACGCAAACAATAAAGTACACTGGGATAAACTTAATAAAATATATTTAAGGCTTAAATGGAAAAAAAAAAACCCCAAAACCCTTTCTAAAAAAATTTTAAAAAAAAAGCCTGAATAACTGTAGAGAATACCATGTTCATGGATGGAAAGATGATATTGGAAAAATAGTAATTCTTCCCATTGATAAACACATTTGATGCCATTTTTATAAACTGTAAGGGGATTGGTAGGGTGAGTTGAATACATTTATTATAAACTTTGTTTGAAAGAATAAGTACATGTGAATATTAAAAAATAGGAGAATAACAATCCATTTAAGATGCATTGCCAAAGTGAGAATTTACAGAAATCAGAATGTTTTTAAAGTAGTGTCTTTAAAGGTAATGGCTCCTTTATTTGGAAATACTTTGTTTATTAGACTTTAAGAATCCTCATAGCATTGTGAATACACTAAATGTGGTTAATTTTATGATATAATGATTGTACTATAATGGAAAGTTCTCCCCTACTCCAAGCAAATCATTTTTTTATACCATGGAAATTCTGACTAGCTTGATGTAATAGCAATTTCTTTTTGTGATTATTGTTTAATGTTCAGTTATAGTGACAAATTGAATGTATAAAGAAAAGAGAGGAACTTCACCTTATTTTTTAAAATATGCACCGCCACATGCACAGACAACACTATGCAGCAGTAGGAGGAGTAGGCCTCAACTGTTGGCCATACTCATACCTGGAAGGTCTTGGGCATTCTGCCTTGTTTTATTTCTGAAATGTTTGAATTCTTCCAAATAAACATGACTTTTGTCATTAGAATAAAAAACAGGAAAAAAGGACAGGAAGCCTTGAAGCAGACCATACAAATGATGGGTTCTCCTTGTAGACTCATCTCCAGCCAAGAGTCACCCTTGTCTTTTAGACCTCCGTTTTTCCATCTGTAAAAGTGGACTACTTTATACCTTACAGGACACGGCCAGGTATAATTAAGGCTTATGAGTGTTACTGAATGGAAGCCATTTGGCAGATGCTCGTGAGAGTCTGATGGCCAGGCTGGTGTATGATTCTCCCTGGGGCTCTCATTCATTGTTTATGAAGTCCTGACTCAGTTGGACTCTTGGGTATGGAGGACTGTGCTGTGAGGTACAGAAAGTAGGTCATTGGGAAGAAGGATTTCTTTACATGCTTTTTTCATTTATTGGTTCATTTGAAAGACCTGGTCTGCACTTGGTTCTGCCCTGGGTACAACTGAGCTGTTTCCAGGTGATGAGAAATATTCTCTTATTCAGTCACTGAGGTTTTCATTTCTGAGTTCATATTTGAATTTCTAAGAGTTATGTCTGTCTTCTGAGTGTTCCTTTTAGTAACAGCATGCTTTTATTTCATGGATACAATGCTTTCTTATCCTTTGAAGATATCATTAAGACACGTTTTCCTGTCATTGTCTCTCTCTCTCTTTTTTCCCCATGTATTTGCTTTAGCCTCAGTCTTCCATATGAGAAAATGTTCTCAAATATCTGGTAATCACTTTTCTAATTTACGTATTTGTTGGCTGCACTGGGTCTTCATTGCTGTGCATGGGCTTTCTCTAGTTGCAGAGGGTGGGGTCTTCTCGAGCTGCAGTGTGCGGTATTCTCATTGCAGTGGCTTCTTGTTGCAGAGCATGGGCTCTAGGGTGCCCAGACTTCAGTAGCTGTGTCTCGGGGCTCTAGAGAGTGGGCTCAGTAGTTGTGGCATGCAGGCTTAGTTGCCTCAAGTCATGTGGCACCTTTCAGGACCAAGGATTGAACCCGTGTCCGCTGTGTTGCAAGGTGGATTCTTAACCCACTGGACTAGGGAAGGCCCTCTGGTGATCCTTAACTGTGCACTCATGTCCCACTGAAAATCCTGCTGCAGACTCTGAGGCACTTTTTGTTCTCCCCCTGGGGCACTTGTTCATGGGTTTAACCATAACATGACCAAGCTGGGTATTTTCACTGAGGGAATGTCAGCGTCAGTGATGTTAGAAGCTTTCCTCTTGGCCTTGGCCAGAGAAAGTTCTTCTGGGAGATGTAAACCTGGGTGCCAGAGCTTTATGTGAGGGAGAAGAACCTAGAGGTCTCAATATTTAGTGACCAAACTCCCATTTGATCCATTTTATTAATAAATAGGATACTTTGACATCAACTCTGCCTGGTGTCATCCTGTACAGAAAACTCTGTCTCCAGAGAATCAGTTCTACAGTCTTCATTTATTAAGGGCACTCCTCTGGCTGCAGAGAGTGGAGAGGGAATCTGATATTACACAGACTTTCAATCAGTAGCCCTGTTTGGATTCTGCCTTCACTCCCACTACCAGGGATACCTGGGGCTACCAGTACCTGGGTCTTTTGGAGTGGGGGAATTCTTTGCTTCAACTTCTGCTGCCTTGGGATTTAGCTTTCTTGAGTATGCTAATATAGTTACTGTTCTTCTATCTGCTTTTCAACTTCCAAAATATTCTTACTGCTGCAGCTTCGATTCTTTTTGTCCTTGTGGGTATATGATTTCAAATTTGTATTCCTTTACTCCTGTTTTAGTGAGATTTCAGGAGGGATGGGGGTTAATATGTGCATTCAATCCAGTAAAAGTGTGGGGAAATTTCTGAGTTTCAAAGGTACAATAAAAATCTTACAAATGTGAGACCTAAGAAGACAACCTACAATCTAAATAAAAGGCAATCAGACATATTTTGGGCCTCTCCTTTGAAACATGAATGCTAGAAAACACTGTTTATACAACAGGAAAGAGACTTGAGACTAGAATTCTCTGTGTAGCCAAACTATCATTCATGTGCAAATAGAGACGCACAGGGGTTTGGGGTGTATACCAAATATATCTTTTTTGAAAATATTACTGGGGGATATACTCCAATCAGGTGAAAAGTGAATTAGCATAAGAGCTCAAGAAAGAAGAACATGACACGAAATGTAAGAATGTATCTGATAGCTGTGATTTACCAGGATGGAGGCATTCTCATCGTCAAACAGCAAAAGAAAAAGTGGTAATACAAATACCAAGCAAAATAGAACTTAAGGAAAAATACTAAATGAGACAAAGATGAGTATTTTATCAAGATAAATAATAAAATCCACAAAGCAGTTATAAACACCATGAACCTTCACATACCCAAAATACCAGTAACAAACTTCAGCAATCATAATAGAATTCTTAATAGACCTATCTGAGAATTTGACAGGTAAGGACATAAATATTTATTTGGAAGAGTTGAATAGGTATGTTTTACTCCATTATTTTCAGATACTCATGGAACATTTATAAAAGTTGATCTTCTAAGAAAATCTCATTAAAAATATCTGAATTTAAAATACCCTATATAGAAAACTTTAGATTACTCTTTCTAAACAGAGTACAATAAAACAAAACTTAACAATAAAAGGATAACCCTCAAAGCCAAGTACTTGGAAAATAGTAAGAACTCTTCTTCAAAGCTCTTGGGTCTAAGAGAAAATCTAGTTTGACATTACAGTTCATTTAGAAGTTAACTGCAATGACAAGTCTGTATCAAAACCTATATAATATTGTCAAAATTCATAGTTTCAGAATTCATAGTTTTAATTGCTTTTAGTATTAAATAAGAAAGATTGAAACCAACAGAAGCAATCATTTGATTCTAGAAGTTGAAAAAAATCAGAGTAAATTTAAAACTAAGGCAGAAGTAAAGAATCAGTGAGAACAAATGGAGTCTGGAAGGAAGCAGGCTTTCTCATTGGATGCTCACAACTGCTCTGTGTTGATGTGCTGTTGTTAATCCTGCCTTTGGCTCCAGGGTGTGACCGCAACCCAGTGCGTGTGAGTGGAAAAGTGGAGTTCACAGACCAGGGTTGCTGTAGAAAAGCAAAGAGCGACTGTCAGGGCTGTCTTTGCATGTGTGTGCGTGCGTGCTCAGTTGCTTCAGTTGTGTCCAACTCTTAACGACCCCATGGACTGTAGCCCGCTGGGTTCCTCTGTCCATGGGATTCTCTAGACAAGAATACTAGAGTGGGTTGCCATGCCCGCCTCCTGTCTTCCCATATATGGGAGAAAATGAGGTGCAGAGGGGTAGAGGTGATGGAAATGGCTCAGAGGCCCGCAGCCAATAGCAGGCAGGGTGGGGACCAGGGCTCTGAGTCAGACCCTGAACTTCAGCCTCTCCTCCTTGGCAGGTTTCCAGAGGCCATGGGTGTGGCAACCCACTCCAGGATCTTGCTGGAGAATCACTTGGACAGAGGAGCCTGGCAAGCTGTAATCCATAGGGTGGCAAAGAGTTGGACACGACTGAGCAACTTAGGACTGAGTAGGAGCACAACATGACTTTGAACGGTTTGCTGTCTTCACTCCAGGCGAGGGAGGGTGTGTGTGTGTGGAAGAGTTGTGAAATCGCCTTCTGGAATGTGTAGTGACAGGCAATCTTTCTCACCTGTCACTCCCCAGCCTCACTTGCTTCTTCCTGCCAAACCGCAGGTTCTGGACTTCCAGCTAGGCAGCCTGGGGTTTGACTCCTGGGTGGGAAAGGCAGCCTCTTGTTTTGCATTTCTCAGAGCTGTGCACACCATAGGTGCTTCTGAATGCGGCTGACCGACCAATGGCCCCGGTTCACCCCACCCTGGCACCTTTGTGGCTCTGACAGCCCGGCCCCCTGACTCCGCCTGGCCGCCCTCTGGCTGTGCGGACATGCCCGCTCTGCACTCCCGCCAGGCCACGCTGGGAACCCCTCTCTGCGCTTTCACCTGTCATCTGTTCTTGCAACACTCTTCTCTTAGTTTCTATCTGGAAAATTCCTATTTATCTTCTACAACTTCACTTAAATACGAAGCCTTCCCTGATTTTTCCAGACGACGTCTCTTTATTCTCAGCCTCTTGAGCCTTCCCATATAGGAGCATTTTCCCATCATATTTTGATTATTTATTCATATGCCTGTGGGCCCTACTGAACAGAACTTCTCTATTCTCCAACTCCAGGGTCTAGCTGGCGCGTGTAGAAGGAGCTCAATGCATGTTTGTTAAAGGACAAGTCAGTGCATTAACTGATGAAATGGTGCAGAGTCTGGATAACTCCACACAAGGAAACATCCAGTTCAATCTGTCAGAAGCTTATTTTTCTTAAGTCTTTCAGTTGATGTTCTATTATGAAAACTTTTAAACATACACCAAAATAGAAAGGATTTTACAGTGTACCCCTGTCCATGCATCACTTAGATTCTAGTCATTAATGTTTCGCTCTTCTTGCTTTCTGACATATCTTTCTATCTACCTATCTATTAATCACCTATTACCTATAATCCTTCTACCCATTTCTAATTATCTTCAGTTTCAGCTTCAACATCAGTCCTTCCAGTGAATATTCAGGACTGATTTCCTTTAGGATGGACTGGTTCGACTCTTTGCAGTCCAAGGGACTCTCAAGAGTATTCTCCAACACCACAGTCCAAAAGCAACAATTCTTCGGTGCTCAGCTTTCTTCACCGACCAACTCTCACATCCATACATGACTACTGGAAAAACCATAGCTTTGACTAGATGGACCTCTGTTGGTAAAGTAATGTCTCTACTTTTTATTTTATTTATTTTTTAAAAAAAATTTCTTTACTTTATTGTGTTGTTTTTGCCATACATTGACATGAATCCGCCATGGGTATACATATGCTCCCCCTCCAGAACTCCCCTCCCCTCTCCCTCCCGATTCCCTCACCCTGGGTCATCTTGGTGCACCAGCCCCGAGCATCAACCCTGGGCTGGCGATTGATTTCACATATGATAATTAACATGTTTCAATGTCTCTGCTTTTTAATATGCTGTCTAGGTTGGTCATAGCTTTTCTTCCAAGGAGCAAGTGTCTTCTAATTTCATGGCTGCAGGCACCATCTGCAGTGATTTTGGAGCCCAAGAAAATAAAGTCTCTCACTGTTCCCATTGTTTCCCCATCTATTTGCTGTGAAGTGATGGGACTGGATGCCATGATCTTAGTCTTCTGATTGTTGAGTTTTAAGCCAACTTTTCACTCTCCTCTTTCACTTTCAGCAAGAGGCTCTTTAGTTCTTCTTAGCTTTCTGCCATAAGGGTGGTGTCATCTGTATATCTGAGGTTATTGACATTTCTCTTGGCAATCTTGATTCCAGCTTGTGCTTCATCCAGCCTGGTGTTTCACATGATGTACTCTGCAAATAAGTTAAATAAGCAGGGTGACAATATATAGCCTTGAGGTACTCCTTTCCCGATTTGGAACCAGTCTGTTGTTCTGTGTTTAGTTCTAACTGTTGATTCTTGACCTGCATACAGATTTTTCAGGAGGCAGGTCAGTTGGTCTGGTATTCCCATCTCTTGAAGAATTTTCCAAAGTTTGTTGTGATCCACACAGTCAAAGGCTTTGGTGTAGTCAATAAAGCAGAAATAGATGTTTTTCTGGAACTCTCTTGCTTTTTCAATGATCCAATGGATGTTGGCAATTTGATTTCTGGTTCCTCTACATTTTCTAAATTCAGCTTGAACATCTGGAGGTTCACGAGTAACATACTGTTGAAGCCTGGCTTGGAGAATTTTGAGCATTACCTTACTAGCGTGTGAGATGAGTGCAATTGTGCGGTAGTTTGAACATTCTTTGGCATTGCCTTTCTTTGGGATTGGAATGAAAACTGACCTTTTCCAGTCCTGTGGCCATTGCGGAATTTTCCCAATTTGCTGGCATATTGAGTGCAGCACTTTCACAGCATCATCTTTTAGGATTTGAAATAGCTCAACTGGAATTCCATCACCTCCACTAGCTTTGTTCGTAGTGATGTTTCCTAAGGCCCACTTGACTTCATACTTCAGGATGTCTGGCTCTAGGTGAGTGATCATGGTTATTTGAGTTATGAAGATCTTTTTTGTACAATTCTTCTGTGTATTCTTGCCACCTCTTCTTAATATCTTCTGCTTCTGTTACATCCATATTATTTCTGTCCTTTATTGTGCTCATCTTTGCATAACATGTTCCCTTGGTATCTCTAATTTTCTTGAAGAGATCTCTAGTCTTTCCCATTCTATTGTTTTCTTCTATTGGTTTGCACTGGTCACTGAGGAAGGCTTTCTTATCTCTGCTTGCTTTTCTTTGGAACTCTGCATTCAAGTGAGCATATCTTTCCTTTTAGATTCTCTTCTTTTCTCAGCTATTTGTAAGCCCTCATCAGACAACCATTTTGCCCTTTTGCATTTATTTTTCTTGGGGATGGTCTTGATCACTGCCTCTTGTACAATATCACGAACCTCTGTTCATAGTTTATCAGACACTCTGTCTATCAGATCTAATGCCTTGAGTCTATTTGTCACTTCCACTGTGTAATCATAAGGGATTTGATTTAGGTCATACCTGAATGGTCTAGTGGTTTTCCTTTCTTTCTTCAATTTAAGTCTGAATTTGGCAATAAGGAGTCCATGATCTGAGCCACAGTCAGCTCCCAGTTTTGTTTTTGCTGACTGTATAGAGCTTCTCCATCTTTGGCTGCAAAGGATATAATCAATCTGATTTCAGTATTGACCATCTGGTGATGTCCATGTGTAGAGTGTTCTCTTGTGTTGTTGGAAGAGGGTGTTTGCTATGACCAGTGCATTCTCTTGGCCGAACTCTGTTAGCCTTTGACCTTCTTTGTTTTGTACTCCAAGGCAAAATTTGCGTGTTACTCCCCATAATTATCTTACAATTTGATAAAATTTGAAGTGAATGGCAGACGTTAATACTTCCTCCTAATTACTTGAGTAGGCAAGCTGACTTTTTAACAGTTTAAACTGAAGTCCTATTCCTTGTCCAGGAATTTGAAATTGAAATAATAAATATCTATTTTTATAATAATACTAATAAATTCTTGTATTATTGGAGTTTACAATATTAAAAATTATTTTATATGTATTTTCTGTATATAGCAGCTTTAAATGTTTATTTATTGTTTATGTGTCTGTGTTGTGTCTTAGTTGCAGCATGCAAGATCTTTTGTTCAGTCATGTGGGTTCTTTCATTGCAGTGCACGGACTCTGTAGTTGTGGTACATGGGCTTAGTTGCTCCTTGGTATGTGGAATCTTAGGTCCCTGACCAGGGATCAAACCCGTGTCCCCTGCATTGCAAGGTGGATTCTTAATCACTGGACCAGGGAAGTCCACACAGTAACTTTAAAAGGTAGGAATTACTCTCAACATTTTTCAGTTGGGATCACTGAAATTCAGAGAGAGAAAGAGATTTCCTAAAGTTTCTGCTGGGCAACAGCATTCATGTGTGCAGTCTTCAAAAATTAATTGAGCACTTACTAAATGCCAGATGTATCCTGGCCACTTTGCAGAATAGAATCAGACAGACAGCAGTTCTGTCCCAGAGAGGCTCCCAGCTTTCTGAGGAGGGCATTCAACCCTTCTCTAGAGCTATAGGGCAGCATGAGAAGGAGGGAGGAGGTAGGAGGGCCCAGGATTTTTCTATATCCAGGCTATAGGGAAAGTCTGTTAAGCCTACAGCCTTCTGGATGATGAGACCAGGAGGGAGGACCCTTTGAGCCTAGGAAGGGTAAGGCAACAAATAGCCTTCACCATGATCCGCACTCTCTGCCTCATCCCACCCGTCCATACGCTTTTCCCTCCTGGGCCTCTGTGCATGCTGTTTTGGTGGGAGATTTGGAAGTTTGGACGGAGGACTCAGGAAGTTCAGTGCAGAGTCCACCTTCCCCAGGGCTCCTAGCTATGTTCTTTGCACAAGTGTTCACTTCTTTCAGGGAGGAGGAAAAAAAATTAGAATGGAGGAAAGTGCATGAGCAAGGAAAGGAAGCAAAAAATCTCAGGGCATGTCTAGAAAACACTAGACGGTTCATTCTGGATGATGTGTGCAGTGTGTAAAGGGCAATCACAGAGAATAAGGCAGGTGGGGTTGGCTAGATCAGTTCTTAGTGGCCTTGATTCTGAAGCTAAGCTGCTCTGGCTTTATTTGACCTGTAGTATGACCTACAGCCAGTAAAATTCATCCTTTTTAGGTATACAGCTGTATAAATTTTTTCCTGTTCTGTGAGTTTTGATAAACGCATATATTCATATCAAAATAAGCAAGATATAGACCATTACTATCGCCCTCAAAAGTTTCCTTGTGCCATTTATAGTCAGTTTCCTCCCCCTTTCCCAATTCTGAGCAACTACTGATATGATTACCAACACTATAGTTCTGCCTTTTCTAGAATGTCATATAAGTGGAATCATGCTGTATATAGAATTTTGTATCTTTCATTTTGCATTGTTCTTGAGATTCATCATGTTGTTGCTTTATCAGCAGTTTATTCCTTTCTAATGCTGACTTATGTTCCGTTGAATGGATGTTCCCCCACTTTCAAGCAGAGGGACATTTGTATTGTTCTCAGTTTGGGAAATTTTGGATAAAGTTCTACAAGCAGTCCCATATAGGTCTTCATGTAGAGATATGCTTTCATTCTTTAATGAATATCTAGTGTAGAATATCTAGCTCACTTGGTAAATATAGGTAAAACTTAATAAGCTGCCGGACTATTTTCTGAAATGGTTGTACGAGTTTGTATTTCCACCAAAAATATATGTAGGATCTAATTGTCCTACACTTGGTATTATAAGGCCCTTTTTTCTTCCAGCTTTAGACAACCTAATGGGGTATTTCCCTGTGGCTTGAATTTGTGTTTCTTTAATGACAAGATGTTGGCCATCTTTTCATGTACTTCTTCCATATCTCTTACACATTTTTAAAAATGGTTGTTTATTTTCTTCTATTTAGTTTTGAAAGTCCTTTATCTATTCTAGGCATACATCCTTTATCAGGTATGTGTTTTGCAAATATTTTCTTTTGGACATTCAAAAGGGGCTTAACAGGAAGTGAGTGAAGTCACCCAGTCGTGTCCGACTCTTTGCTACCCCATGGACTGTAGCCTACCAGGCTCCTCTGTCCATGGGATTCTCCAGGCAAGGGATCCCATTTCCTTCTCCAGGGGATCTTCCCAACCCAGGGATCGAACCCGGGTCTCCCGCATTGCAGGCACACACTTTACCATCTGAGCCACCAGGGAAGCCTATAACAGGAAGTAGCTCTTGTGTTTTAGAGAGGTGCTTTGTGGCGTTGTGGGTGGAGGAGTGGGATGGGGCTGGATGGAGACAAGGAGGCTGTCTTAGTGTCCGGAGGGAGCTGAGGCTCTGAACAGGCCAGGGGCAGTAGACTGGGGAGAAGTGAAAAGCAGAAGGCATGGAGACACCCACCAGATCGTTGTAAAGGCCTCTTTGACCCTCTGAGCCCTCCCTCCTGCCTTCCTTCCTTTGCCAAATATTTGTGGAAACCACCTTTCAAGGTGCTGTGTGTGGACGCACCTGAAACAGTGTAGGCAATACAATACAGAAGAAATATCAATAAAGAAATCGAAGTCTTGCCTTCATCAAGTTTACATCTTGGTGGGGAAGACAGACAATGAGCACACACTTAGACATGTACGCCATAATGGCTGGCAGACACTGTTAGACATGCAAAGCAAGGAGTTCCTATGAAATGCCTTCTTCCAACTGGTTTCTGAGAGTGAACCAGAGAGAGTCTTCATGTGTTCCACTCTTAGGAAAGAATCCAAGCAATGGGAGGAATGCAAGACTGTGGTCAGGGGCTCTGGGCATCAGGGTGACCTTAGGCAAGTTCTGTCATTTTTCTGACCCTCAGTCTCCTTATTGGAATGATCTTTTAGGCACTAGGATTTTGTATTTGAAGTTCTTACAAACCAGTTTGGAGGGTCTGATGAGACAAAGTAGGTGCATAGCAGAGGACTGTCATTAGAACCAGGCTGTTTTGTTGGAAAAGCACTAGAGGTCATCAGTTTTGGGCTCTCCCCCAGTGTAGGTTCCCCTGGAAAGTACAACCAATAGGTACCTGTCCCTCCCCTAGGGGTGCCTCTCCATGGATGGGGGGCTCACGTCCTTCCAGGGGACCAGTTTCATTTTCTCTTTCTCTGTGTCTTTTTAAAGGGAAAGAATCACACCTTTTACTAAGGGGAAGTGCGTGCCAACTGTGGATCATAGTTCAGATCCTTAAAGCTGCCCATGAAGGACACCCTGCAGTGACCAGAGGACCTGAAAGCCTGAAGACAAATCTGGGGGTGGAGGGTAGGAGTGGGAATGGGGGGTCTTGGAGAAAGGACACATGGGAACGCCTGGGAGAGGGGAGAGGTGTGGTAGGATCACTTTTGCTGGGGACACCTACCAGAAGGTCATGGTATCTTCCGGGACAGCAAGGCTGGGTATCTTTTGATACCAGAGATCAATTATCCTGAGAATTAGAATCGGCCGGTGACATGAACACGGGAGCCAGACAGCAAATGGACTAAAGGGGTGGGGTGTGGTTGACCCTCTGGAACCCCTCCTCTTCTAAAGCCAAAATGCTTGACTCCCTGTTCAGTAAAATCCAAAGAGAGTTGGGAGAGTGCAGCATATGTCCTAAAGTGGCTGTATGCCCTCTCCGGGGAATACTCCAACTCCATCCCAGGATGCTTCTGGAAGCTTGGCGGGGCCAAATGCCATGAGGAAGTTGCTGACCTCCTGGCAACACACAGCCATTGGGAACAGTCAGTTACAGCCCTCAAGTCAGACCTCTCGGGCATGCCTGTCTAGCCCAGTGGTAGGTCTGTACAAGTTGGTCACAGTATCCTGAGCTTCTGCCCTCACTGTTTTTGAACAGAGAGAGATTGGGTGGGATGGCAGGAGTGTGCTGTTCTTAGGGAAAAGGAGACAGGCTCAAGGCTTCAGTTGCAAAACCCACATAATGATAAAAATACTTCAGACACCCTTACGAGCATGGGTGCTTTATAGAAAAGCAGTCACTTTCTCACTCATGTCAAAGTGACTGTTTTGGAAGAAGTAAAACTGTTGTTATTCACAGGTCTACTGAAAAAAAAATCCTGTCGAATCCTCAAAAAGGCTGATAAGCCAAACTAGGTGCATACTAGGTCTAATAAGTCAGCAGTGTTTCAGGAAATAAGATCAATATACTCAAATCAACAATTTCTGTACACTAGCAATAGAAATTGAAAATGCCATATATAATAGCATCAAAACTGTGAAATACCTAGGTATAAATCTGACGAAAGATGTGTAAGATTTGTACAGTGAAAGCTTTAAAATGCTTCTGAGAGAAAGAAGACTTAAATAAAAGGAGAGATATACCATAATCATGGATCAAAAGACTCTGTTCTTAAGATGTCAGTTCCCCTTAATTCATTACTGATCAGTTCCAGTAATATTTTGTAAGCTGACAAGCTGGTCCTAAAACTTATATGGAAAAACAATAGACAGAAAATAGCCAAGATATCTTTGAAAAAGATGAATAAAGCTGGAGGACAAACACTACCTTCCTCCTCCCTGGTGTGGAATGCGATCAGGATAGACAAATTAATAGAATGGAGAATCCAGAAACAGACCCACTTATCTATGGACAACTGATTCTCACCAAAGGTACAAAAACAATTCAGTGGTAAAAGAATAGTTTTTTCAACAAATGGCGCTATAACTATCAAATATCGATATGTAAAAAACAATGAATTGTGATCAGTGACTCACAGCATAGAAAAAAAAAACAACTCAAAATGAATCATAGTCCTAAATGTAAAACCTAAACTACAAAACTTCCAGAAGAAAACATGGGAAGAAAACTTTTGGACTTTGAGTTAGGCAGAAATTTCTTAGATATAAATTAACAGTATACCTTTGAACAACAAAGGTTGAACTGCGTGGGTCCACTTATATGTGGATTTTTTTCACTAAGTGTGAACTGCTGTACGACAATCTGTGAATACAGAGGACTGACTCTAAAGTTATACATCATTTTGACAGCACAGAGGATCAGAGACCCTAACTCCCATACTGTTCAAGGGTCAACTGTATTTGTTCTTTTATAGATAATACTTTGGTATGGTATGAACAAATAGTTAAATTGCCATGAGACACCAAAGTACTATGTGTTATAAACCACTTTGGAAAAGTTTGGCAAGGGACTTCCCTGGTGAACCAGTGGTTACGACTCCTCGTTTCCATTTCAAGGGGCACAGGTTAGATCCTTGGTTGGGGAACTAAGAACCACATGCCTTGCAGTGTGGCCCCTCCATCCCCCAAAAATCCACTAAGCTCAGGGATAGTTTATTATCAAAGAAAAATGATGAAGCAAGATTAACCACTTGCTTGACCTTAACAATAGAATTAAGATAAAAGGATGAATAACTGTGTGTAAGGGGGAACAGACCCCAAAATGAGATCTTAAGTTGCCCTACAACCAGCATGAAAGGAAAATCATAACCCCAGGAGAATAAGGAGAAACCATACCCAAGTTTAAATTTTAAAAATGAGTTTCTTTTTTTTAAACAGTTTGGCAAGTTAAAAAGTTAACCATAAACCAACCAAATGATCCAGCCATTCCTTTCCTGAGAGTTACCCAAGAGAAAGGAGAGCATGTGTCCATATAAGGACTTTACAGAAATGTTCCTAGCCACCTTATTTGTGGTAGCCCCAAACTGGAAACAACCCAAATGTCCATCAGTAGGCCAAGGAACAAACAATTGTGTATATCCATACAAATGTCAAGATTAACCAAACTGTACACTTCTAATATGTGTGGTTTACTATGTGTTAGTTGTATTTCAATAAACCCTTATAGCATAGGAGAAATGAAAAACCAAACCCTGGGAGATACTGAAGGGACAGGGAAGCCTGGTGTCCTGCAGCCCATGGGGCTGCAGAGTCGACATGACTTAGTGACCGAACAACAGCAACAGCAAAGAAGACAACTAACTAAATGCAACGTAGGAACCTAGATAGGATTTTGGAAAGAAGAGCAACATTAGTGTTAAAATTGGTGAAATTCAAGTAGGGTCTGTGGTTTAGTTAACATTATGCCAATATTAATTTCTTATTTTTGACCATTTTACTATGGTTATGGGTCTTCGCTTGTGACTCAGCTGGTAAAGAATCCGCCTGCAATGCGGGAGACCTGGGTTTGATCCCTGGGTTGGGAAGATCCCTGGAGAAGGGAAAGGCTGCCCACTCCAGTATTCTGGCCCGGAGAATTCCATGGGCTGTACAGTCCATCGGGTCACAAGGGGTCGGACACAACCGAGTGACTTTCACGTCACTTCACTATGGTTATGTGCAGATGTTAACATTAGAGGAAGTTGGGTGAAGGGGATATGAGAACTCTGTACTGTCATTGCAACTATTTTGTAAATCAAAAATTAATACAAAATAAAAAAGTTTAAAAAAATATACACAGTAAAACTTGTTTGAAGACTGCTTTATCTTATAGAATAAATATAATTTAAAAATATATCTTTAACCTACCACATAACTCAGAGTCACTGTCACCATAGAGAAGGTCAGCTAGTTAGGAGTATAAGGAAAACCTGTGTGACAACTTTAAATTGGGCAGTTCTCAAGTACTTTGCTGTGAGATACCAAAGTACTGTGTATTACCAACATCATGTCCACTGAGAAGGGACATCTACTTACAATGGAGTAGAAGGTTCTCTGGCTGCCATGGAAGGCTTCCTTTCATGGAAGGTTGGAGGAGCCACCGAATTAAGAGCCATCACCCCTCAGGAGATGCTCTTAAGCTGTGGACCAATCAAAGTTGGAATATGGACATCCAGCTCCCTCACCCTCCGCGGGATACAGCTTTGAGATGCGTGTTTTACACAGGCTTTCAGAGTGTTTTCCAGGGCAATTAAACCACGGTTGCCCACAGTGGTAAGCGTTTTTTTTTTTTTTTTTTAAAGTTATTTATGTGGCTGTGCCAGATCTTAGTTATAGCACACAGGATCTTCAATCTTCATCATGGCACATAAGATCCGGGATCTTTAGTTATGTCATGTGAGCTCTTAGTTGCAGCATATGGGATCTAGCTCCCTAACCAGGGATGGAACCCTGACCCCCTGCACTGGGAGCAAGGAGCCTTAGCCACTGGACCACCAGGGAGGTCCTGTAGCCTGCTGATAATGCAGACTTCATTGACGTCCTTGCCCACCCCCCTACTGGTGTTTTCTTCACCTTCCAAATAAAACTGCTTGCACTCAAATCCTTGTCTCAGGGTCTCCTTACGGAGATACCCAGCCCAAAACACATGTTAATATTGTTTCCAGCCTCCCAATGTGTCACCTTGCCCACTCCTCCTCTTGTGGCTCCACTGTGCCACTCCACACAACAACCCCATGTCTGTCCAGTGCCTCCCTGCACATCCCAGTACTGATTGACTGTGTAGCTGACAGCCTAAGCCCCGACTTACCAGGGAGCTCTCAGACAGCAGTCCGGATAGTAAGCACCTGCACTGAAAAGCCCAATCTTTTCTCCTCTGTGCCTCCCTTACTATCACACAGAACACTCACACTTCTGACACCAGATGTGTGGGGGATTTTTCCCATACCAAGTGACTCTCTGTGACACCAGCTGGGTGTCCTACAATTTAACCGAATCCTGACACTACCACATGGACATAACATCAGATCCCACAGGGTAAAGGGCTCAGTCCCACAAGGCTGCCCCCCACTTCAGGTGCCAGCTGCAAGTAGGATGTCCCCTAGTTACTCACAGCTTCAACTCAGCTACGAAAACCCAGCAGTGGCCACAGGCCTGGAACAGGTCAGTTTTCATTACAATCCCAAAGAAAGGCAGTGCCAAAGAATGCTGAAACTACTGCACAATTGCACTCATCTCACACGCTAGTAAAGTAATGCTCAAAATTCTCCGAGCCAGGCTTCAGCAATACGTGAACTGTGAACTTACAGATGTTCAAGCTGGTTTTAAAAAAGGCAGGGGAACCAGAGATCAAATCGCCAACATCCACTGGATCATCAAAAAAGCAAGAGAGTTCCAGAAAAACATCTACTTTTGCTTTATTGACTACACCAAAGCCTTTGACTGTGTGGATCACAATAAACTGTGGAAAATTCTGAAAGAGATGGGAATACCAGACCACCTGACCTGCCTCTTGAGAAACCTGTATGCAGTTCAGGAAGCAACAATGAGAACTGAACATGGAACAACAGACTGGTTCCAAATAGGAAAAGGAGTATGTCAAGGCTGTATAATGTCACCCTGCTTATTTAACTTCTATCCAGAGTACATCATGAGAAACGCTGGGCTGGAGTAAGCACAAGCTGGAATTAAGATTGCTGGGAGAAATATCAATAACCTCAGATATGCAGATGACACCACCCTTTTGGTAGAAAGTGAAGGAGAATTGAAGAGCCTCTTGATGAAAGTGAAAGAGTGAAAAAGTTTGCTTAAAGCTCAACATTCAGAAAACTAAGATCATGGCATCTGGTACCATCACTTTGTGGGAAATAGATGGGGAAACAATGGAAACAGTGTCAGACTTTATTTTGGGGGGTCTCCAAAATCACTGCAGAGGGTGATTGCAGCCATGAAATTAAAAGACGCTTATTCCTTGGAAGGAAAGTTATGACCAACCTAGACAGCATATTAAAAAGCAGAGACATTACTTTGCCAACAAAGGTCCGTCTAGTCAAGGCTATGGTTTTTCCAGTAGTCATGTATGGATGTAAGAGTTGGACTATAAAGAAAGCTGAGTGCAGAAGAATTGATGCTTTTGAACTGTGGTGTTGGAGAAGACTCTTGAGAGTCCCTTGGACTGCAAGAAGATTCAATCAGTCCATCCTAAGGGAGATCAGTCCTGGGTGTTCATCGAAAGGACCGATGTTGAAGCTGAAACTCCAATACTTTGGCCACCTTATGCGAAGAGCCGACTCATTGGAAAAGACTCTGATCCTGGGAAAGATTGAGGGCAGGAGGAGAAGGGGACGACAGAGGATGAGGTGGTTGGATGGCATCACCGACTCAATGGACATGGGTTTAGGTAAACTCCAGGAGTTGGTGATGGACAGGGAGGCCTGGTGTGCTGCAGTTCATGGGGTTGCAAAGAGTTGGACACAATGGAGCGACTGAACTGAACTCAACTGATGACCTCCTCCCTGCTTGGTTTCCATTATTTGCTAGAGTGGCTCACAGAATTCAGGGAAATACTTATATTCACATGTGTACTAAGCTTCCCCAGGTGGCTTAGATGGTAAAAACTCTGCCTGCAATGCGGGAGATCTGGGTTCAAACCCTGGGTTCGAAGATCCCCTAGAGAAGGGCATGGCAACCCACTCCAGTGTTCTTGCCCAGAGAATCCCCATGGACAGAGGAGCCTGGTGGGCTACAGTCCATAGAGTCGCAAAGAGTTGGACATGACTGAACGACTAAGCACAGCATAGCACATGTGTGCTAAAGGATATGATGAAGGACACAGATGAAAAGATATGTAAGGCAAGGTCTGGGAGGGCCTTGAGCATAGGCGCTTCTATTCCTGTGGAGTTGGACTGTATCCTCCTCCCAGTACATGGGTATATTCCCCAACCCAAAATCTCTCCAAAGCCCCATAATACTGAGATTCTTAGAGAGGTTTCCTCACATAGGCAGGATCAATCATTAACTCCATTTGCAGTCCCTCTCCCCTCCCTGGAAGACAGGGATGGTGGTAGGGGCTGAAAGTTCCTAGTTTCTAATCATGGTTTGGTCTTTCTGGTGACTACCCGTATCCAAGAGCAATCCAGGTGCCCACCCAGAGTCATCTCATTAGAGCAAAGGACAAGCCATCACCCAGGACATTCCAAGAGATTTAGGAGCTCAGTGTCAGGAACTGGGAGCAGATCTACCAATCTATGTCTTTATCTATATATGGATATAGATATATGGATTTATTTCTACCATCTTGCAGTGCCCCATTTCCCCCTTATCATTCCCCTGGATCTGCTTCCTAAGGAACCCCATGGGGAGGAGTGTGATGGGCAGAGAAGGATTCAGCTATTTCTGGGTTCCTCAGCTCAACCATCTTCAAACCATCTGTCATTGGCAGTTCAGGAAGCTATAATAAATTGCCATAGATCGGGTAGCTTATACAACAATTTATTTCACATGGTTTTGGAGGCTGAGAAGTCCAAGACCAAGGTGCTGGAAGATCTAATGAGAGCACTCTTCCTGGTTTGTGGATGAACATCTTGTTTCCTCAGAGAGAGCTAGCTGTTTCATATGTTTTCTTAGGACACTACTCCTATCATGAGGGCTCCGACCTCATGGCCTAATTAACCTTCCAAAGGCCCCATCTCCCAATTCCATCATGTTAGAACATCAACATAGGAATTTGTGGGGGGACACAAACATTCAGTCCATAGCATCAAAATGCTACCTGATAGACCTCATAAGGGCTTCCCAGGTGGCTCAGTGGTAAAGAATCTGCCAGCCAAGCAGGAGACACAGGTTTGATCCCTGGATTGGGAAGATCCCTTGGAGGAGGAAATGGCAACCTACTCCAGTACTCTTGCCTAGGAAATCTCATGGAGAGAGGAACCTGGTGGGCTACAGTCTACAGGGTTGCATGAGTCAGACATGACTTAGTGACTACACAGCAGCAGTGGCCCTCAACAAAGCCTCCCAATCTTTCACAACGTAGTATGCCAGGCAGTCACCTGCAATAACTAGAGTTGTCCCACAGGAAGAAACCTGTAGGCCATCTTAACAGCAGGACATAACTAGGAAGCATAGTTTTGAAATATGTCTACATTTAACTTGGGTAGTGTGTGTGTGTGTGTGTGTGTGTGTGTGTGTGTGTGATCACACTTGTGATCTTTCTTATATAAGCCAATTTTGGAGAACCAATTGTTGCAACTCTGGCATGAATGTAGCTGAAGGCATGGTCAGGCAAGGTGGTTCCCTGGCAGAAGGAACTGCTTTGGGTCAAAGCGGGACCCTCTGCTGATTCCTAAGTGGCTTCCTTTCTGAGCTGAGTTCATGCAGAGATCCCTGATTCCCCACTACGTATGGGGCTCAGCCCAGGGTCTCCTTTCACTGTTTCTAGGCCTGGAGCCACTCTCAGCTGGCTCCGGGTGAGGCTCTTGAAGCATTTTGTTGTTTTAAGACTAGATGATGAGTCTGCATCCTTGTTTAACTCATTAAAAAGCCTCAATGTGGCCTTCAAGCAAATCACTTGACCTTTCCTGTGCTTCACTTTCCTCATCTATAAAATGGGGATAAAACTGATCCACTTTTGTTACAGGACTGTGAGGACTGAAGAAGAAATTGTATGTTGTATGCTACTCATATGTAAGGTGGTATTTAAGGTTTCAGCTACAAAATCTGTTTTTAGGGCATTAAAAGATTTCTCTTCCTTCAAGAATTTATACATCCCGATTTGTAAAACTGAACACCTGGAAAAAGAATCTCCTAAAAGTTCCTCTCAACTAACTATAGGATGGGACCCTGACATCACATA
This sequence comes from Antilocapra americana, assembly GCA_007570785.1. NCBI lineage: Eukaryota > Metazoa > Chordata > Mammalia > Artiodactyla > Antilocapridae > Antilocapra > Antilocapra americana. Next base: position 80,448 of record ML663577.1, read on the forward strand.
TATTTTAGGAAAATATCCATCAGATGTATCAAGGATTTGCATAAAGCTCTATTGCACTAAACTCAACGCTTGTATCTTTGTTCCTGTAATGAGGGTGAGTGAAACTGTTTTAAGTAGTCCTGAACAGGCAGTGACTCAGCTACAGTAAAAGCTTATTTCTTGTTTCCATAACAGACCAGGCCAGGTCTGGGTTGGTGGGCAGTTTTCCAGACAGCGATTAGGGGATCTGGGCTCCTCCCCCGTGTGACTTTGCCACCACCCAGGGCCAGGTTGTTACCAGCATCCAAGTACCGGAAGAGCCAGGAGACCCTCACACAGGGTCTTCCCACTGCAGCTCACATTCTCTCGCAGAGACTCAAACACAAGGGCACACCTGAGCGTGGGGGAGGCTGGGAAGTGTAGTCCAGTGGTGTACTCAAAGGGAGGAATGGGTTTTAATGGACAGTTGGTGGCCTCCACTGGTCTGCAGATGAAGAAATAGCCCCACCAGGATTACCTGATTTCCCAGAATTAGTCAGGTCATCCCCGTGACGAAACCAGGACAGCGGTCCAGGGCTTCTGACAGTCATGTTTGATGCCTTAAAAAGCACAGCCTCACTTTGATTTGAGTCACCATCACCTCACCTAAACTCTTCTCACTTGTCTCCTAGCTTCCCAGTTTCTCCCCTGTAGTCTGTTCTCTACCCTGCAAATAGGAAGATATTATTAACATCTATGCCAGATCATTGTGACAATGATAGCAATTCAAAAACGGGGAGGAAAGGTCACCCCGGCCTCTCTGCCTTAATGCACCCGGCCCACCCCTTACCATGCACCATCCAGCCCTAGGTGTGCATGTTCAAAGGGAGACTGGCCCGGTGAGGGGCGGAGGCTGCACTTGAACCGGGACTGCCTCCACATCGTGGTCCGCAGAGCAAGAAGCGACAGAGGCTACTTTCCAGGTCACACTTTTATTTTCACAGAAGCAGCAGCCACACAGCCACAGGGACACGAAGCGTGCCGGACAGTAGGCACAGCACTTGCAGCTGCAAGAGCCTGCTGGGGGGACCCATGCCTTTCTCTGTGGTCCCCATGATTTAAGAAAAAACCACACATCATACACTGCCACCCCCATCCCCACCCCTTCCCTTCCCGTAACAGCCAATTATGCATCCTTCCAGCCAAAGAAACTGGCTAGAATCCGGATCTTACAGAAAAACCTTCATGCAGCCAAGAAACTCGGGGTTCTGGAAGGGAAAGGCCTCTTCTTATACTTTTCACACATGCTCCCCGCCCCTCGCCATGTGCCAAGTTTAATTCCACCTGAAATGACCACCTGGCTGGATAGTGTGGCAAGACGCTACAAGAAAGAGCTGGCAACTCAGCTCGACATGCTTGGAAGACTGCCCCTTTCTAGGCAAGATATCACTGAAGCAAAACATGACCCTGAGGCTGGTGTGACCCCCAAGACCCTCCCTCCCAGCCCCAGGTTCCGGGCAAGGTCTGTGAAGGGCAGGATTTTGGTTTGTAGGACTGACGACAACAGAGGCTGCTGGCATTTCTGGCGGCACTCCCAGGAGCCCAGGGACAGAGGCTCCACTGCTGAAAGGATGAGGCCTCATCTTGCTCGGTTAACCCTTCCTCTACAGTAAGTAGGATCATCAGTTTACCGCTGAGCAAGCCCACAGGCCCCGCTGGAGAGCTAGTGCCAGAGAGTTCACATGCTTTGCATACAAGCGAGAAAATGAGGTTCCTGATTTTAGGCCCCCTCCAGAGACTAAATGGGTAAGAGTGTTTCCTCTGCCTTCTGGGTACCCGGAGTGCGCCTGGCACTCCCAGGACCACATCAAGACACTGCAGTGTGCCAACCCCGGGGTGGGTGGAGTGAGCCTCGGCAGCCAAAGTGTGACTCTGGGAGGCTTCTGGCAACCAGTGGTGACAACAATGACCCTTCCTTGCAGGCCAGAGATGTGCCTTTCTGAAAAAAGATGAGAGCTGGCCTTGATTGAAGGCAAGATCTGACATGGCAGACAACCCCCACCTGGGCCATCTACTCTCCCTCTGACTTCCCACGCAAATGAGGCTTTCTCGTGGGGTTCGCAATCACGGTGTTTAGGACAGCAGTGCGCTTCTAAAGCAGAAGCGCCGCGGGTGCTCTTGTGTACATGGATGTGACAGGTGAGGAACCTGCAGCTCAGAGGGACAGATGACTTGCCCATGGAGGCCGAGCTTGTGAAGAATACAGACAGGACTGAAACCCAGGCCTCCCAGCTCCCAGCCAGTGCTCTCCTCTGTTCCAGAACATCACTGCCTGGCTCAGCTCACCTCATTCCCTTACATAATTCCCTCTCAGAGTCTGGGTTTTCAGCTGAGGCTGGGCAGTTCTTAAGATGGAGCTGCATAAACAACCAAGCTCTAATAGGTGGGCAGGGGCCTGGGAAGCTTTCCAGACACGAAGCTAACTTTTCTCTGAGCTTAGGATTTGTAAGGCACTAAAATTAACTACAGCTGGGGGTAGGGAGAGGAAGAAAAAAAAAGGAGGGGATGAGTGGTTGGAGAAATTAAGTTGATGCTGTTTTCTTTCAGGGCCACAGTGAGAATCCCCATGAGACCTAAGGACGACAGGCTCCATTTTCCTGCTTGGGGTGTGCGCGCACCCCGACTCCCAACCCAATGGCCCCAGCAGGCTGAAGCAGGTTCTGGGGACAAGCAGCATGGAAGGTGGAAAGGCAAGAATGAGCCCAGGTCCTCTGGATTCAATTCAGAGCCAAGACCACTCACCCCGCCTGCCCCAGGCCCAGACAGGATTCCACCCTGAAGTGTGTTCTCCAAGCACACGGTCCTCTCTGAGTGGACGCGGGTGATGGTTGCGGTGGGCCTGCAAGCCTGAGCATGAAGGAAGGAGGGGCAGGGCGTCACCAAGGACGACAGAGGGAACTTTGGAATCAGACCTGGCTTTGGCACAGCACGTCTTGGGCCCGCCCACCCCATCTGTTGCCCTCCCCAGAGCCCAGCGATGGAAAGGAACTTTCCTTCCTTCCCTCCGTGAGGAACTCTCCTGGTTGACAAGCGATGGCAGCACAACTCTAGGGCACCCCTTTTCACCAAACCTGAGCCCAGATGACCTGATGTGGAGCCTTTCTGGACTCAACCACTGAATCCCAAGCACTTCAGTCTGATGTCATGCTGAGCAGGAAGCTGTGCTAATAGTAGCTGTCAATTCCTCAGCGTGTCCACTGCGGTGGGTGCTTGACTTAGATGCCACAGCAGGGAGGGGACATTACCCACCCCCCTTTCAAAAGATGAGGAGCTGGGCTCAGAGCGGCTCAGTGACTCGCCTGGATTCACACAGCTAATGAGTGGCTGAACTGGGAACTGGACTCAGGTTTGTCTGACTCCAAAATCTCACATCCTTTCCACTCCACCCAGCTGCCCCTGGAAGCTGGGCGCAAGCCGCAGAGGCCATGTGGGTGGGTGGGGTCTCTGGAGGGGTTTCTTTCTCAAAGTGTGGATCTGGCAGAGCAGCCAAGCTTGAGTGAAGGGAAGATGCCTTCTGGCCTTGGGGACAGGGTTCCCCCTCGCGTCTGCCTCCTCCTGGGTGGGCTTCAGCTCAGTGCCTGGCAGCCTTGCAGATTTTGTCATAGACCTCAGGGAAGGCGTCCTGGCAGCCGAGCTGCTTCCGCAGCCTGTGGTACAGGGAGCCGTCGAACATCTCCCAGAACTCCTCCCGGTCCATGTAGCAGTCGGCATACAGCATCTGGAACCTGCAGTGCAGACACAGGGGCAAGGGCTCAGGGGCGGGGTGCAGGGGCCCCGGGAGGGGAAAGGGATGCAGAGCTTTTGGGGGATTTCTCTTGGTTGACTTCCCACTAACAAGCTAGTGATTGAAGCTGGGGTGGGAATTTTAACCCCATTTTGCTGACGGGGAGTCTGGGCTCAGGGCATTAAGTGGCAGTGGAGGAAGAGTTAGGAGGATGCAGCGTGCTGCACGTCCGCCCTCTTGATGCAGTTGCCAGGCCGCTTTCTTTCCCTTTTTTGGTATTCAATAAGCTGCACGTGATGGAAGTGTACAGCTTGAAGCTACAAGGATACATTGTATAACATGAGGAATAGACTCACTATTTTATAATGACTACAAACAGGGCACATGTTCATGCTTAGTTGCTTCAGTTCTGTCTAACTCTTTGGGACCCCATGGACTGTAGCCCTCCAGGCTCCTCTGTCCATGGGATTCTCCAGGCAAGAATACTGGAATGGGTTGCCATGTCCACTGCAGGGATCCTTCCAACCCAGGGATCCAACTCGTGGTTCTTATGACTCCTACATTAGCAGGCGGGTTCTTTACCACTAGGGCCACCTGGGAAGCCCATAAATACCTTTAAAAACTGTGAATCACTACCTGTAACATATAATATTGTACATCATCTAAATTTCAACAAAATAAATATATAAAATATGCAAATTTTAAAAAAACATTAAAAAAGAAAACTGCAGCTTGGTAAGTTTGATGTATGGCTATAACCTTGCAAGAGTCACCTCAGTCCAGACACGGCCACAGCCACCCTCACAGCCCGAATTCCCTGGTGCCAACCATCACCCTCCACAATCCCAGGCAGACCTGCCTTCTGTCACCATGGGTTCAACTGCGTTTCCCAAAATTTTATATAAATAGAATATATATATATATAACCATACAGTTCTCTTTTTCCTGGCTTCTTTCAGTCAGCATAATTATTTTGAGATGCGCCTACAGTCTGTTTTAGGACATTTTTGGTCTCCACCCTGGAGCGGGAGCCCCTGGGTATGTCTAAAGCACCCCCATGGCCTGCCCTGTGGTGGGGAGTGTTATAACTCCTGAGTTCCTGGCTTTTGCTGCTGGGGTAGTGCTGGGATGCTCAGTGGAGGGGCCTGTAATTCCACCTCCTTAGAATCTCCCAACTCCCTTCCTGAATCCGAGGGCCGGTTCAGCACCCAAGGGTCTGGCCGTGGAGCTGGCGTCTTGGCCTTCCCCACGCCCTCCCCAGGCACTGCCCACACTCCAAGCACTCACTCACCCATGCACACTTCGGACAAATTTCTCCAACTGCCTCATGCAGGACCGGGCTTCAAAGTGCTTCACGCGAGGCTCCCCATAGGCACCAATGTCAACATAGAGCTCGGTCTCGTCCCCCTTGGGGTGCACCAGGCCCGGCTGGCTGGGCAGGATGAACGGGCACAGCCAGATGGGGTAGACCTGCGGGCCGGGAGGGCAGGTCAGCGCTCTTCCTCCCACAGGTGGAAGGCGCGCAGTCAGCCCATGCCGCTCCCGACCAGAGGAGGGCTGCCTGGGGCCCCCGCCGCTGCCCACACAGCCGCCCCTGCCCTGTACCCCGAGCCCCAGTGGAGCCCCCCGCCCGGCTCACGTGGATGTCGTTGTGGAAGGTGTGCAGGGCCTGTGGCAGGCACTTCATGGGCACCAGCATATCCTGTACCACGTGGTGCTGCTCGTACAGCTTGCGCAGTGTCTCGCCCTGTGTCAGCTTCAGCAGCGAGATCTTGGGAGGCACCATCCAGCCAAAGAGGTAGCGGAAGATGGGGTTGTTGCCGAAGGGGATGATGTCCTGGAAGACGAGGGTTGGGGATGGAGAGAAGGAGCCCAGCAGGGCCCAGTGTCCCCGTGGGCCAGGATCCCCCCGGGGGCTTCACGGAAGTACGACGGGTCCACGCCTATCTGCAGGGGCATGGTGGTACCCAGGGTCTACCCAGCTGGATCTGGGTTCGATTCCCAGCTCTGGCATTTACTAGTTGCGATATCCTTGGCTGGTGACTTAACTTCTCTGAGCTCAGTTTCCCGATCTGTAAAATGGGACTTGTGAGAGTGAACTGTGAGATACCAAATATCTGGAAGGCACTCAGCCTGGGGCAAAATGACAACAGAGCTATCATTGCTGTTCTGGTTGTTGAGGTCACTGTAGCTGGCACGGAGCAGGCATTCCATGAATGTTTGAGAAATAAATGCTGCTGAATGACAAGACAGATGGACACCGACAGAGCTTAAGCAATTTTCCCTAAGGTCACACAGCCAGGTGTGTGGGAAAGGTCTGGTGCAGGCCCAACAATGAGCCCTTCGGGTTACAGCATCTCCCAAGAGGCCTTCTTTGACACCCCTATTAAACTGTCACAGCTCCTCATCCTTCCATACACACAACTGCAAATTCCTGCTCACCTGTCAAGGCCAAGTTCAACAGCTATCTTCAACTCTAGGCAGAGCTAGATACTTGCTCTTGTTCCTGTGTCCCTTACAGGGCCACCCACCCGCCTGCCTCCCCCAAGCTGGCCTCTCAGGAACCCCCCGAGCAGGGCTGTCCTTCCTCTTCTGTGCCTCCAACTGCCATGAGGAAGGAGCCCCCTGCTCACGATCGTCCTCTCTTGCCATCTTCCTCAAGGTGACCAGCGTCCATCTGGCACCCCATCCTCACAGCTTCCAGGACCTTGAAGCTAAGGGCATCCCTTCATTCATTATATAACCACGAGGTGCCTATGTGCTCAGTGCGAGGTTCTGTGCTGGGTGCTGAAGATACCCAGGTCACCAAGAAGTGGTCCCTAACTCCAGGTGTGGAAGAGATGCAACAGAAATGCAGAGGCGGCCTCTAAAGGGTCCACGTCAGACTAGGGTCAAGGGCAGCTTCCCAAAGGTGCCACCATGCTAGGCTTCAGAGGCTGTGTGCCTCTCCCCTCCCCTCGAATCGCCTCCTCTGATCGCCCACCCTCTTCCACAAGGAAGGGAGCGGCCTGTCTGCTCTCTTCTTTGTTAAGATTCCAGCTCCTACACCAGTTCCTGGAACACAACAGGAGCTTAGGAAATAGCGTGGCTTTTACCGTTCCCTTGGTTGTCTTTGGAGAAGACACACAGCAGAAACCTCCCCAAAGGCCAAGCCACCTTCCCCCATCCCTGACCCTGTTTCCCTCCCAGCCCTGACCACTCATCATTCCTCCTCCATCACAGTCTCGTTACCCTCCCCAAAGGCAGGCATTGTTAGGAATTATTTGTGTCCCCTCCTAGAGACACTGATGCACAGACCAGTCCGTGGGCTTAAAACACCTGCTACTCACAAACGGCATCTACGAGGCTCCTGCTTGTCACTGGAATCCGAGCATCAGCACACAGGGTGCTACTGCGTCCTGTGCCCTGGCTTCCTGACCCTGTGGACTATCTTGTTTTACTGCAGTTCTGGTCTGTGATCAGTGGTCTCTGATACCATACTCTGACTCACTGACGGCTCAGATGATGGTCAGCAGTTTTCAGCAACAAAGTATTTTTCAATTAAGGTATATCCTTTTTTTTTCTTTTTAAAGACACAACGCTGGTGCTCACTTAATAGACTATAGTGTGAACATAACTTTTCTATGCACTGGGAAACCAAAAAATTTGTGTAACTCACTTTATTGTGATATTCGCTTTATTGCAATGGCCTGGAACCCAACATGCAATGTCTCCAAGGTCACCTTTCGTGGGGTTGGGCTGCAAAGTCCCAGATCCCTGGCCTCAAGGGGAGACAACGTCGGAGGATCACGCAGTCCCAGACCTCCCTGTGGCTTGGCTGAGGTCTGTGCTATGACTGGATCACACCTCAACTTGTCCCTCTGCCTGGCCATGCCTCCCTTTTCTCTTATAGTTGAGGATCACCAGAGTTCCCCCAAATAAACTCCCTGTGTGCACATCTCAGTAGTAAAACACTCCTCCTTCCAGACTCTTCCTTTAACTTCAGGCAGTATAGGCTAGTGTTTAGCAGCACAAAAATATAAGACACACCTCATCTTGAAACCTAGCTCTCTGGTTGCAAAACCCGTCCAGGAGTTCTCTGCCACTCCCTTCAAGAGGTGGAGCTTAACTCACCCCACCTTGGGTGACTGGCGACTCCGCTCTAACAAGAGAATATGGAGGGTGTCACAAGGTGATGAGACTGGGTCATGGGAGGCACAGAGCACCCCTCCGTGGTCTCTCTGGATCACCTGCTGAGGGAAGTCTGCTGCCCTGTGGTGAGGCACTTCAGCAGCCCAGGGGGCATCGACAGCCCCCTTAGGGGGTCTGCCAGAAAGCAGATTCTCACCTTCCTAAAGACTCTAGCACACCAGCCTGACCGACCTTGACTGCAACCCTGAGCCAGAAAGACCCGCATCATTGCTCTCAATCTCTGACCCTCCAAACTGTGTGATAACAGATGGCAGCCGCTTTCACCTTCAGAATGGGGGGTGAATTCATCATGCAGCAACAGATAACCTTCACTATTATACTCTGTCCCTGACTGAGCTGTGTTACTTTGGACAACCTAAACCAGCTTCGTCATGTGTAAAAGGGAAATAACTCCAGGACCTACCTTCCCAGGGGTGTCAGGAGGATGGAGAGAGTGGCATAAAGTGTTTGGCAGAAGAACTAACACATAAGGAAGGATTAATGTTAACTCCTGTGATTCTCCTTCTGAGATGCTCTCATGTACTTTGCTGGCTCCTCTTGCCTTTCCTGTTCCTTAAATATCCCTACTCACACCTCCCACAACCTTAACACTGCTCTTGGTAGGGATAAAGGAGTTGGGAGTTTTCTGCTTTTGGCAAAACTTTCCACCAAATGCTCTGGGCCTGGACACTCCTTAGAGCAGAACTAATAGGGATGAAGGAAGTCCAGGGCTCCCCAGGCCTTGAGGAACCGACCCGCTGCTGCCCACTCCTGCACCCCTCACCACTGCCCTCTCATGCTCTGCCCAGAGACCATGCCAGTGATTAGAACTGACCCGACACCCCCTCGTAGGACACCAGCAGGTATAATTCTTTCATGCCTGACTTTGCTGTTTATCTCAGCTGCAGTGGACTTCCGGGTACCTATTACTAGCATCCTTGCTGTGCTGCAGCCATGCAGTATCTTTTCATCTGACCCCACCAGCCACTGTTCCCCATCTCCCAAGCCCTCCCCTGTGCTCTCTCATGGTCTAAGAGCAGCAAACCTGCTCCATCCTCAAGTTATTCTCTCGACCATCTACTTGTCTCCTTGCTCTTAGCTGATACCTGGCTGTAGCCCTCTGACGCAGTATCATTTTCTCTCCATGACCCTCTGGGGTAGATGGAGGTGAGGTGGGCTCCTCTTGGTCCCTCATTACTGCTTCGAGGTCTCTGCCCCTCTTTTCCCTGGAAATCCTCAGGAACATGCCCACCACCTCCACCCCCATCCCCCTCGAATGCCCAGATCACGGCCATCTTCTCCAACACTGATGCCATCACTGATATGGTTTAACACCTGCCCACCCTGATAATCCTCCTGTTTGTCGTCCAGCTGTCTTCCCTTTCACCTGGCCTCTGCACTGACTTTCACATCACACTCCTGAGCAGAGGAGGACAAACTAGAGCATGTGGGGATCGGTCTGCAAGTGGATCCAGCCCACTAGTTAAATCCGGCCCCTGCCTGTGTTTATATATAGTTTCACTGGAACACAGCCACACACATTTGTTCAAGCGCTGTCCGGGGCTGCTCTTGGGCTACAAGGGCAGGGCCGAGCAGCTGTGACAGGACGTATGATCTGCAGAGCCTAAAGCCTTTGCTATTTGGCCCTTTAAGGAAGTTTGCTGACCTCTCCATGTTATATTCACTACCTCTGTTGACTTGGGGGGAAAGAAAAAAAATAACATCAGAGCTCTGAGTTGAGTTTATTCACTATCTCACTGAGATTGCAGCTCAGAAGACCCACTCTCAGACAGTGCTGAGAAACTGTTGTGAAGAGGCAAAGGTAAAGTCAGTATGTATGTGATTTTGGCGAAGGATATATGTCATCCAGGGCTTCTCTTGTGGCTCAGTGGTAAAGAACCTGCCTTTCAATGCAGGAGACACAGGTTTGACCCTTGGGTCGGGAAGATACCCTGGAGAAGGGAATGGCTATCCACTCCAGTGTTCTTGTCTGCAAAATCTCATGGACAGAAAGAGCCTGGTGGGCTACACTCCATGGGGTCACAAAGAGTCAGACATAACTTAGCGACTAAACAACAACTGTCATCAAGCACATCTCTTGGTTGAAGGCTGTTTCTAGTTACAAGGAACAGATGTCTTATTAATGGTTTTATTGCTTTTCTAAGTATGTGAAGATGCAAGAGTTTTGGGTCATAAAATTTTCTCCTCAAAATATCTTCTAACTATGTGAAGGTCTGTTCTGGTAGTCTGCCCAGAGCAGACAGCCTCATCCTTGATCTTTACCCTGAATTCCTTGCAGGGTGTGTTGAAGGTCAGCGACTGCAGGGGCTAAGGACTTCATTCCTGCAGAACTGGGTGCTGGGAGAAAACACAGCAGTTCCAACTTCAAGCAATGGTACTCTGACCACCACTGCCTCTCCTTCCTGCTGCTCATGCCCTCCAGTGCTCTGACGTCCACCTTTCCCCCCAGCGGGCACCAGGCCAGCATGTCAGCTCCTGCGCCCCACACATCTTCACCACCCTCTCCCCCAAGCTGCTCCGAACTCACAGCAATCCTGTCCCAGCTTCCCTGATCCGGCCTCACGTATATTCCTCATCTGCAAAATCTCAACCGTGGTTAAATCTAACCTTCTCCTGTTCTCTGCCCCATCCACACAGCTGAACGCGTGAACACCCAAGCCTCCGGGGCCAGTCGCTGTAAATGCACGCTCAGGGATCTTTGGGAGGCCCACTGTTGCCTGGCAACCCTGTGACATTTTCCCAGTCAACTCATTCCCACTCTCCAAGGGACAAGTTCCCAACTCCTCTCCTGTCAGTCCTTCAACAACCCCTCGCCCCCTTATCTTGGCTGAAATCCTTGCTTCCTATTTCATGGAGAAGCACCTGAAGAGAACGCCCACATGCCATAGCAACTGTTCAGTTAACTGTCCAGGGGGTGGCTCCCCAGGCCCTCACTAAGGGCACCCTCCCACCCTCACCCTGCGGGCACACCTTCCTTCCTGCACTGCCAGCACACCAACATGCGCTTATTTCTCCCTCCATTGTCTCCTCTCCATCCCACACCCCCCTCCGGCTCCCACCCTATTTCTCTGCTTCCCCCGATACTGAATTTTCTTAGATCTCTGTTTTCCCTGTCCCCATTTCCTTGTCTCCGTTTTCTCTTTAACTCACATCAGGCTTTCCGCCCCATGACTCAAGATCATCAGTGGCCAGAGGTCAATTCTTCGTTCTCATCTCACTCAGGGACATTTGGCACAGCTCTCTATCTCCCTGCTTGTCACACTGTCCAGACTGCAAGTTTGCCTGGGTTTCTCCTCCCCTGACCTATAGGGTTTGGCTCTGGGACTTCTTCTCTAAATTCCATCACTTGCTTAGTCCCATGACTTTAACATCTTTCTGCTGAGGCTACCCCCAGTGGTATGTGATCCTTCAACCTTTGAAGATCTGACATGTGTGCCAACTGCCCACTTGACATCCCACCTGGACGTCTGAGAAGCATCTCACGCTGACATGTCCCAGACCAAACTTCTAATTCTCCTTCCCGGACCTCTATCCCACATTGCCCATGGCAGCCAATGGCACCTCAGGTCACCCAGTTGCTTGAGTCCCCAGCCTTGGAGTCATACTCTCCTGGAAATCCTGTTGGTTGGTTCAGTCTTTGCAGTACCTCCCAGATCTGAGACTCCTTCCCTCCTCCACTCCTACCGCTCCAGACAGCAGAATCCTTCCTTCTTCTCCTCTTTCACTCTAGTCACCCTACCCCATCCACTCTCCATCCGGCTGTCAAAACTATCATTTTAAAACAAAAATCAGGTCATGTCATTTCTCTGTACAAAGTCCTCCACTGGCTTTCTTATCACACAAAGCAAAATAGAAAGTCCTCCCCGAACTACAAGGACCCACATGATCTAGGCTCTAGCTGCTATTTGACCTCATTCTCTGCCATGGGTCTAGCTAAAGGGCCTTCTTGCTATTTTTTAAAAACATGCAGGCTTGCTGTGACAACTTGCATCCCGCTGTGATGCAAAAAAATGCAGTTGGACCCCCACCCCTCACCAAATATACAAAACTTGAAATGGATCAAGAACCTAAATATAAGAGCTAAAACTATGAAGCTTTTAGAAGATAACACAGGAATTAATCTTCATGATTAATACTAAATCTCCACTGGATTTAGCAATGGATTCTTACAGATACGACACTTAAAAGCATAAGTAACACAAGATAAACTAAACTGGACATCATCAAAACCAAAAACTTCTGTAAATCAAAAGATATTATCAAGGCAGTGAAAAACCACCGACAGATTAGGAGGAAATATTTGTAAGTCATGTATTCGATAAAGGTCTAATATCCAGAATATATATAGAACTCTTAAAACAACAAAGATCAACAACGTAATTAAGACTGGACAAAGGATCTGAATAGATAGTTCTTCAAAAAATATACAAATGGCCAACAGGCACATGGAAGGATATTCAATATCATCAGTCATTTGGAAAACGCAAACCAAAATTACAGCAGGATTCTACTTCTCACCCACTAGGATGGCTACAGCAAAACACCAGGAAACAACAAGCGCTGGGAAGAATGCAGAGATCTTGGAACCTTTGCAAGCTGCTGTTGGGAGTGTAAAATGGCTCACCACCGTGAGAACATCTGGCAATTCCTCAGTAAGTCAGACCCACAGATCCAGCAGTTCCACTCCTAGGTAAAGACTACCCCCAAACCAAAAACTAGTATCCAAATAAATTTGTGTCCATGAATGTTTACAGCAGTGTGATTCACAAATCCAATAGGTGGAAACAACTCAAATTTCCACCAGCAGATGAGCGGAAAAACAAACTGTGGTTCATCCACACAATGGGGTATTTTTCAGCCACACAAATAAGTGATGTACTGATACACGCTACAGCGTAGATAAACCTTGAAAACAGCCTTGGTGAACAAGACCAGACACAAAAGGCATGCGTTGAGTGACTCCATTTATATATAAAATGTCTGGAACAGGTAAACCCGCAGAGATGGAACACAGACCACTGGTTGCCAGAGTCTGGGGAAAGAGAATGGGGAGTAACTGCTTAATGGGTACAGGGCTTCCTTTCAGGGCACTGAAAATCTTTTGAAACTAGATAGAGGCAGTAGATACAGGCTATCATGGATGTACCAAATATACTCAATTGCATATTTTAAAATGGTTAAGTTTATGTTTTCACTTCCGTTAAAAAAAAGGAAAACCCACTGAGGTGCTGTGTTCTGGTCCTTCCTCTGCCTGGAGCACTCTCTCAAGCTCTGCCTGGGGTGTCCTTCCCATGCTGGTCTCTGCTCATCAGGCAGCTCCCGAGAGGCCTTCCCTCATCCCCTATTTAAAATGTCACCGCTCCCCATCTCTCATGGCACAGTAGCAAATTCTTACCCACAGGTCAAGGATATGCCTGACAGCTACCCCCAGCCCTAGACAGGACCAGTGGCTTCCTGTGGCCCTTCTCAGGGCTGGAGGCTGGCCGCTTGGCTAAGCTACAGTGTCTCAGGATGGGACAGGTCTGAGTTCCCCAGAGACCCAGCCAAGGGCCCCACTTTCCGGCTGGTACTTGGGGAAACTCTGCTGCTTTAAGGGAAGGTGGCCGTTCCCGCAGAAGGAAACACTGCTGCTGGGTGAGGGGCTGCTCCATTTCCTGAGGACAAAGCCACTCTTTTCCGCCAGGGGAGGGGAAACTGAGCTGGTTCCCAGCCTGGCCAGGAGCCAGGACTACTGGGAAATCCGAGCCTCACCTGGAGCTCCCAGAAGATGCTGCGTGTGTGGCGATGGTAGTAGTGTCTCAAGGGGATGTACTCCAGGCCCTCTCGGTTTGTCTTCAGGTAGTTCTCCACGTGCTTGAAGAACCACGGCTTGTAGTAGTTGCCAATGCTATTCAGCTGAAATGACAGAGGGCACTGTTGTCAGGCTGCAGACAAGCCCCAAAGGCCACTGGGGTGTAACAGAGATACCCAGCTTCTATTCAGCACTCCTGGCCTCCCCAGAGCGCTTTCATGTCTGTTAATCACCTTGGAGGCTCTTGAAAGCTGGATGAGGTTAAGCACAGCGGGCTTTCTCTAGCGGAGAGAGCAGAAGCTCACGGAGGTTAAGTGGTGAGCCCAGGGCCCAACGATGAGCTCCTGACAGTCTCTCAGTGAGAGAACTGAAAAGCTGACGTTTACTGGGGTGGGCCACTGTGCAGTGGTCCATGCAGGCATGTTCCTCCCTGCCTCCCTCCCACGAGGCCAGTGCTGGCACAAACTCTTCAGTGGGCATCACTCGTCCCCACTGGGCCCCCCGGCTGACAGTGCTAACTGACCAAAATGCTTTCCTTGCCGCCCTGGATCAAGCTCCACATCCTCGGCCAAGGCACTATCCCCAGAGACAACCAACATCAGAGGGAGAAGCTCAGTGGAAAGCTATGGGCTTCCTGATATTGAGCCCCGCGGTCTCCAAGCCTTAATCTTATGTTCAGCTGGTGTTCTTCAGTCCTAAATGGTTCAGGACTTTACCTACTGTGTGCCCTGGGGTGACTTAGCTTCTCTGGGCCTTAGCTTATTCACCCATGAAAAGGACTGTGGGTTGATGCTCTGAGAGAGAGAGGCAGCGCAGCCGCCCAGAAAGGTCACAGGCTCCACGTTGGGTGGCTGAGGCCTGGCCCTCGCCTAGTAGCCCACTAGCTGTGTGACACTGAGCAGGTCACTCTGAGCTTGTTTCTTCACATGTTAAATGGCAATAAAAATAGATACCTCGGGGGCGATCTTTGTGCCTGTTAGAAATTACATACACACACACTGCAGACGCTTGCGCCCGTTCTCTGGGGGTGGGAGAGGCACCTGAGTTTTATGGGCAGGTGAGGTAACAGCCAGCTGGAGCTCAGCAAAGGGACAGGAGGAAGCAGAGTGGAGGCCACGTAGGAGAGGCGACCATCAGGGAGGGTTAGATAGGGACAGGAGCAAGAAGTAAGCAAGGCCAGGGTCGCTAGAAAATAATCCTAGCGTGGGCTAAATGCTCATGCTCCAGGGAGGCAGCCCCACACCTGATGTGTTCATTCTTTACCCCCTCCATGACCTTGTAGACATGCATTATCTCCTCCATGACCTTGCACACATTCCTTCTTTATCTCCTGCCCAACCTCCCACAGTAGAGGTGTCCCTGTCTCACTAACCAGGAGAAAGAATCATCAAGGTTAGAGAGACTACCCAAGGCCACAAGGCTGGCGAGAGGCAAGCCAAGGACTCAAGCACATCCCCTGTTGCAAAAGGCCAGGGTTGGATGGCAGAGAACCTTGAACAGGAGGTTCTGGAATGTGGGCATTATTAAGAAAAAACCCAGAAAAACAACTACTAATTTTTCCTGATTCTAAAAGCAAAGTACATTCCTGGTGAAAACCTTAGACACTGCAGAAATATGTAACCTGTAATAGAGACACCCCTGTAGACTTACCCTCCAGCAGAAATCGCTGAAAGCTAATATGTGTTCATTAGGCTTTATTTTCACACACACATGGGTTTTAGAAATGGGACTACCCTGTTCCTGCTGTTTGCCAATTTGCTTTTTCCACTTTTAATGCACTAGGCTGATCCTGGCAGGTTACTTAACCTCGCCAAGCCTCATTTTCAGTACAGGCAAAATGGTTGAAAGACTGAACCAGATAATATAGTAAGTGCCAAGCATAGTGATGGCCACAGCAGGGACACGGTATTCAGTTCCTGCGCCCTCTCACTGCCCTCAGCTCCTCACCAGTCCCTCCCACCCCAGAGCCAGGCACCTGTGCCCTCCACCTCTGGCAGCCAACACTTGCAGCCCTTGCATCCCATCTGGGTATCACCCCGTGTGCAGGTCCACTCAGCAGAGAGGTCACTCTGCAGGGAGTAAACGGGCCCCCACACAGCACGGGCTTTGAGCCTGGGCTCAAATGGGCTAAAGAGCCAGTTGGTACAAGTCAGTTAGAGCATGGAAGGGGAAGTCACCGTAGGCTGGCCTCCACCTGTGCATGCGAAGAGGAGTCAGACCCAACAGGAACACAGCCATCTGACCTAACCCCAGGTGGGCCTGGCCACATACATGAAAGTGGCACCAGCTGCGTGATGAACCCGAGACTTGGAGGTACCTAGACAAAGGTGCTCCTGGTGCTCATGACTCGTCAGGAACTATTTTGTTCCAGAGAAGCCCGGGATGGTGCGTGTCTCCCAGGGCACAGGGCAGCCCACAGGAGTTTCAGTACCAGCCCGAGCACTCAGATAACAAGCTGCTTCCTATGTCTGGGCCTCCCCTGTAAAATGGGTGTGGGCTGCCTGCTCACAGGGTCCGTGGGCTGGACAGGCCGCATTCTCACAGGGTGGGCAGTGCCTCGCATGCAGGAACAAATTCCTGAGCAGCCTGCCAAACAGGCATGTTGGGGAGACGCGCTCCTCAGATGGCACAGGCACACCACCACTGTGTGGCACCCACCGCTCTCCTCTGGCCCAGTGCCCATGTGGGATCAGGGTCATGCTCATGGGAACACTTTGCAAATGCCTGTGCCCTGAGGCCCAGCCCCTCTGCCACTGATACCGGGTGAGCCTCTGGAGAAAACCCTGGTCTTCTTGGGGAAGAAGGGGACTGGTCGGAGTGTTCAAACATTTCAAAGCTGTGCAACCCCCTGGACACAATCGCAACCTCAGGCGGCATCTAATCCATCAAAGAGATGGCTTTTGGTGAGGAAGCGGAATGTGATTCCCCTTGGTCCCTGCCCTCAGCTTATCACGACTGGCAGTCTCCAGGGGAGTGCCTCAGACAAGGCAGAAAACCTCTGGATGAGACCTCCTTGCCAGGTGACTAGGTTAAGACTCAGAGTGACACACTGCCTGGGCTTTGGCCCAACCTGGGATCAGGCATCATGGTCCGGGGGCACCAGAGAGTTTGTGCTTGGTGTCCGAAGTCCTGCTCCTGCTCCAGGATCCCCATCCTCCAGTGCTCACTAGTGTCTCAGTAGTGGGAATGGTGCTCGATCAAAGTTTGCAGATGATGCTAAATTCTAGAAGCAGGCATGAGGGTAACAAACAACCAGCCAGGAGTCAGAGACCCAAATTTAAATCTGCCCCAGGCCTGCTGTGTGTCCTCAGAGGAGCCTCTTTCCCTCTCTGGACCTTCATTCCTTATTTGGAGAGTGAATTGTACCCGACAATTTGAGTCCCTTTTGCTTTTAAAATGTTTTAAATATATAGGGACAGATAAGAGCCTTAAGACGACCTATCATTTGATGTACTAATTCTACTTTAAGGCATTACTCAAATTACAGACAAAAGATGTCCTCTGCTACGTTAATTAAAATAATGAAAAACTGGATGCAACTTTAATTTCCAACTATGGGGCAGTGGTTTAGTAGATGACAGGGCATTTGCTCACTGCAATGTTTCTGCAGTCATTAAATATGAAGGCAATGTAACTGACACACAGAAATGCTTATCATACTAAACCAGAAAACTAAAAATTTTATACCAGTGAGAACAGCTGAAGACAAACCGAAACACTGCAAAGAGACGGTAATACTGAAAGTACCCGAGAACTACAAGATAAAACGAGCTACTATTTTTAACCTTATCAGATTGGCAAAAATGAAAGAGTGATGCTATCCAGTGCTGGCAAGAACATGGGAGAAACGTATTCTCACACACCACTGCACTGCTGGAAGTGGACAGAAACCCATGTTTTCCTGGAGGGCCATTGGTCGTATCTATCAACATTCAATGTGTTCAAACCCCTGGGTCAGAAATTCCTTTTCTTGGACTCACTCCTACAGAAATGCATGTACAAGAGGCCAAGGACAGATGTGAGAGAATCTTTAATATAATCTTAATTGTAAGAGCAAACCATTTTAAGCAACATAAATACTCATCAGGAAGCAATGAGTTAGATCAATTATTTGCAGGCAACAATGGAAATCACAGGACAAAATGAGAGCGTGTGTTTGCACACACACACATGCACACACACAGGCCTCAAAGAGTGCAGTGTTACTGGGGGTTACTCTGGGCGTGTGCTTGGGTAAAGAGATGATCTGAACTTTTTCTTTATATATTTCAGCACTGTTACATGACTTTGTAAAGGCTTTAAAAAAATCTATATATTGAGAAAGCTGTGGTACATATACACAATGGAATATTACTCAGCATTAAAAAAAAATTCATTTGAAGCAGTTCTACTCAGATGGACGAAACTGGAGCCCATTATCCAGACTGAAGTAAGCCAGAAGCAAAAACAACAATACAGTATACTAACACATATATATGGAATTTAGAAAGACGGTAATGAGAACCCAACATGCGAGACAGCAAAAGGAACGCAGATGTATAGAATAGACTCGTGGACTCTGTGGATGAGGGTAAGGGTGGGATGATATGGGAGAATGGCATTGAAACATGTTAATTATCATATGTCTAATCGCCAGCCCAGGATTGATGCTCGGGGCTGGTGCACCGAGATTTCCCAGGGGGAGGGAATCGGAGGGAGGAGGGAGGGGGGTTCTGGAGGGGGAGCATAAGTAAACCCATGGTGGTATCATGGCATTGTATGGCAAAAACAATAAAAGGGAAAAAAAATCTATATATTGAAAAGAGAGGAAATAAATCTGTCAAACAGGTTAGCAAGAGCTGGCTTGGGTCATGTTTATACATGGAGCCTTTCTTTTTACTTCTGTATACGTTCCAAGCCTCTCATCAGACACAAATACTTTCTCAATGGACAAAGAATGGCTATTAAAAAATACACGGCAGCGACTTCCCTGGTGGTCCAGTGGTTAAGGCTCTGCCCTTCTACTTCAGGGGGTATGGGTTCAATCCCTGGTCAGGGAACTAGGATCCTGCACGCTGTGTGGTGTGGCCAAAAATAAAACAAAACTTAAAAAAATAAAATAAAAATCATGCCGTGTCAATCTGGATTCTGAAGCATCTGATCAATTACTTTGTCATCTTGTGGAAGTTAACGTGGCCTCTTGGAACCTCAGCTGCCTCATCTATAAAACAGGGTTATTGCGAGGATTAAAGATTATGCCTGTCCCTGGCAGATGGTAGGGACAGAGGAAGTGGATTCTTTGGTCGCTGCCTAAGATGGAAGACTGCTAAGATGCTGCCGCCTGAAGCCCAGGTGGGCTGACCCAGGCCGCGGGTCAGGGTGGGGTCCGGCCCCGCTCCCAGCCTGCCCGGGCCGCCCTCCTGCTGTCCTACCTTGCTGGGCTCTGCCTCGTCCGTCATGACCCCTGTCATGATCACGGCCTCCTCCAGGGAGTAGAGCAGCCCTTCCACGAAGTGGTTCTCCGGCCGCTGGGACTCGCGCGTGAACTTGTCACAGATGGCCTCCAGGCCGCACACTGGCTCAAACCGTAGCTTGACGTACTTCTTGGCAGGGATGATGCGGATCTCGGCAGCCACCAGGAAGCCCAGAGTGCCACAGGACCAGGGCACAGCGTAGAACAGGTCCGAGTTTTCCATCTGTGAAGGAGCGGACACACGCTGAACATCTGACCCCAGAGCCTGTACTAGAGTGTGTCATCAGCAGTCGGGCGCAGAGCACCCAGGGCCTGGGCGAAATCCCTGTCTTGGCGCTCCCTCTGTCAAGGGCAGGGAAGTACTTCATGAATGTCTGTCTCCTCTCTCTGCTGGTAAACAGGTTAGAAGGAGGGGCCCGGGTGAGTTTAGGGAACCGTGAACTGGTGTGAATCCTCAAAGAGGTCTACCTTGTCCAGACCAGAGCTCTCAAGCCTGGAGTCCTGCCCTGGTCTCTGTGAGGTCAACAGGTGACTCTCGGAAACATCTTCGAAGGGATCACACTGTTCCTCCCATCCCAGGGGCCCCCACACATGCTCAGAGAGATCTGAGCTGATTTAAAGTTTCGATACTGTCCTGCTCCTTAACTGTTTGCATCCTACTTTGGGCAGTGGAATTGCCTCTTCTCTCCAAAACAGCCTCTCTTATTTTTCACTATACCTCACCTCTGGGATAGAGAATTGATGCTTGGGTCTGACTTCAAGACAGTACAGTGACACAGATGGCTAAGGGCACTGAAGCCCAATAAGCAGGGTTTGAATCCCAGCTGTGTGGGATTTACTAGATATGTGATCTGGGGAAAGTTTATTAACCTCTCTGTGCTTTGCTTTCCTGTCTGTAGAACGTGGCTAATAATAGTTGTTTGTGTTGTTTAGTCACTAAGTCGTGTCTGACTCTTTTGCGACCCCATGGACTATAGCCCACCATGTTCTTCTGATCATGGGATTTCCCAGGCAAGAATACTGGAGTAGGTTGCCACTTCCTTCTCCAGGGGATCTTCCCGACCCAGGAATAGAACCTGTGTCTCCTGCATTGGCAGGAGGATTCTTTACCACTGAGCCACTGGAGAAGCCCAGCTAATAATAGTACCCACCTCGTAAGACTGCTTAACAACTAACTGGTTTAATATACATAAAGAATTTATAACAGTATCTGAGCACACCTCAGGGGCTATAGAAATCTGTTATTATCACGAATACAGACCTAGATTGGACAGGTGTCCTTTAAACGAAGCACCCCCCGTGGAGCCACCTCCCTGGGATCCTTAATGCCCAGGGCAGGCCGGTGGGGACGTCCCCACCTCCAAACTCACCGGTGTGCACCGCACAAAGCTGCCGTCGGCCAAGACCAGCTCATAGGCGGTGCAGATGTGCTGGAACAAGCCGTACTTATGGGATGAAGACTCAATGCCAGTGCCCATGATCAGTCCTCCTGCAGAGACACGTGTTAGCCAGGCAACACTGAGACGGGTTCAGGGAGAGCTAGGAAAAGACACCTCGCTAGAGCTCGGGATGCTCACAGCACAAGGGAGGCACAACAGGGCTGGCAGATCGTAGGGGAGATGCCCCATCCCTGTGGACATGGAGAGCAGGAGAGAGGAGGAAGGGCTGAGATGCGAGCCTGAGGGCTTGCTTAGAGGTGGGGGATGGGTGGGGGACACACCACCACCTCTGGCCAGACCCAACTTAAGGCACATTCATTTCAACAGGAACCTTGATGAAAGCAGGGTTGGTTGGGTGGCGGAAACCCTTGCAAACAGCTAAAGGACCTGAAGGGGTTTCCCTGGAGAAGAATAGGCTCTGGGGCCTGGAATCCTATGGAAGGAGAGACTAGACTTGCTCTGTGTGCTCCACGGGGCAGAACTGGAGCAACGGGTGCACAATACAGGGAAGCAGGGTTGAAGCAGAGATTGAAAGGTGCTGCTGATCACATGAGGGGTTCAGACACATACTGGCAGGCAGCTTGTGCCCGGACTTTCGAACTGGGTGAGCTGAGCCAGGGTGACTTCCGTCACAGATGGGACGGAAGGTGGGCCGAGATCCCTCGGCTCTGATGCTAAGACTGAGAGCTCACCCACTGTGAGGTCATCCAGCTCGGGCAACACAGGCAGAGTCCAGCCAATGGAGGTCAGCAGGGCGGTCACCTGACCCATGGTCACCAAGGGCTCCACTCGGACAATCTATTGACAGAGAAGAGCGACCGTGGGTCACAAGGAAGCTGGCAGGCTGAATGAGGGATTCTGCCTGCAGAAGGTGTCCCAGACCTTCCCAAACAATCAACATGGGGATTCCTGTATGGCCTCTACAGCCTCTTTCTAGAGCATTCCTCAACCTCTAACTCCATTGAATGGGGCCTCTGGCACTGGGTTTGCTAGGGTTTAATTTTTATACTTCTATACTTATTTATAATTCAATCTTTATACTTAGTTTATTTTTCTTCTAGAAGAAGAAATACTCATTTATTTGGAAGAAACAGCATGCACAAAGAAGATAAAAATTATTAATCCTAGCTCTTTCAAGTATCAATTTTAATACTGACTATATCTCCTTTCAGTATTTTTCCATGCATATCTATATTGCTATTTTTTGTTTTAATACAACACACACACACACACACAAACACACTTCTAACATAGACTTTTTGGCCTTTTTCTAAAAAAATTAATTCTATACTGTGACATCATTCCTTGTCATTAAATGCTCCTGGAGAACACGAGTTTTGTTCAAAGGACAGTACAATGTTAGTTCAGTATCTGGCATCACTGGTTGACTTGGCTCTGTTCATCTTAGATCCTTAGATCTGGTATTTCTACTGATACAGTATTCTGATAAGTTTTTACACTGTTCAGTTTGATATAACCTCCGAGGCAGACCCATCTCTTCTGACCCTAAACATGGTCTTAAAGTAAGCTGCTTGAGGAAAGTGAAAAGTGAAAGTGAAGTCACTCAGTCACGTCCAACTCTTTGCGACACCATGGACTGTAGCCTGCCAGGCTCCTACAGTGCTTAGGGGGACATTTATAGCACTGCTGCTGCTGCTAAGTCGCTTCAGTCGTGTCCGACTCTGTGCGACCCCACAGACGGCAGCCCACCAGGCCCCTCCGGCCATGGTTGCCATTCCTTCCCCAATGCAGGAAAGTGAAAAGTGAAAGTGAAGTCGCTCAGTCGTGTAGGACTCTTCATGACCCCATGGACTGCAGCCTACCAGGCTCCTCTGTCCATGGGATTTTCCAGGCAAGAGTACTGGAGTGGGGTGCCATTGCCTTCTCCAAATTTATAGCACTCAACATCCATAATGGAAATAAAGAAATGTCTAAGTCAATGACCTCAGCTGTTACCTCAAAAAACGACAAAGAAGAGTAAAATTAAACTCAAAGTCAGCATAAGAAATTAACAAAGATCAAAGTGGAAGTCAATGAAATAGAAAACCCAAAAAAGAGAGAGAGAACCAAAAGCTGGTTCTCTGAGAAGATCAGTAAAACTGATTAATTTCTAGTCAGACTGCTAAGGAAGAAAAGGGAACAGACATAAATGATCAGTATCAGAAATGAAAGACATGACATCGCCACAGATTCTATACATGTCCACAAGGCAGTCAGGAAATATTATGGATAACTTCACGTCAATCAACATACAACTCAATGAAATGGACAAATACCTTCAGAGACACAAACTGCCAAAGCTCACCAAGAAGAAACAAACAAATTGAAGAGCCCTCTATCTATTTTCAAAAAACTTAATTTGTAGTTAAAAACTTGCTTACAAAGAGAACTCCAGGCTCAGACGGCTTCACTGGTTAATTCCACTGACTTTTAAATAAAAACCAGTTCCATACAAACTCCTCCGGAAAAGTGAAAAGGAAGGAATACTTCCCAACTCATTATTTTGAACTTACTAATATAAAGCTATAGTAGTCAAGACAATGTGTTCTTGGCATACAGATAGGCAAACAGATCAACAGAACAGCAGAGTCCAGAAAAAGACCTGTAAATATGGACAACTGATTTCAGCAAATGTGCAAAAGCAATTCAGTGGAGAAAGGATTGTCTTTTCAACAAAAGAGGCTGGAACAATTGCAAATCCACATGCAAAAAAAAATTTTGGACCCATATCTCATATCCAATGCAAAAATTAACTCAAAATGAATCACAGTTCTAAGCATAAACCCTAAAAATATAATACTTTTGGAAGAAAACAGAAGAGAAAACCTTTGAGACATGGAGTAGGGCAAGATTTTTTAAATAAAACATTAAAAACACAATCTATAAGAGAAATTACTAAACTGGACTTAATCAAAATTAAAACAACTTCTGGTTTTCAAAAGACAAGCCAAACACCAGGGGAAAATATATGCAAACTATATATCTGATGAAGGTCTTATTTTTAGAACACATAGTAAGAAAACAAACAGCCCAATTAAAAATTTTTAGCAAAAGACTTGAACAAGTATTTCACCACAGGCATATAAACAGCAAATATGCACATGGAGATTGCCCAACATCATTCATTAGTCATTAACAGTTAAAAATCACACTGAGATACCTACAACAATTGAATGGCTGAAATTAACTATACCAAGTTTACAATGACATGGAGCAACTAGAACACTTGTGGAGATGTAAATGTTACAACTACTTTAGAAAATAATTTGGCAGTTTCTTAGAAAGTTAAGCATACACCTACCACATGACCCAGCAACTCCACTGCCAGGTATTTACCTCAAAAAAGGGCAAATGTCCACACAACAATTTGGACTATATCCAAATGTTCCTCACCCTTTTACTTGTAATAGACCCAAACTGGAAACAACCCAAAAGTCCATCAATAAGTGAAAGGATAAACAAACTGTGATTGGAATACTACACAGCAATAAAACAATGTACTTCTGATACATGGATGAATCTCAGAATAATTATGCTGAGTGAAAGAAACCCTACAAAAAAAGAGAGGGTACATGATACATGTTCTATGCATAAAAACTCTATATACAGTTTAGTATATATCAATAAAGCTGTTAAGGGGGAGGAAAAGGCACAGGGAAATTAAGTAACTTAAGATAAGGCGTCACAACAAAACGCCATCATGTGGATATACCATATCTAACAGTTCCCTACTATTGGATATCATATTGTCTTTGATTAAAAATAAAGTTGTGATATAATATTCCTCTCTTTCTCTATTGTCTTTAAGTTTATTTCCCTTTTCTGAGAGCCCGGTTTCAAGTAGTAGAAACACTAGATAGACCAAAGAGGGTGCACACGTCTAAGGCTATTAACAAGTGAGTCCCCAAAAAGCTTGGAACGAGGCCTACCCTCTGAGCTACCTCCATAGTCCCATTTTTACCAGCACACTTCCTTACCGGGAAGAGGTAAACAGGTTGATTTTTGCCCATGATTTCCCATCCCTGTCTTCCTGCGGAGTGGCAGATTATCAAAGAATCGCCCTGAGCTCTCAGTCTGCCCACCTGTGAGATGGGGTTATGACCAATTTCTTCCAAAGCTGTGAGGCTCTGCAGGATGACAAAGGGGGGCAGAGCCTTCTGTGATGACCAAGGGCCTTGGTCCTGTCCACTCTGGGATGCCTTTGGCTAAAATCATTTCCCTGTGGGTCATTTGCACCAGGGGCAGTGCCCCACTCACTCCCAGA
The DNA here is from genome assembly GCA_007570785.1 of Antilocapra americana. NCBI lineage: Eukaryota > Metazoa > Chordata > Mammalia > Artiodactyla > Antilocapridae > Antilocapra > Antilocapra americana. Next base: position 105,327 of record ML663577.1, read on the forward strand.
GCCAGAGCACTATGCCACTTGTCTCACCTGTTTCTTGGTGTCCACCTCCAGAATGTCCATCAGGTTGATCATGATGTTTTTGTGTGTCTTCTTGTACTTCCCAACCCGCAGGGAGACGGTGAGCCAGCCAGGCCGCCCCGTGCACATGAAGGTCTTGCTGCCCTGCTCCTTCCATTCCTGTACCTGCAGACAGGAGCAGAGGCTGAGCTGGCCCCCCAGGGACCCTCTGGTAGCTCACAGCCCTGGCTTCAGGAGAAGGGGCGGGGAACGGTGCCTTCTCTTGTCAGTAATCATCTGCTGAGGCCTGAATCCTTCCAGACACCTGGAGGAGTGGGATGATGAAAGGCCCACTGGCCTTCCCCTCTGGACTCTCCTTGGCTAGTGAGATCGACAGCAAAGTCAAAGTGTTGTCACACCACACAGCAAAATGAAGAACTGGAAAGCAGGATCAAAGTGCTTTGAAAACATTTATTCTACTGCAAAGTTCAGGACAGGTGCTGTACTGGAAATAATAACAACCACACCAATGATAACTATTGGGTTGGCCAAAAAGTTCGTTCAGGCTTTCATGTAAAACCAAACAAATTTTTTGGTCAACCCAATATCTACTAGCTGCCCCCGCTGTGCCAGGCACCATTGTGTCTTGTTTCATTTAATTCTTACAACAACCCAGGTGGTTCGGAAGATCCGCCTCTGTTTGCAGATGAAGAAAATGAGAGGTAAAATAACTTGCCCAACATTACACAACTGCTGAAGGGCAAAGCCCAGATTCACCATCAGGACCACCCAACTTCAGGCCTGGAAGGATAAACGGGCTTGTATTAATAGGCAACGGAGTAACAGCTAACACTTACTGAAGCTGATCATATGCCAAGCCCTGTTCTAAGCAACTGTGCATGTTAACTCATGGATCACTCCGAGCGGGACAGAACCAGCGAAGGAGGCCAGATTCACTGTGAGACATGGAAGGAAGAACTTCTGCTAAAGCTCTGCTGTAAGTGACCAGAGCGCAAAACACAGAGAACAAATGGCTCAGGAGGAACATGGGAGGAAGCATTCCCTTCTTGCTGATGGAAAATGTCAGGGAGGTGGACATCTGCTGCTGTGACCTGTGACCATCCATGTCCTCTTCATCTGTTTCTAACACTCCCATCTTCCTTTGGTCCAGGTGATGCCGACTGCCCCCTGTCCCCAGAGATGGGCCCATGACTGAGGTCTGACTCCATCCCCCTGGCCACAGTGACGAGTTCAGGGACGGGCCTATGCTCCAAGTTAAGCCAATTAAGACCGATTCCAGAAGAGGCCCTCTCCCTTTACTGGAGTTGCTAGGCTGGCTGAATATAAGCCAGACACTGCTGGGGCCCCTGCAGGGAGACAGCCTCCCTGAGAATGAAGTCAACTCAGAGCAAAGCAGAGCCAAGAAAGACAGCTGGATGGAAAGACAGAGACTGATGCTAGATCTAGTGAGGTCTGAGCCACTTTCATTCCTGGACTTTTCTCTCTTTTTTTGGCCATACCCTGAGGCAGATGGGAATCTTAGTTCCCAGACCAGAGGTCGAACTCATGCCCCTTGCATTGGAAACTCAGAGTAAGGGCAGAGTTTTAACCGCTGGACCACCCAGCAAGTCTTCCTTCTGGACTTTTCAAGACCTGGGTCAATAAAGTCCCCTTTTGCTCAAGCCAGCTGGAGTTGAGTTTCTGTCACTTGCAATCCAGAGTCCTAGAATAGGCTGCACTGAAACTCATCAAGCAACATGGGGAAGCTCAACATGGGGAAGAACTGTTTTGCAATCAGAGAGGCCAGGGTCCCGTGTGAAGCAGAGGTTTTGCACAGAGGGGTGTAACTGAGGAAGAGATTCCTATGAGTAGGGGTGACCAAGCAGACTTTGCCCCTGACTAAGTCTGCAGTCCCAGGACTGAATACAAGCCTGGAGGTGGGCAGGATGCACTGGGGGGGTGGGGGGGGGGGGGGTGGGTGCTGCATGTAGCCAGGAATGGGAACTGGGGGGTGGAGGATGGGATAGGAACATGAGGTGAATGTGGAGTTCATCAAGCCTGAAACACTGGTTGGGACAGATCCTGATGGGAGCCAACCGAGATTTCAGGCAGGGAGGCAATCCTGTGGCACTGTGCTTTTATGGCAGGGCTAGCCAGAGAGAGGTGGTCAGGGCCCAGGAAACGGGCAACCGGTCAGGTAGCTATCACCACATTCTAGGTGCAAGGCAACAGAACCAGACCTTCAGCGCAGAATGGAAAGGGTTGGGAAAGAAGCAATGTCAGGGTTCAGGTTCAGAGACCGAGCTGATCTGGGTTCCAGACCCACTTACTAGCTCTATCATCTTAGGCATATGACTCACAGTTTGAGTCTCAATATATTTTCCATCTGGAGAACAGGTGTAAGATCTCCCAGGGTGGTCCTTTTCTGGTAAGTGACCAGAGGTGACCTCTGAAAGTGGTTTACTATTTACTTGACCCGGAAAACCCCACAAAAATCATGCAAATCAAGAGGTTTGAACCTTCGTGTTCACTTTCAGAACACCTGTGAAACTGCCCAGGCCATTATGAGTACCCATATCCAAAAAGCCACCAAGTATCTGAAGGATGTCACTTTACAGAAGCAATGTGTGCCATTCTGTTGTTACAATGGTGGAGCTTGTAGGTGGGTCCCGGCCAAACAGTGGGGCTGGACACAGGGTTGGTGGCCCAAAAAAGAGTGCTGGATCCTTACTGCACATGCTCAAAAATGCAGAGTAATGGTGAACTTAAGAGCTTAGATGTAGCTTTTCTGGGCGTTGAGCCTTAAGATGAAGCTCAGGACTTACAGAGCTCATGGTCAGATCGACCTGTACATGAACTCTCTCTGCCTTACTGAGATGATCCTTACCGATAAAGAGCAGATTGTTCTTAAACCAGAAGAGGATGTCACACGAAAGAAAAGGATACCCTAGAAGAAACTGAAGAAACAAAAATTTATAGTCCGGGAAAAATGCGTCACCAAGAAAACAATAAATGCAAAAAAACCCCACAAAAGACCTATTAGTATTGTGGTGAGGATGAAAAATAATGAACGTCAGTGACACAGAGTGTGGCACAAGGTAGGGCCAACGGCAGTGGGTTGGTCTGGCAAGGCCCCTTGTCTTCCTGTCCCTAATGTTGCTGTTTAGTCGCTCAGTAGTGTCCAACTCTTTGTGACTCCATGGACTGACTGTAGCCCAGGCTCTTCTGTTCATGGGATTCCCCAGGAAAAAGATACTGGAGTGGTTTGCCATTCCCTTCTCCATGAGACCTTCCTGACCCAGGGATTCTGCATGGCAGGAAGATTCTCTACCACTGAGCCACTGAGGAAACCCTTTGGTTTAGCTTAGGTTCATAAGTGCTCACTGCCCTGCTTTGAGCCAAAGCTCATGGGACAGAGACGAGTCAGCAGTCTGCCTTCAAGGAGCTCACACTCTCATAGGGGAGGTAAGCAGGGAAATTGGGAATCTGAGCACACAGAAAGAACTAGGAAGCAGAGTGCATTCGAGACCGAAAGTAGGGAGGGCTTTGGAGCTGTGAATGTGACTAGCACAATGCACGGCAGCCTGAGGAATGAACGGGCTTCCAGCTGTTGCCTGCTCCCACCGGGTCCAAGGTCTATCCCTCCCAGCGATGGCTCTCAGCATTCGTCTCAGCCAGCAGCAAACAGAACATGGAGGCTGCAACACCTGTGGTGGCAGCAGGAAACAGAAGCTCTGTGCAACTTGAGGCCAGTAAGAGAGGAACATACGGAGGGACAGAGGGCGCCAAGAAACTGCCCAGGCCTGATGTTCATGCCTGATGTCCATTCTGGCGATGGCATAGGAGGAGGCTCGGCTGTGAGCTGCAGCAGGCGTACGGGTCCTGTGAGCACTGACGCAGCGGCGGACACTGCCTTCTTAGGAGTGAGCGCCTGGCGCAGGGTCTGCGAGGCTCCTCACCCCGGCGTGGTGCTACCTTCTTTCGTCACTTTAGTCCGCCAATCTAAGCACGTGAAAAGCTTGCTACGGAGTGAACTCCAAACTGAAGCCCCGCCCGCAACCCAGCTTCAGCTAACTTGCCGACCTTCCGCCCCTCTCCTCATTCGCTCACACGTTCCCCGGATCGTTCCCGCTACTTCCCAGATTACCAGTGCCAGGTGCACTTCCTCGAAGCCCCGCGCCTCCTCTGAAATCATCAGGGCCTGGTACGATTCTTTACACCTCTCCAGATAACCCGCACGTCCTCCGCACTCAGCAGACACTCCAGACGTGTCGGAGCAATGCTCTAGTCAACGCCTTTGCTTACTCCGCTCCCTCTCCAGAGGCACTCCCGCCCCTCATCCCATCTCGGTTGAGCTCAAGTCTCGCCCGCACACCACCCAGTCCGGGAAGCCCTGGCTCCGCGCCCGGCTAGCGGCCCGGCCGGCGCCGCTCACCTGCTTCTGGATGTCCCGCACGCGCTGTCCGTGCAGCCGCGGCGCGCTGCTCAGCTTGAACACCACCCAGGCGCGCACGTAGTAGTAGACGTCGAATATGAGCGAGAGGGGCAGCAGGAAGAGGCACACGAACACCCAGCGCTGGTGGATGAGGACGAACTCCAGCCCCTTCACGCGAACCCAGAGCAGGAAGAGCAGCGCGCACACGGCCAGCGACACGGCGGGCTCCATGGCAGGGCCGGCGGCGCGCAGCTCGGGGAGGGGGCGCGCGGGCTCGCGCCGCCCGTCGCCGCCACCCGAGCCTCACCAGCTCGCGCTCGCCGCCGCCCGCCGCCCGCTCCCCGAGGGTCTAAGGACCCCTCGCCGTCCGGCGATTGGCTCGGGTCGCCAAGGCTCGGTGGGCCGAGACCCGGGTGGCGACCAATGGCGAGCCGCGCCGGGGATCGGACCAGGAGCCCGCTGATTTGATTGGCTGCGGGAGTCTGTCCGCTCCACCCCCTTCTCCTCTCGGACGCGCGGGGAGGGGTCTGCGGGGGCCTGCGGGCGCGGGCTGCGGGGTTCGGACGTCCGGGCCCGGGGGACCGAGGAGCAGCCGCAACGCCGGGGGGAGCGGCTGCAACCTCCACCCTGGCTCCTCAGGTGGCACCTCCTGGAGAGGCGCATTAAGCAGTCACGCGTAGGGTCACCTCCCAGGGAGTCAGATCTGGGCGGCCCTCGCTCTGCCATCGATCGCCCTGCACTTTGGCCGAGGATGCCCATCTGGGCCGGGGAGGGTGGAAACCTGGCCTTGAAGACGGCAGTCAGTCCACCCTCAAGACCAAAAAGTGCACTTTTCATTTTTCCAGGCGCTTTCTCTAATTCATTTGAGTTACGCAATAGTCTGGAGCGGCGGGTAGTTGTGAACCCATTTTATAGATGAGGAAACATCCTAGAAGGGTGAGGCCTGCCTCTGAACTCCGGAGGACTTTGGAAGCGCAGGCTGGGGCTGGTGCCCTTCCCCCTCTCCCGCTGGACTGAGCGGAAGGGGAAGATTTGGGGAAAGGACTGAAGGAGGGAACCGGCTCTGTAAACTTCTAGCGCCCTCTTTGCCGGGCAGTTTGCAGATACTTGAGCATAGCAGATAGCCCTGCCCTCTTGGAGGAGCTGATCCAGAGGAGCGCAAGTGTTACCAGCAAAAGCTTAAATCCAGTGTTATTTGCATTGCACACGATCCTGCAGAGAGACAGTTACTTCTGAAATTTTAGGAATTGTAGATTTTTTCTAAATTTCTGAAGCCAAACATGACTCACGAGGCCTTTCATTGGCTCTGCTTACCTGCCCACTTTCCTTTTTCACCTTTGCCCTAACAGGCACTCTTTAGTGGTTGCCTCCTTTCAGGCCTTTGTTCAAGCTGACACCTCTGGATTCTATTTACAGAGATAACATTACAGGTCCTTGAAGTCAGCTCCGGGCTACCTCTAAAACTACATGTCCTTCCCCTTTCAGGTGCCCATAAAATAAACTGCGGCTATTCTGTGTCATGGGGCTTCCCTGGTTGGTTCAGTGGTAAAGAATCCACCTGCCAATGCAGGAGACATGAATTTGATCCCTGGGTGGGAAAGATTCTCTGGGAGGAGGAAATGGCAATCCACTCTAGTATTCTTACCTGGGGAATCCTGTGAGCAGAGGAGCCTGGTGAGCTACAGTTCATGCAACAACAACAGCATTCTATGTCACGATTCTTTTATATTATTTCAGAACCATCTCTGGGTGTCTCTCACTATCACAGACTGTATTTCCACTTTCTAGCATAATAATTGGTGCACAGTGGGCATGCCAGTGTTTGCTGACCAATGAATGAGTGAAGAATTTAGATAGAGGCTTGAACATTCAAAGATCAAAATCAAATAGGGGTGTTTGCACTCGGTTTCAAAAATGAATCTTCTAGGAGTACCGGAGCCGCTTTCCGCCAAGTCCGGATCCCACGCCGCGCGCCTCCGACGTCCGCCCGCTCGACGATCACTCCCGATTCCTTTAGGTTCTAAGTCCAAGATGGCAACTCTCAAGGATCAGCTGATTCAGAATCTTCTTAAGGAAGAACATGTCCCCCAGAATAAGATTACAGTTGTTGGGGTTGGTGCTGTTGGCATGGCCTGTGCCATCAGTATCTTAATGAAGGACTTGGCAGATGAAATTGCTCTTGTTGATGTCATGGAAGACAAACTGAAGGGAGAGATGATGGATCTCCAACATGGCAGCCTTTTCCTTAGAACACCAAAAATTGTCTCTGGCAAAGACTATAATGTGACAGCAAACTCCAGGCTGGTTATTATCACAGCTGGGGCACGTCAGCAAGAGGGAGAGAGCCGTCTTAATTTGGTCCAGCGTAACGTGAACATCTTTAAATTCATCATTCCTAATATTGTAAAATACAGCCCAAATTGCAAGTTGCTTGTTGTTTCCAATCCAGTTGATATTTTGACCTATGTGGCTTGGAAGATAAGCGGCTTTCCCAAAAACCGTGTTATTGGGAGTGGTTGCAATCTGGATTCAGCTCGGTTCCGTTACCTCATGGGGGAGAGGCTGGGAGTTCACCCACTAAGCTGCCATGGGTGGATCCTTGGGGAGCATGGCGACTCTAGTGTGCCTGTATGGAGTGGAGTGAATGTTGCTGGTGTCTCTCTGAAGAATTTACACCCTGAACTAGGCACTGATGCAGATAAAGAACAGTGGAAAGCAGTTCACAAACAGGTGGTTGACAGTGCTTATGAGGTGATCAAACTGAAAGGCTACACATCCTGGGCCATTGGACTGTCCGTGGCCGATTTGGCAGAAAGTATAATGAAGAATCTTAGGCGAGTGCATCCGATTTCCACCATGATTAAGGGTCTCTATGGAATAAAAGAAGATGTCTTCCTTAGTGTTCCTTGCGTCTTGGGACAGAATGGAATCTCAGACGTTGTGAAAGTGACTCTGACTCATGAGGAAGAGGCCTGTTTGAAGAAGAGTGCAGATACACTGTGGGGGATCCAGAAAGAACTGCAGTTTTAAAGTCTTCTAATGTTGTATCACTTCACTGTCTAGGCTACACAGGATTTTAGTTGGAGGTTGTAACTCATATTGTCCTTTGTATCTGATCTGGGACTAAAGCAGTAATGTTGAGACAGCCTAGGAAAAACTCAATTTCCTAAGGTTAGAAATAGGAATGGTTCATAAAACCTTGCAGCTGTATCCTGAAGTGGGGTGGCACTTGTGTGGTCCTAAATAGGTTTGATAAATAATTCAACTTCTCAAGAGGTACCACTGCCCATGTTGCAGATGCTGCAGTTGCCCTTCACACCAGACGTGTATTTACTGTGTTATATAACCTCTGGTTCCTTTATCCAAGGTGCCTAGTCCCAACTTTTTTCCCTCCAGTTAATCACATCCTGGGATCCAATGTATAAATCCAGTGTTGCATGCCATGTGCATAACTGTTCTAAAGAATTTTATGTACTGTATGTATCAGAATAGTGTACATTGCCATGTAATGTATAAAGGAAAAATTACATAAATAATGCAACCAATGAAGTGTTACACCAACTAAAACTAAATAAAGCTTGAACAGTGACTACTCTAGTAATTAAGATACAAAGTCAAAAAAAAAATGAATCTTCTAGACTCGTACACTCTTTTTTTTTTTTTTTAATTTTCTTTGCTTTATTGTGTTGGTTTTGCCATACATTGACATGAATCTGCCATGGGTTTACATATGTGCCCCCTCCAGAACCCCCCTCCCTCCTCCCTCCCAATTCCCTCCCCCTGGGTCATCCCGGTGCACCCGCCCAGAGCATCAGCCCTGGGCTGGCGATTGATTTCACATATGATAATTAACATGTTTCAATGCCATTCTCCCATATCATCCCAACCTTGCCCTCTTCCGCAGAGTCCACGAGTCTGTTTTGCTGTCTCGCATGCAGGGTTCTCGTTACCATCTTTCTAAATTCCATATATATGCGTTAGTATACTGTATTGTTGTTTTTCCTTCTGGCTTACTTCACTCTAGATAGTAGGCTCCAGTTCCGTCCACCTGAGTAGAACTGCTTCAAATGAATTTTTTTTTTAATGCTGAGTAATATTCCATTGTGTATGTGTACCACAGCTTTCTTATCCATTCGTCAGTTGATGGGCATCTAGGTTGCTTCCATGTCCTGGCTATTGTAAACAATGTGGCGATAAACATTGGGGTACACGTGTCTCTTTCAATTCTGGTTTCCTCGGTGTGTATGCCCAGCAGTGGGATTGCTGGGTCATATGGCAGGACTATTTGCAGTTTTTTAAGGAATCTCCACACTGTTCTCCATAGTGGCTGTACTAGTTTGCATTCTCACCAACAGTGTAAGAGGGTTCCCTTTTCTCCACATCCTCTCCAGCATTTATTGCTTGTAGATTTTTGGATGGCAGCCATTCTGACTGGTGTAAAGTGGTACCTCATTGTTTTGATTTGCATTTCTCTGATAACGAGTGATGTTGAGCATCTTTTCATGTGTTTGTTAGCCATTTTTATGTCTTCTTTGGAGAAATGTCTGTTAAGTTCTTTGGCCCACTTTTTGATTGGGTTGTTTAATTTTCTAGAATGGAGCTGCAGGAGTTGCTTGTATATTTTGAGATTAATTGTTTGTCCATTGCTACACTCTTACACAGTAGCTACTAGCTATTGGTATGTGACTAGTCCAGACTGGGGCATTTTCAGTGTAAAATACGAATTGGATTTCAAAGACAGTACAAAATAGAGAATGGAAAGTACTTCATTAATAATTTTGACTTTTTTTTCCTTTTTAAGACTGAATAATATTCCAATTTTTAAGGTACCACAGTTTGCTTATCTATTTATCCATCCATGGACATTTGGGTTGCTTCTGTGTTTTAGCTCTTGTGAATAATTTTGCTGTAAACATGGGTGTGCAAATATATTTCTGAAACCTTGCTTTTAATTCTCCTGGCATGTATCCAGAAGTGGAATTGCTGGATCGCATGATAATTCTGTGTTTAGTTTTTCAGCTGCCATATTGCTCCATGGTTGCTGTACCAATATTTGTTGCTTTCTATTTTGTTTTTTTGACAGTAGTCATCCTAACATTTGTGAGGTATCTTATTGTGGTTTTGATTTGCATTTCCCTATTGATTAATGATGTTGAATGTCTTTTTTATGTGCTTTTTGGCTATTCCTATGTCTTCTTTGGAGAAATGTCTATGAAATCCTTTGCCTATTTTGAATGGGTTGTTTGGTTTTTTTGTTGTTGAGTTTTAGGAGTTCTCTATGTACTTTAGATATTATCCTTTATTAGATATACCATCTCTCCAGTTCTGTGAGTTGTTGGGCCCATTATTTTTTGCCCAAGTCAAGGAAGCTCCCTTTGATAAGGAGTCTACTCACAAATTATTGTTAATAAATGTGTATTATTTCCACGGAAACCTAGTTAGAATGCTTAGGAATAGGATGTTCTGGTTAACAAGTACTTAGGTTAACCGGGAATTAAGCAAAATCCCTTTTACAGTTTGGCCATGTAACACTCTTTCTAAAATGTGAGTCCTCATTTCTTGCTCAATGAATAGACCCTAAACAACACAAATAATTTTACTTATTAAGGAGCTCAGTAAACACCAGAGTTCTAACAAAGAGCATTTTATTATATTTTTACAGAACAGCTACTGAGATCATTCTGGTCTTTATAACCAGTCTGAGGACTGGCAATGCAGAGAACTGTTAATCTGAATTTTTAATAAATGGGGACATTCAGACATAGACAGCTTGAGAGACTTGCCTCATCAATGTTTTAGTCTAGTGAATAGAGAAGTCCAGATATGGCTCCCATCTTCTAGATCTTTCCATCACTTGAATCTGCTCCCTGAATTATTATGTGAAACATCATTTCTTGTAGTTAAGATACAGTTATACAAAGTGGAAGCTTTAGAATAGAGTTTCTTGAAGTGTGTTGTGAGACAATCCATATCAGATTACTGGCTAAAATGCAGATTCCTGGATCCTACCACATCCCACTGAATCAAAATCTCCCAGGTGAGCCCCAAGAGTCAGCTTTTTTAGAAAGTCTCCAAGTTATGCTTACATGTGCTAACATTTAGGAGATTGGATTAAATGTGTGTTGGCTCTGAAGTGTCTCTAAGAATATTGTCTTTGTTTTTAAATGAAGCCCTGAAGAGATCCTTTTTCCTTGCAAAGTTCAGCTTTTGCCTAAAAGTCCAGTTTATCTAGAAAACTATAATAAGAAATAAGAAAACTGTCTAGCTTCTAGATTATCAAGACTTTGCTTGTGAGTGTCTTAAGAACAGTGAGCAATTTTTGAAGTCTCTAGTACAAAACTTTAACTCCATTCTAGGGGAGTTGGCTTTCTTATGCTAGTGGTCAGAGTCATTCGTTCTTTTGTTTACTCAGTCCCTCGCTGAATCCATGAGTGGTCCGATTACACAGAACATTTAAAAAGGAGAGAAATTTTCCTGGCAGAACAAAAAGAAGAGAAAAAGGAGAGGAATTGAGCACCTGTTGTATCAGGCCAGGCATGACATCCATCACCTTAATATAACCTTCAAAACAACACTGTAAATTAGGCATTGAAGTGCCTTTGATATGTCAGTGTTTGGAGAGGTAAGGTAGCTGGACAAGGAAAATAAGGTGCTGGGCACTTGACCTTCTAAGAAAACTATCATGAATCAGGCACACACAACTGGAGTGGGTCCTGGCTTTGTTCAATTTCAACAAAGGCCACAAGCATATAGTTCAACAGGCCAAAGCACAGTAAAAGTTTTTAACAAAATAAGCAGTTTCCTGCTTCTCCCTTCCCATACCCTGTCCAGCTTTCCTCTCTTGCAGCTGGACTGTGAGCTCCTGGGGACAACAGGGCTGTCTCCTAGTTGCCCAGTGCCACAGAGCCAGTGTTTCCAAGTCAGCTGTTCCCTAGCTTGATTCTTGAATCAGAATCATTTCCGTTTCTCCCAAGAAAATCAGAACATCTCTTAGAACTTATCAGCAAATTAGGTATCACTACAAAGACTAACATCTGTGACTCTTCATTTATTCAGTGCTCAGATCTCCAGTCACTCACCATTGAAAAAAACCCCTAAAGGCAGGTGGAAGTGTTAGTTGCTCAGTTGTGTCCGACTCTTTGTGACCCCAAGGACTGCCAGGCTCCTCTATCCCTGAAATTCTCCAGGCAAGAATACTGGAGTGGATAGCTATTCCTTTCTCCGGAGGATAATCCCAGCCCAAGTATCAAACTCGCGTCTACCACATTGTGGGCAGATTCTTTACCGTCTGAGCCACCAGGGAAGCCTGGAGTAGAGGTTAGCAGTGCCAACCTCATTTCCATAGTTCTGGCTCCTCCATATATTAACCTTGGGCTAGTTACTTAACCACTCTAGATAAGTCATGACATGTGGTAAATTCCCAGTGAATATTATCTGTCATCATCTTCCAGAAGATAGGGGTAAATCTCTTTGACTGTGTTCTAGGCCTATGGCTTCATTCCTTGGCAGAAATAAATGGTCCCAAAGTCATAGTCATTGACTTAACGTGTAAAATGAAACCACTGATTTAATAAGCTTGGTGGTGTGACATTCTGTGGGCAGTAGCTGGAAGCACAGGCAAGGGAATTGCGGAGGGAGGACAGCCTGCACACAACAGAAAAAGTGGGTGGTTTAATGAGGGACACGTCGTCCTTTGCTAAGCAGCCTTCCTGAGGGCATGGTTGTGGGCTTGACAGCTCTTTATAGTAATAGATGTGCCTAATAATCACTTGGAGCATCAATAAAAGGTCAGATATGTTCTGAGTAAGCTGTTCTGCCAGGCAAGGAGGCGCATAATGCCTTTTTAAAAGACCCCTGAGCTTAACGTTGGATGGCACTTCTTAGAGAAACTCAGTCTAAGCTCTTATATGCACAGGAGCAGTATGTCCTGGATTTTAGAAGTACACGGACCAAAAAGATGTCTTTAAAAACTGAAGACTATGACCAGAGCTGCCAACTTATTATTTTGTGGTGTTGGAGAAGACTCCTGAGAGTCCCTTGGACAGCACAGAGATCAAACCACTTCATCCTAAAGGAAATCAGTCCTGAATGTTCAATTGGAAGGACTGACACTGAGGTTGAAGCTCCAATACTTTGGCCACCTGTTACAAAGAACTGACTCGTTTGAAAAGACCCTGATGCTGGGAAAGATTGAAGGCAGGAAGAGAAGGGGATGAAAGAGGATGAGATGGTTGGATGGCATCACTGACTGGGTATGAAGAAGGAATTCATAGGGCCCGATCTCCATTTCAGGCCTGCTCATGCTAATCATGCTCGGGCACCTCTCTAATGGACTCTGAACTCTGTGCTTAGTGCCTGTGGAAATTACAATGGAGGGATAAGACCACCCTCTGGACAGGGGAATCTCGAAGATTATATCCAGGATACTCAACACCTAAGAGAAAACATGCACTAATCACCCCTGGCTCTGGACAGGTCATAAACCCTGGCTCCAGACAGGTCATAAACTTTCTGATAGTAACCTTGGGCTTATTGACTATTAACTATTTGGAATGTAACCTTGGGCTTATTGATTATCAGCTGTTCGAACACATGATACTTGAATGATGGCATTATTGTGATTGTATTTACCTTTCCTTTGTTGATGTAAGTTCCGGGTGATTTGGGGTGGTGGGTTTAGACACGTACACATGGGTATAAAAGATCCTCACAAATGCTGGTCGGGGTCCTTGGCTAAGAGGAGACTCTGCCTTGGGCCCGCCGGTGTAATAAACTGCACTTCACTATCCGCATTGTCCTTCTGAGTGAGTTTGCTTCCCGGAGCGCATGGCTACAACAGGTGGAGATGAGTTTGAGCAAGCTCTGGGAGTTGGTGATGGACAGCGAAGCCTGGCGTGCTGCCGTCCATGGGGTTGCAGAGTCAGACACGACTGAGTGACTGAATTGAACTAAACTGAAAGAGACCCAGAAACAAACTAACGAGAGAACCACTATCTGTTATTATCTTTCCACGAAAAGAAGAAAATCATAACGTCAGAGAAAGTAGGAAAGTCACAGTCTTGGACTAAGGGACAGTCCTGTAAATTGAGCACATTTGGTATGGCAAAACTCTTGCTTGCTGCATTTCAAAATTTTTTTGACTTTCCTGAGAGTCAGAAAATGCACCTTCTGGAAGCACTATTATGGGCCAGCCAAGTGGACCTGTGATTTTGAAACTACCACTTTCTGGAGCAGAAATTCACCAAGTGTGGGCCCGGGTCAGCAGTAGCACTACCACCTGGGAACTGGTTACAGATGCAAAAATTCTGGAGGTGGGCCCAGCAGGCTGTGCTTTCACAAGCCCTCCTCCATGTGATGTTGACACTCAAGTTTTGACAACCACAGTTGCAAAGTGTTGCAGAGTCCAAACTCACTCTGATCACTGCAATATTTACAATATGCAATAGTATACATGTTTTTCTTGGTCCTAGGCTCATGGCTATATTTTGCCCATTTATCTAATGTATGCCCCAAAGGGCTCTCCTGCAGGATAGATGGAGTAATTCCCATTTCTGTAAGTTTGATTACACAAAACACGTAGGCAAATACCAACAAAAATGACGCAGATTCCAACATCGGTTCCAGCTCAGATAAATAAACTTACCCTACAAAACAAATAAACTAATTCTAACCAGGCTGCCGACCTCCACAAGAACTAGTTCCCCAGTGAACTGGTTCTAACTGAACCACTTCCCAACTCAGGTAAATAAACTTTACCCTACAAACAAGTGAAACATTCCCAAACAAATGAATTGACTACTGAATTGGGTGGACTTACCCTAAGACATCGAGTCTGTTGACTCATAGAAATTTGTTGGTCCCTTGCTTCAGTTGCCAAGTGCTCGGGCAGCTGGTGCTGCTACGAGGAATCTTGAGGGAAAGATCCTCAGGACAAATGGTCCCGACAGCTGGTTAGCCTTGTTCCAATATTCTTTGACTAGGGAATTCCCTGACCAAGACTCCTGGCTGGTGTTGAGGCAGTCAAAGCATGAATTAGAAGAGAATTTCCCGACACAGAATATTGCAGAAAGGAATGAGTTTATTAAGAACAAAGAGCAAAGTTGACTTGGGCACTGTGAAGGCAGCGGGCCAACAGCTCCTGACAGGCCAGGAGTTTTCATGGGTTGACAGTTCTTGTGGGTTGGTAGAGCATTTTTACAGCCTCAGGACAAAGAAAATTCCTGTTGGAAGGTTGGCATTAGGTAATTGGTTAGGGCATTATAGGGTGACTACCTGGATGGGCAGTTTTGCCTAATTTGAGGTCAGGAAGCCTGCTTGTGATGATCACAGGTGCTTTTGGCAATGGTTACAAAGGGGCTCAGTCAGCTTTGGAGGCGACCTTGGTTCTGGGCTCTGCTTCTGTGGCTTTAGTACGAGGGCTCACATCTGTGGTCTTAGGCAGGATTCAACATTCCCCCCTCTTTGATGTATAGGCCAAATCTTTGGCTCCTCAACACCTTTCCCATGTCTAACTACCTGCCTATCCTAGTCTCAGGTCATGGGGACCCAGTTTACTGGGGAAAGGAGTGAAGACCACTCTGACTCTTCCTGTTGGACAGGAGCATCATGGGGTCCTGGATCCCAATACCTGCTCTCTGTCAGGGTGCATTTGTGGAGGGAGATGAGAGTTCATGGAATGACAAAGCAGCTTTTTCCAGCATAGTCCAATTATCAGTCAGCTGATACCCTTGTTGTAACAGCATCTGGAATTGAATCCTGTGAATCTGTTGGGAGATGAACTTAAATAATACGTTAATGATGCAGGGACCAAACAATAAAGCAAAGGCTATTAGTATTAATAGTCCTAACAAGGGCAACATCGATATACATATCTGGATCCCCATAGAAGACAGAAGGCTTTAGAGCCAGCTGGGGCCCTGACTTGCCCTCTGTTTTAAGTCCTCTATTAATCTGATATTTGTCTTTAGAATTTGAAGGTCTACTTGTTTGGAGGTATTAGTATATTACTAGAAGCAGCATATCTCATTTAGTTGGGCACAGACATCCCTGGCCTCATCTGCTATCACGTCAAGAGCCCTCCTATTCTGTAAAACCACCTCAGCTAGAGAGCCTAGAGCTGACTCTTGTTCCTCAATGACAGCTTCTGTAGCCTTCCAAGATTCCTGGGCCATGTTGGTGAGATTGAGGATGCTCCTCTCTAAGAGGGCTATGCCTGCAAACCAAAAAAAAAAAAATCCTCTAAAGACACTATGGATTATTTCAGGCCATTCAAGAATGGAGCTGTCATGAGCATGTCCTCCCCCATCAGTGGCTCATCTCTGTCTCTCCTGGAAACAGAGGGTGGGTCTTAGGGCTTCCTCGAGGAATGACTCAAGATTGGGAATGTTTCTTGAGGAGGGAAAGTCTTTCGTAGACATAATGAATGCTTCTGGAACCACAGCAATAATTGGGCAGGTGCTCCTTCAGTGTGTGGGAAGATCTAGATATACCTCTTTACCACATAGGAGTGAAAACTGGTGCCCCTTAAAGATACCCCCATGTGGGTCCCCAGAGACAGGCCTTGACTTGTTGGGGATCTTTCTCTGGAAATAGTCTGGGATCTCAAGGCCTGGGACTATATTGGGAAGGCCACACTCTAAGGAAGTAATTATCTATACACAAAGGGGAGAATGTGGATTCTGATTGGTAATGAATGCAATAGGGAGATTGGCATAATATATTTCTGAAGCTCAACTGTATTATGTTATATCTTGGAGGGGAACAGGGTGTGGAACATAGGCTAAGTTGGTGTCTGGTGGTCCTATCTATGCCTACATATTTAGTTCTCAGGGCTGAGCTGTTTATGGAGATGTGGTCCTCATTAATATAGTTTTGGTTGCATTTTTCCTCAAGTTTCCCCAGTATAGAGTGAAATTACCTTTACGCTTATTGTATTTATTATTCTCTGACCAGAGAACCCATTCTGGGCTAGTCTGATTAAAGTTGAGAGTATAGTCGCAAAGAGAGTCATTTAACCAGCCCAATATGGGTCTCCATCCATCCAGGTTTTGAAAACATAGTTGTGCCTTTTCTGAGTTTGGAGGCAGTGCCTACACGGCAGCTAAACCTGTGGCAAGTAAGTCAGGATCCACTTGCCCTTGACCTCCATATAAAAGATGATCCACCCCATAATATTGGCCTGATAGATTATATAGCTGTTTGATGGAGACAGAGAGGGCCAGTAAGCAGAGTACGTCTAGGTTTTGCATTCTCTGGGGCAAACCCAGCAGTCAGCTGGGTTTAGTTAGTTAGTTAGTTAGCTTTGCAACCTGATTTAGAGTGGGTGTCAGTGCATGGTGAGGGTATTGAGAAGTGAAAGGAAGAAAGCAGAGTCCAGTAACTATAGCAGTGTTGTATTAAGAGCACGGGAGGCAGCATCCTTCTTGTGACAATATGTAGGATGGAAGGTGGGCAAGCGAAAAATAAAGCTCAGGACATGTAGTAGTAGGCTTATTAAACTAAGGATCTGTAGAATCCAGGTTTAACAAGCAGTGAACATGATCTGGTCAATAGTATTGGAAGTCCCCTTGGAGGATTTTGTCCCATGTTAGTTGTCACATGTATTGTCTCTGATAGTGCGGGGCTGTAGCTGTAACTGAGGCTCCTGGGAATTTATGTCTGTCTGCAGTGCCCAGTAGAAATTAATTTCAAAAGGGGAAATTGAAAACTGGTGTATAGGGGTTAATGGAAAGAACAGATTTAGTAGAGTAGCCATCTTGAAGTGAGCATTAGTATTAGAAGGAGGTGAAGTTTTTGTTATTGGAGTCAGACCCATGCCACTTTTGAAATGCCTTAGATCTTAACAAGGCAGTCCCTGGCACACCAGGGGACTGTATCACAAGGAAAGGTGACAAGTACCCACAGAAGTGAAATTGTCCAACAAAAGCCAAGGAAAATAATAAAGTTGAAAATCAGTTTTTCAAGATCAAGAATGTAAGATGAATAAAAGATAATAAAAAGATCATCACATGATCTTTTTTAAAATTGATTTATTTGATCTTCAGCTGTGCTGCAACTTCGCTGCCGCATGGGCTTCTAGTCACAGTGAGCAGGGGCTGCTCTTCGTTGTGGAACGTGGACCTCTCATTTGCAGTGACTTCTCTTGTTCCAGACTACAGGCTGCAGGGCACACGGGCTTCAGTAGTTGCGACTCCCAAGCTCTAGAGCGTGGACTCAGCAGTAGTGGCACATGAGCCTCGCTGCGGAGTGGTATGCGGGATCTTCCTGGACCAGGGATCGAACCAGCGTCTCCTGCATTGGCAGGCAGATACTTTAACACCAAGGAAGTCTCACCTGATTGTTTTTTGAAAAGGAGGTGGAGGGCTTCCAGAGGCTCACAGCTATATGCTAGGTCCAGCTGCTTTCCTGCTCCCAGGAGTTTGGTTCCTCAGGGGAGGAGCTGTTTTCAGTCTGGATATGTGAATCCAGTGGGGTGAAGCCTTGGACCTTTGCCACCATGGGGGTGGTCAGCAGGACTAAGTGTGGCCCCGTCCAGGTCACACTTAGCGGTTTTTGATCCTGTGGAAGAGTCTTAACATATGCTCAATTACCAGGCAATAAGTCTTCAGATGTACCTGTGAAATTAGAGTCTGGTTTGGGTCTTGATATTTCCATATATTTTTGAGAGTTAATCCTAATACTAGGAGATACTGAGCCAGATAGTGAGTTTCTGGATTGACTAGGAGATCTGTGTTCAGTAATAGCCTTCCATATAGAATTTCACATGGGCTCAGATGAACCTCCCAGATGTTACTAGTGTAAAGAACCCAAAGTTTGATCCCTGAGTTGGGAAGATCCTCTGGAGAATGGCATGGCAACCCACTCCAGTATTCTTGCCTGGAGAATCCCATGGATAGAGAAGCCTGGGGGGCTACAGTCCGTAGGGTCCCACTGAATCGGATATGACTGAAGTGACTTAGCACACACACGTGCGTGGGCTTAGATGGATCTTAGATGTGGGGGTTATTCAGGTCCTCAAGAGGGTGATGGGAAGAAGAGCAACCCATTGAGTTTGATGAGTTTCCACAGCCAGCTTAGTTAAATAACTTTTGAGAGTCCATTTAGCTCTTTCCATCTTCCCAGATGCCTGAGGGTGCTAGGCTGAATGAAGGGAGTATTTAATTGGTAAAACTTCGCTTGTGCCCTGCATTAAACTGGAAATAAAAGCAGGTCCAATGTCGGATTGTGGAGACTGTGGAAGTCCAAGTGTAGGTATAACATGTTCCACTAAGGCCACAGTGACTTCTGACGCTCTGTCTTAGCTGGAAATGCCTCTATCCATCCTGTGAATGCTTCTACCTTGACTAAGAGATATTTGTGACCCTTGCAAGTGGACATGTGAGGGAAGTCTATTTGCCAGTCTTCCCCTAGTTGATTCCACCACCTCTGGACTGGTTGGAGTAATGTGGGAGGCCCTACAGCTCCCCGCCTCCACCCCACCCTATGTTAACCTGGTGACAAACTGGGCAAACCTGTGATACAGATCGGAAGGTCAAGAGGATTCCTTTCCCAGAGAAGACCGTATCAGTTAATTTAAAGAGAGATTAGGCCTCTAGATGGGTGGCCTGGTGGATATTTAAAATCTTCCATTGAGATGCTTCTGGTAGGAGGAACTTATCATCTGGGCCTTTTAAATATCCTTCAAGGGTTAAGGGGAATCCCTGTTTTTTTCCTTCCTCCAGTTCTAGATTAGAGCATTGGAGTGGGATGGCACTTAGATTTGGAATCAAGGGAGCTTGTAAGATTCTTTGAGCAGCCCTCTTAGCTTCCCTGTCTGCCTTTGTCTTGTTGCCCTTGGTTACTTCTGAGGAGTCCTGTTTATGTGCCATGAAGTGAAGGATGGCTACTTCTTTAGGGAGTTTGATTGCCTCTAGCAAGTTTAACATTTCTGGACCATATTTAATTGGGCTATTATGTGTGGTCAGGAGTCCCCTTTCCTTCCAAATGGTAGCATGAGCATGGACTACATGGAAGGCTTAGGCTGAGTCTGTGTGAAAATATTGAGTCGGAGCCCCTTTCCCAGCTCTAAGGCTCTGGTTATGGCAAAGAGTTCTGCCTTTGGGGCAGAAGTAGTGGCCGCATAAAGTGTGCCAGACTCTATTAGTTTTTCTCTACTGACTGTGGCATAGCCTGAGACTCTGTACCCCTCTTTCATGAGACTACTGCCATCTGTGAACCATTCTGCATGTAGATTGGGCTAAAGGCCTATTCCAGAGATCTGTTTTCACAGTGTAATTTTGTTCGAATGTTTCTAAGCAGGAGTGTAATAGTGGAGCCCTGGTATTTGGGTTAGGCAGAAAAGTAGCAGGGCTTAATGTGGCGGCAGGGTCTAACTGAGATCCAGAGCCTTCCACAAAGAAAGCTCAGTTCAGTCACTCAGTCGTGTCTGACTCTTTGCGACCCCATGAACCACACACGCCAGGCCTCCCTGTCCATCACTAACTCCTGGAGTCCACCCAAACCCATGTCCACTGAGTCAGTGATGCCATCCAACCACCTCATCCTCTGTCCTCCCCTTCTCCTCCTGCCCTCAATCTTTCCCAGCATCAGGGTCTTTTCAAATGACTCAACTCTTCACATGAGGTGGCCAAAGTATTGGAGTTTCAACTTCAACATCAGTCCTTCCAGTGAACACCCAGGACTGATCTCCTTTAGGATGGACTGGTTGGATCTCCTTGCAGTCCAAGGGACTCTCAAGAGTCTTCTCCAACACCACAGCTCAAAAACATCAATTCTTCTGCGCTCAGCTTTCTTTATAGTCCGACTCTCACATCCATACATGACCACTGGAAAAACCATAGCCTTGACTAGACAGACCTTTGTTGGCAAAGGAATGTCTCTGCTTTTTAATATGCTGTCTAGGTTGGTCATAACTTTCCTTCCAAGGAATAAGCGTCTTTTAATTTCATGGCTGCAGTCACCATCTGCAGTGATTTTGGAGCCCAGAAAAATAAAGTCAGCCACTGTTTCCACTGTTTTCCCATCTATTTGCCATGAAGTGATGGGACCAGAAGCCATGATCTTAGTTTCCTGAATGTTGAGCTTTAAGTCAACTTTATCACTCTCCTCTTTCACTTTCATCAAGAGGCTCTTTAGTTCTTGTTAGCCTTCTGCCATAAGGGTGGTGTCATCTGCATATCTGAAAGTGAAGTTGCTTAGTAGTGTCCGACTCTTTGCGACCCCGTGGACTGTAGCCTACCAGGCTCCTCCATCCGTGGAATTTTCCAGGCAAGAGTACTGGAGTGGGTTGCCATTTCCTTTTCCAGGGGATCTTCCCGACCGAGGGATCAAACCTGGGTTTCCCGCATTGCAGGAAGATGTTTTACCGTCTGAGCCACCAGGGAAACCCTGCATATCTGAGGTTATTGATATTTCTCCCTGCAATCTTGATTCCAGCTTGTGCTTCCTCTAGCCCAGTGTTTCTCATGATGTACTCTGCATATGAGTTAAATAAGCAGGGTGACCAAAGAAAGCTTGATATTTCTAAATTCTGCTGTCCGAAACCAGTGGTATGCTTTGGGATTAAGAACATCCAGAACCTGAAGAGGAGTATAGACTGTAAGGGGCTGTCCCAAAGGAAGAGGAAGTTTGGAAGCTTCCTCTGTTAACAGTGTGGCAGCGACTAGGGCTCTGAGACAGGGAGGCCATTCCTGGGATGTTATATCTGAACTTTTGGATAAATGAGCCGTGGGATACTGGGGTGGTCCCAGATATTGGGCTGTTTCTTTCCTTTCATGGCTGAAGAGGGAAAAGATTTGGCTAAATCTGGCAGGCCTAAAACTGGGGCAGTGACAAGGGCTTCTTTCCTTTGTCTAAAAGCTCTTTCCATTGCAGCAGTCCACTCTAGAGGGAGGTCTTCGGTTTCTTAAGGGCTCATTGGGTGAGTTTGCTAACAGGCCATAGGTTGGGATCCAAATTCTGCAAAAGCTGGTCATTGCCAGAAAAGTTATGAATTGCTGTTTAGTGTAATTGCTGTTTAGTGTCTACGAGGGCCATGTCTAGGATTAGAGACTTTTGGTGTGGGGTAATTATTTTTCCTGGGATTAATATTAACTCCAGCAAAGTGACCCATTGGAAGGAAATCTGACCCTTTGCTGGGGGTACTTGGTATCCTCATTCTGTTAAGTGTTTGAGACTAAAATGGTGTTGTTATCTGAGGTTTATTTATCTGCGCTACAGATCAGGAGGTCATCCACCTGTTGGAGCCAGCAGCTTTTGCTTTCCAATCTTAAAGAGGAGAGGTCCTTTGCTAGTTCCTGGCCAAAAAAGTGAACCCCTGGGGCAGCACTGTCCACGTGACTTGTTGAGTATGTTTAGTGTTTTGGTCATTCCATTCAAAGGCAAATAAGAATTGAAATCAGGATGAACT
Organism: Antilocapra americana; assembly: GCA_007570785.1. NCBI lineage: Eukaryota > Metazoa > Chordata > Mammalia > Artiodactyla > Antilocapridae > Antilocapra > Antilocapra americana. Next base: position 127,166 of record ML663577.1, read on the forward strand.
GGGATACAGAAAAAAAGCATCCTTTTTTCTAGGACTGAATACTTTTTTCTAGGACTGTATACCATTGAGTTCCCAGTGGAATTTGACTCAGGAGTCCCTAAGGGTTTGAGACTATAGGGTGAATGGAGACCATAGCCTGGTTGATTGCCCTCAGATCTTGAACTAAATGGTATGTGTCATCACACTTTCTAACTGCCAGGACTGGGGTATTGCAAGGAGATAAAATGCTGTTTTTGAGAAATTTAGAGATTAATAGCTGTAGCCTCTTAAAAGCTTCTTTCTTAAAAGGGTATTGTGGGATCTGGGAAAGGTACTGGGGAGGCACTGGTAGACCTGCCAGGAGTAGAAGTGTCCCATACTACTGGAGGTACCTGATGGTAATATGGGATGGAATACTGTCTGGAATGGATTCAATGTTTACAGCCATAGTTATTGGAATGAAAGAAGGGTGGCTTTGAGTCTCGTTAGAAGGTCTCTGCCTAACAAAGGAGTGAGACAGGCCAGAAGAACTAAAAAGGAATGTGAGGGTATTTTCAAGGGAACATGGTGGTGGGGGTGTAAAATGGCCAAGGCTAAGTTGCCCACTTAATCCTGTTAGGAGGATCAGGGAACAGCGAGTGGGACCAGGGAAGAAAGTTACAACTGAATAAGTAGCTTCTGTGTCAGTTAGCAAAGTTATAGAGCCCTCTGCCACATCCAGGGTTACCCAGGGCTCCTCTGGTCTTATGGGGACCTTTGGGACCTGAACACGGAGCCCCAGGCATCGTCAGCTGCCTACCTCCAAAAGGTCGAGACCCAGGAGGCTGTCTGGCTCCTTTCCTGGAATCAGTGATCACTGATCGTGGCAGTGGGGTCTGAGCTTTGTTTGAGACACTGGGTCCTGCCTTGCCTTTGACACTGGGAATCTTAGGAGTTGGCCCACCCGCTTGAGGGTGGAAAGGACAGCTCTGTTTCCAGTGGCCACCTGCTAGCGAATAGGACGAGGAGTACTGGGTGGTGGAACCGAGCAGTTTTGAGTGTGGCCAGGCCGACCCCGTTGGAAACAGGTCATTGACAGCGTCTGGCCAGTAGAGGGCGCTCCCCGATTAGCCTGCCATGAGCGCGATGGGGAAAGAGCAAGAGCCGTTTACTGAGCACGCCTTTTATTTTTTTCTTCCTCACTCTGCTCCTTCCTAGCCCTGGATGTTTCCTCCCTGGTTAAAGACCTTAAATGCCGTGTCAAGTAGTACCAGAAATGGTGCCTGGAGAACTTGGTCTAGATTTTGCAGTTTTAGTCTAATGTCTGGGGCTAACTGGCTTATGAAATGAACTATAAGAACAGCCTTTCCATCATTAGTTTCTGGGTCTAGCTATGCCTGGAAAAGGGTGGGGTTTTCAGAGGGGTCCTGGGTAAATAACGTCCCTAAGGTGAAAGTGAAAGTTGCTCAGTTGTGTCCACTCTTTGCAACCCCATGAATTATACAGTCCATGGAATTCTCCAGGCCAGAATACTGGAATGGGTAGCCTTTCCCTTCTCCAGGGGATCTTCCCAACCCAGGGATTAAACCCAGGTCAGATTCTTTACCAGCTGAGCCACAAGGGAAGCCCAAATAACTTCCCTAAACTTGCTGTAATTAACAGGTTTGATGACTGCCTTTCTCATTCCCTCTAGTGGTACATGATCAAGTTCAGTTCAGTTCAGTTCAGTTGCTCAGTCGTGTCCAACTCTTTACGACCCCAAAGACTGCAGTATGCCAGGCCTCCCTGTCCATCACCAGCTCCCAGAGTTTATTCAAACTCATGTCCATTGAGTCGGTGTTGCCATCCAACCAACTCATCCTGTTGTCCCCTTCTCCTCCCGCCTTCAATCTTTCCCAGCATCAAGGTCTTTTCCAATGAGTCAGTTGTTTGCATCAGGTGGCCAAAGTATTAGAGCTTCAGCATCAGTCCTTCCAATGTATATTCAGGACTAATTTCCTTTAGGATATCCAACCAGTTGGTTGGATCTCCTTGCTGTCCAAGGGACTCTCAAGAGTCTTCTCCAACACCACAGTTCAAAAGCACCAATTCTTCGGTGCTCAGCTTTCTTTATGGTGCAGTTCTCACATCCACACATGACTACTGGAAAAACCATGGCTTTAACTAGATGGACATTTGTTGGCAAAGTAATATCTCTGCTTTTTAATAAGCTACCTAGGTTGGTCTTAACTTTTCTTCCCGGGAGCAAGTGTCTTTTAATTTCATGGCTGCAGTCACCATCTGCAGTGATTTTGGAGCCTAAGAAAATAGTCTGTCACTGTTTCCATCTATTTGCCATGAAGTGATGGGACCAGAAGCCATGATCTTAGTTTTCTTAATGTTGAGCTTTAAGCCAACTTTTTAACTCTCCTCTTTCACTTTCATCAAGAGATTCTTTAGTTCTTCATTTTCTGCCATAAGAGTGGTGTCATCTGCATATCTGAGGTTATTGATATTTCTCCTGGCAATCTTGATTCCAGCTTGTGCTTCATCCAGTCCAGCATTTCTCATGATGTACTCTACATATAAGTTAAATAAGCAGGGGGACACTATACAGCCTTGATGTACTCCTTTCCTACACGATCATGTACTCCCTCCTAGTTCATCTCCCTGCTGGCCCCTAATCATTTGCCTGGTATCTATGTCCAGGATCTGCTCTTGGGACTGTGTCTGCCCCTGCTGGGTTTTCACTGGGGTTTTGAGCATGCCCCCCATCTGCCCACGTTTGGGCCAAGGCCCAGATCCTGGCCTTTTCTTCATGTGTACAGCAAGCAGTTAGAATTATATGAATGTCCTGCCAGGTTAGATCAAAAACTATGGTGAGAGCCTGAAATTCCTTAATGAAAGTGGTGGGGTCCTGACTGAAGGAACCTAATTTGCTTTGAATATGTGAGATATCAGACATGGGAAACGGAGCATGGACTCTGATGATGTTCATGTCTCCACTTGCTACTTCTCTTAAGGGAAGCATGTTTGAATCTGTTTCCTGGCCTCATGCTGTCTTTGATCTTGAATGAGGGGTGGGGAGTGTGGCTTTCGCACTGGTAAGGGGGTGGCTGTTGAGGAGCTATGGGGTGCTGTGTGGGTTAGGGTTGTAGTGGAGTTGGACAAGAAAGGTCAAGGAGTGGGTCATCTAAAAGATTTGATGGAGAGGGAGATAGAGAAGCTTTAGGGGCTAGGGCATCAACAGAAAGATACAGGAGATATGAGTCCGTCAGATCTGAATTCTGACTGAGTGCCATAAAGGTTTGAATGTAAAGAATGGCAAAAGATATCAAGTTGGAGGATTGTGTTATAATTTTTGTGCCATTAAGAGGTCATTTTTATGGTCCCCCATTTTGTACTGACTCCAAGTTTTGTTGTAAAAGAATGGGAGCCTCTTCTCATCAAATTTTTCCAGTTTCTGAGAATACAGCCTAGAGGTGAGTCTGAGGGAGGTTCTGGAGACATACTTGAGCCGATTTTTAGAAAGGGGCTACTGAGAGTTCACTGGCCACAGAAGGCGTCTGTGAACCCTCTGCATGTGACAAGACAAAATGCAGCCAACAGCACAGGTAGCCAACAATCCCAACAACTGCATCTGACAATGAGAGATGAGACGTGAGCTTGTGACACAGAATGGCACAAATCATAGGTTTAGGCATGTCTAAGCTTCCCAGGTGGCACAGTTGGTAAAGAATATGCCTGCCAGTGCAGGAGACACAGGTTCAATCCCTCGGTAGGGAAGATCCCCTGGAATAGGAAATGGCAACCCACTCTAGTAGTCTTGCCTGGAAAATCCCATGTCCAGAGGAGCTTGGATTTGTAAAGAATCCATGGAGTTGTGAAATGTTGGCCACAACTGAGCACACACATCCACACAGACACAAGCCAATATACAAACCATATGGAAATGCGCCTGGCAGCTAGGGCAGGAGAGAACAGAAAAAGAGATTCCCAGAACCAAATGGGTAACTCAACTTTAGACAATTCCCTGAAACACAGAAGGCTGTCTTTGGGATGACTCAGGGGCAATTCCTAGGCTTCTGTAAATTAATCTGGACCAAGGAAGGAAAAGTAAAAGTAACAGAGAAGACAGGCTGAGGAATCTGCCCTGCAGTCCTGCTGGGAAGGCAGCAGCCAGGGGAGTGGGCTCAGTGTTTGGCTTGAACCAATATATACCTGATGGTGCACAGAAGTTGTCGTGATGGGGGCAGGTGCTCAAATAGCTCAAATGAAGCCATTGCAGTAGATGCTGTTAGTCAGGACTGCCTTATCCAGTCATGGGAGTCTTCAAACAGCAGGTTACCTAATTAGGTTTTTCAAGTGCCTGACCTGTGTATGCACAATTTTAACTGGCCTGGTCCTCCACTTAAGGGAGAAGGAGGGAAAAGAGGAAAGGAGAGCCCTCACCCGCTTGGGTGGCAGGTACTGGGGCACAGTGGGCAGTGGGGCCTTTGAGACACACCAGAGAGTAACCCTGGCCGGAGTTCCTCAGTTGCCACCACAGTCATTTGCCTGTTCACAGAGGGTTCAATGAAAAAGAAAAGAATGCGGAAAGGAGGGTGGGAGAGAATCCCCTGAGAGTAGTCCCTGTATGTGCCTCCAAAGGTCGAGGTGGTCTAAGCACGAGCTGGAAAAGAATTTCCAGACACAGAGTACTGCAAAAAGGAGTGAGTCTGTTAAGAACAAAGAGCAGAGATAATGTGGGCACTGCGAGGGCAGCAGACTGACAACCCCTGACAGACCAGGCAGAGTCCAGTTTTCATGGGTTAGTAGCCAGTTTTTGTAGCCTCAAAACAAAGAAAATTCCTGGCAATCTTGATTCCAGCTTGTGCTTCATCCAGTCCAGCATTTCTCATGATGTATTCTACATATAAGTTAAATAAGCAGGGGGAATTGGAATTCCAATTAGGAGATGGGTTAGGGCATTATAGGGTGACTACCAGGGTGGGCATGTTTGCCTAATTTTAGGGCAAGAAGCCTGCTAGTGATGATCAGAGGGCTTTTGGCAATGGTTACAAAGGGGATCAGTCAGCTTTGGAGGTGACCTTGGTTCTGGGCTCCGCTCCTGTGGCCTTGTTGCCTTGGGGCAGAACTCAACAGCTGGCTAAGCCAAATTTGTTACCATGTTCAAGCTCAAGCTCACACTGCTCACTGTGCAACAGACCAGTAAATCAGAGACTGAAGAGCTGAGGCAAGGAATGCAACTTTATTCGGAAAGCTGGCTGACTGAGGAGAGGGCAGACTAGTGTCTCAAAATAACCGGTTTATCAGGGTCTGTGCCCGGTTCTTTATAGATCAGAGATGAGGGGAGGAAACAAAGAAAAAAATGTTCATTAATCTTGCAAATATCTCCTAGAATGGCAAGCCTGAGGCAGTGGATGAGTTAATTTCTCCCTTCCTGCCATCTATAGGTGGAGGGTCCTGAACAAAGGCACTTTAATTTAACAGTCAGGTGGAGGGGCAAGCCATTATGGTTGAGGCAGTCCAGTATAATTATAATAACAATGAGAAGGAAACAGCAACCCACTCCAGTATTCTTGCCTGGAAAATTCCATGGACAGAGGAGCCTGGTGGGCCACAGTCCATGGGGTTGCAAAGAGTCAGACACGACTGAGCATGCATGCATAATAACAAAAGTGATGAAAGCAAGTCAAAGAAACAGTTCCAACTTATTGTCAAAATTGACTTTTCCCTGCAACAAAAGCATCCCTTCTGGTCCTTTTTTTTTTTTTTTTGGCTCTACTTTGTGGCATGTGGGATCTTAGTTCCCAGACCAGGGACTGAATACATGCCCCCTGACTTGGGAGTTTGAAGTCTAACCAATGGACTGCCAGGTAAGTCCTGGAAGCATCCATTCTAGATCGATGGCATGGATATTCATCCAGTGACAGCACCCGTCACATTATAAAGACGCCTGCCCCAACATGACTCACCTCCGGTGGTTAGAAACTCCTAGAAAAACCTTGATGGTCCCAGTTCTGCCCTTTTGAGCCACCAGAGTATTTTTACTTGTCTCCTGGCACTTGACAGCACACTGTCTACACTCGAAGAGGATGTTTATAGCTCTCTTCTCCACAGTCACTGCTCATCTCTGGTCCTCACGTGGCTTGAACTCTAGTCCTCTCATCAGCTTGGTCACCCTCATGTGAAGGCCCTTTTATTCTTAACAACCACCATTTACCAAACGCTTGATACTATGTGCCACACAATGCCAAGACACTGGCTTTTCAGTTTCATACAATTTTCGTCTATCACAAAACATTACCCTGCTTTTGATTTGTTTCCCAACCATTTACAAATGTAAAAACTATTCTTAGTTCCCAAGCTGTACAAATACAAAAGGTGGGTTAGATTGGATCCATGGCACTCAGATCATTAATGGATGGGCAAGAATTGCTTTTCATCAATGTCTGTGCTTCATGCTTTTGTTACTATCTGGAAGATTTCCAAAACTTTTTCAAACCTTATACAGAATGATTTATAATGCTATTTGGTGGTATCTAGAGGCAACCTGGGGAGGCTTCCCTGGTAATCCAGCTGGTAAAGCTTAAGCACAGCACACAGCACAGAAGCAATCTGGAAATTCAGCTTGAGCAGACTGGATTCAGGAATGATTTCTTGAGGGAAATGACCCATGAACTGAGTTTTGCAGGATGAGTTGAAAGTGTCGTAGGGGGATAAGGGGCTACAAACTAAAATGTGAAGTACCCCTGTACATGTAAGGAGCTAGAGATGGCTAAAAATAGGTGCTGGGGCAAGCTGGGAATGTGAAAAGGTGAGACTTGATCATAAGAGGCCTTGGAAACTAGGCAAAAGACTTTATTCCAAGGTGTGCATGCTTGCATGCTCAGTTGCTTCAGTTGTGTCGGACTCTTTGCAACCACATGGGCTGTAGCCCACCAGACTCCTCTGTCCATGGGGATTGTCCAGGCAAGAATACTGGAGTGGGTTGCCATGCCCTCCTCCAGGGGATCTTCCCAACCCAGGGATCGAACCCTAGTCTCCTGTGTCTCCTGCATTGCAGGCAGATTCTTTACCCACTGAGCCACCTGAGAAGACTATTATTCCAAAGCAGAGAGTCTTAATTTGAGGTCCATTAACTGAGTTTCAGAAGGTCTACAAATCTCTTGAAATTGCATGCAAAATTTTGTGAGGATGTTTATTTTTCTAGGGATGTGTATCTATGCCTTTGGTCAAATTCTCTAAGTTGCATGTGACCTCAACTTAAAAATAAGGTGAACGCTGAAATGAACGAGGAGCCATTGCAGTAGGTACTGCCAGTCAGGAGGCTACCTGCTGGCTCAGTTCTCCCACCTGTAGGTATACACAGCGATGGGCGCTTCGCTACAGGACCCCGCTGCCTGGCCACAGTTGACTGGTCCAGGGGTCGGCACTCACTCAAGTGATGGTCCTGGGGATTTTTTTAACCTAGAACCAAAAGTGGTAGATGGTGTTGATGGTAAGAGAGGCTAAGTCTCGGGAGTGGCAGGAGGCCATATTGCCCATCCTGTGGAGGAAAGTAGTGTAATTAGGAGAGAGAGAAATCAAAATACCAGGAAAAGCAGAAACACAAAACCTCCAGTGAGTATTTTACTGGTACTTAAATCAAGGCACCTTGACTTCCACTCGTGTACTTTTCACATTTGCTTGAGATGGTCCAGTGTCCTAACATTGAATTGATTCTTGCCTCACCTAAGTCACACTGAATTTCTGACAAACAGAAGGTTCTCAACAGAGGGGGATGACATGAACAGAGTTAAATGGAAATTCTAGCTGCCACCAGGGGATGAACTGGACAGAGGAGGCAGGGCCCGCTAGGAGGCTGATGCAGTGTCCTGGGGAGCGATAATAGGCCTGGGGCAGAGCTGGCAGTTGCAGTGTGGAGAGGAGAGGGATGGGAGATGATTCATATTTTCCAAGGCAGAATCAGCAGACATGGTTATTGATGAGCCATGGAGGGTGAAAGAGGAGAGGGGATGAAGATGGGTGCTGGGACCTCAAGAGGGTGGTTAGGTTATGGCCGCTTGGTGCTTAATCCAGGGCAGGGTGTCTGGGGCTTAGTGGGGAGGCTTTGGGCTGCATATGAAGATTTATCTGCGTGGAAGTAGTAACTGAAGCCATGGCAGCAAACCAGGCTGTCCTATTGAAAGGACTGAAACATGCTCTACTCAATCCAGTGTGGTCAGAGGACATCTGGTCACCCAGGGGGTGAGGATCATAGACCTTTTCCTGGGGATCTTGGGGGATGAGGCTGGGCTATATATTCCTTCTCCAGAGTGGTAGTGCCCTCCTCTGCAGCTAGTGGAGGAGAGGAAGCCCAGGCACACTTCATGAGAAGGCATGGGACCACACAGGTAGTGATGTTCTGTGCCTTTCGGGAAGAGAAAGGGGGTCACCAGGGACATGGGCTTAGAGGGTGTGGAAGAACAGGGCCAAAGGAGAGATCCAAGGTAACAGAATATCCCCACCCAGCCCAGAGGGGTCAGAGAAGCGGGGGAGCAGGGTCAGTGTGCATGGTGCCGTGTGTGGGTGGAATGAACAAGGACAGGTTGTAATGCCATTCTGGTTAATTCATCCCTCTGAGTTTCTCCATCTATGAAGCAGGAATAGTGATTGCTTTTTCTGCAGAACAGGTACGGAAATTACAAATAGCCAATAGTTTGGGTATCCTTTCCATCTGAATACTTGCAATGATGACCTACAAAACTGTTATGGAATATCTGTCTGATAACCATGAATTGTGCACTGCTGAGAGCATTTGAGTCATGGGTGAGCCCTAGTGAGAGTATGTAGTTGCATTCAAGCCCTGCTTCAGTCTTTTCTCCATAGAGCACACCCCCTTAGCGCGTTGTTCAAACGCGCTGGGCGTCATTGCTAGCATCTTCCTCACATTTTTAGTGAAAATACCTTCTAGGAAATGGAAAAACCTGAGACACAAGTGGGTAGGCCTAAGTGGCTGCCTTCATTAGCAGAAAGAGCAGAGTGACAGGGGTTGAGATTAGGGGTGCAGAAATGGAATGAACGTGGCTGTGACCATGGGCCTCTCAGCCGTGCCTGTGTCAGACAAGCAAAGTGATTGTGGTTACAAGTGAGTGTGATCATGACACGAGCCAATGTATCACATTTAAAAATTCAATGAAGAGAGACAGTCCCCAGAGCTGTACAACTATAAGCCAAGGAAAAGCAAGCAGATGTCCACTATGATTTATTGAAACGATTCGTCTATGGCTTCAGGCTACTGCGTCACAGCCATTCACTTTCTGAGCTTCAAGTGTCAAGACAAGAAGGGTATCCTCTCGTTCCTTTGATGTGAATACACACTGACCTCAGGCAACCTTACCTACCACTTAACAGCCGCCTACTCCCCCTCTCACCTTGCAACTCACTCAGGGAACTTAGTAATCAATGTGTGACTTCCCTGGTGGTCCAGTGGTTAAGAATCTGCCTTGGAATGCAGGGGACAAGGGTTCAGTCTCGGTCTTGAAATTAAGATCCCACGTGCCTCGGGACAACTGAGCCCACACTGCAGCCACTGAGCCCCCATGACTCAACGAAGATCCACACGCTACAACTAAGACCTGACGCAGCCAAATAAACCATCAGTTAGTGTGGTTATTCACCCTGGCTGATTATGTTAAATGGCTCTTGTACTGGAATCATTCTAATGTATCATTTCCTTATAATTTACATTATAGTACATGTTTATTGAAAGAAAAATATGTCATTGTGTTGTTGTTTAGTCACTAAGCTATCTCCGACTCTTTGCAGCCCCATGGACTATAGCCTGTCAGGCTCTTCTGTGAATGGGATTTTTTCAGGCAAGAATACTGGAATAGATAGCCATTTCCTTTTTTAGGGGATCTTCCCAAGGGATCGAACTTGAGCCTCCTGCTTGGCAGAAGGATTCTTTACCACTGAGCCAGGGAGGCCCAAAAAGTTTGATCCAATACTTTACAGGATCATTGTGTGTTAAGAACATCCAATGAGGTCAATACTTCATGTTAAATAGAGGTTATATACTTCATGTTACGTAGCAGTCCCTAGCGATTTGTTAAACAGATGTTCAAGAGCGTTTTAGTGACATTCAGAAAATTGGTCTTTTGTGGTGGCCTCTGAATACAATATTAATTTTCCTTTTGAAAATAATGGAATATAAGCTCCTGCTTGCCAAGTTTTCTCCAGCCATCAGGGGAGACACAGTGATTAAGGGGCCTTCAGTTGTTCTGAGGAACAATCTGGAATCTTCCAGAGTGATGAGAGGAGACAAACATATCTGGGGGTTGTTATTTAAATGACTTAAGGGACCTGTTCCCAGAGTCCCAGGAATGTCAAGGGCAGGGAGAGAGGGGTCCTGGGAGACCAGATAAGCCACCCTCCCCATCTGACCTAAGCCTGGGAAGGGACCAGCCCAGGCTGGCAAGATGAACCAATGACTGAGGGAAGCCAGATCTCCTGAGTCCAATGTTGATCGATGCTTTTTTCCACCTCGCCAGACCAAAACTGACCTGGTCCAATCACCTCAATTACTGGCGCAGAAACTGAGGTTAAAGAGAAGAATGACGTGACCAGGGTTACTTCACAGGCTAATAACAGATTTGGAGTAAAACCAGAGCATTCAGGCCTGTCGGCAGCCTAGGATACTGTCAAGTGCAAGCCCTCATTCCACTGTTGATAAACCAGACCCAGAAAGGGTAGTGAATGTTTTGCTGCTGGTAGTGTCCTCGTTCGGGTGAATTCACTGAGCACTGACCACAGGGAACAGGGCATCTTAGTGGGTAAATGGTGCTTTGGTTGGAACGGGCTGAGGAGGTAGTTCGTATGGGATGTCAGGCATTGGTTGAGTCGGGTGGGGTTGGTACAGAAGGAAGGATTTGAGGCAGGAGATGGGGCTCTTCAGAAATGCTGGGCTATATACCCTGAAGAAATCATAATTGCAGCACCATTCACAATAGTTAGGACATGAAAGCAACCTAGATGTCCGTTGATAGATGAATGGATAAGGAAGTTGTGATACATATACACAATGGAGTATTACTCAGCTATAAAAAGGAGTGCATTTGAGGCAGTTCTAGAGCTTATTAAACAGAGTGAAATAAGGCAGAAGGAGAAAGACCCATATCATATATTAACCCATATATATGGAATTTAGAGGGCTTCTCTGGTGGATCAGTAAAGATTCTTCTCTAGTAAAGAATCTACCAGCAATGCAGGAGACCCAGATTTCATCCCTGGGTTGGGAAGATCCCCTGGAGGAGGGCATGGCAACCCACTCCAGTACTCTTGCCTGGAGAATCCCACAGACAGAGGAGCCTGGCAAGCTACAGTACATAGAGTCGCACAGAGTGGGACACAACTGAATTGACTAAGCAGCAGCAGCATGGAACCTAGATGGTGATCTCACTTGCAGTTAGCAGAGGAGACATAGAGAACAGACTTTTGGACAAGGTGGGGGAAGAAGAGGGTGGGATGATTTGAGAGAATAGCATTGAAACAGATACATTACCGTATGTAAAATAGAAAACCAGTGGGAGTTTGCTGTATGATGCAGGGAACCCAAGGCCCTTACTCTGTGACAACTTAGAGGGGTGGGATGGGGAGGGAGGTGAGAGGGAGGTGAGAGGGGGCTTCAAGAGGGAAGGGACATATGTATACCTGTGACTGATTCATGTTGATGTATGGCATTATATCAATGTTTATATCACAACATTGTAAAGTAATTATTCTCTAGTCAGGAAAAAAAAGAAATGCTAGGCTAGAGGGTGACGATTCCAAAAAAGCCTCATAGACCTGCAAAGAAAGCGCTGACTCTATGAACAGAGTCTAGGATTGCTATTAGACTTGGATGGGATTCGGTTCAGCTCAATTCAGTCGCTCAGTCATGTCCGACTCTTGGCGACCTCATGAATCACAGCACGCCAGGCCTCCCTGTCCATTACCAACTCCCAGAATCTACCCAAACCTATGTCCATCGAGTTGGGGATGCCATCCAGCCATCTCATCCTCTGTCGTCCCCTTCTCCTCCTGCTCCCAATCCTTCCCAGCATCAGGGTCTTTTCCAATGACTCAACACTTCACATGAGGTGGCCAAAGTATTGGAGTTTCAGCTTCAACATCAGTCCTTCCAATGAACACCCAGGACTGATCTCCTTTAGGATGGACTGGTTGGATCTCCTTGCAGTCCAAGGGACTCTCAAGAGTCTTCTCCAAAACCACAGTTCAAAGCATCAATTCTTCAGCGCTCAGCCTTCTTCACCGTCCAACTCTCACATCCATACATGACTACTGGAAAAACTATAGCCTTGACTAGACAGACCTTTGTTGGCAAAGTAATATCTCTGCTTTTCAATATGCTATCTAGGTTGGTCATAACTTTCCTTCCAAGGAGTAAGTGCCTTTTAATTTCATGGCTGCAATCACCATCTGCAGTGATTTTGGAGCTCCCCAAAATAAAGTCTGACACTGTTTCCCCATCTATTTGCCATGAAGTGATGGGACTGGATGCCATGATCTTAGTTTTCTGAATGTTGAGCTTTAAGCCAACTTTATCACTGTCCTCTTTCACTTTCATCAAGAGGCTTTTTAGTTCCTCTTCACTTTCTGCCATAAGGGTGGTGTCATCTGCCTATCTGAGGTTATTGATATTTCTCCCTGCAGCTTGATTCCAGCTTGTGCTTCCTCCAGTCCAGCGTTTCTCATGATGTACTTTGCATCTAAGTTAAGTAAGCAGGGTGACAATATACAGCCTTGACGTATTCCTTTTCCTATTTGGAACCAGTCTGTTATTCCACGTCCAGTTCTAACTGTTGCTTCCTGACCAACTAAATCCTGGATGGGATTAGTAAATCCAATTCAGAGGAGAAGGGAAGGGAAGAAGAAAGAATTAAGCCTCAGAATAGAGTCGAGAGCTTGAAAGGACTCCCGACTTTTTCTAGGAGGGCAACGGAGACTGAGAGGGGACAGAGACTTGGCCAAGGCCACGAGTCAGTCAGGACCTAAACCAGCCCCTCCCTTCCATGAGGGCAGCTCTCTTCTCTCATGCCCCATCTCAGCACATTGAGAATCACGCTCCCCACCGATGAGAGAGCTTGTGCTATCTTTCCCGGGATCTGTGGGAAGAGAGGGAACAGCTGGGTCTTTCCCAGAATCTGCCTCCTTTGATGTGTCTATTCCCAGAGGTCAGCCCTGGAGTCAAGGCTGCTGCCAGCCCTCCATCCACAAACCTTTGTTTGGGTTCCCAGACCACACTTCCTCCCCTGACTGACGTGCATCTCCCCCACCCTTCAGGGCTGCTGGCCCAGCCTCAGCCTGCCCAGAACAGAGGCCCCAGAAGAGCCCCGGGCTGGCTCACTTGGGCAGAAAATGCCTTCCAAGGAAGCTGAAGCCTTGAGGTTCTAATCCTTTTCTTACCCACAGACAGCAGTTTCCTTTTTTAGAACATGAACTCAGAGGATGTGCTCCCTGCCTCTTCATGAATAGACTGTCCCCCAGGCACAGAATTCCAGGAACCACGGGGCCACCAGAGACAACGGCCTCTCAAGGCTGACTGCCGGGGGAGAGCGGGGCTCTTGTTGTGTAGCTGGAGCTGGCTCCAAGGGTCTGACAACTTCATCCTGGCACCAAGTCTGGCCCAACTCTGGACCCAACAGGAATCTTGAGGATTTCCCACGACACCACTCTTCTACCCTCAAATCATTCACACTTATTCATTCTGCCCTTCATGCAACAAGTGTGTATCAAGCACCCACTATGGCTAGCTTCTTTGAGGCGTAACACTTTTTGAACATATCAGATAAAACAGACAAAATCCCAGCTCTCAAGAAATCCATATTTTAAGAGGGCAATGGTTAAAGAGACCTCTGCACATTCTTTTACATATATATATATGTACATTTATTATAATATATACATACGAAGTGGAGAAGGCAATGGCACCCTACTCCAGTACTCTTGCCTAGAAAATCCCATGGACGGAGGAGCCTGGTAGGCTACAGTCCTTGGGGTCTCAAAGAGTCAGACATGACTGAGTGACTTCACTTTCACGCATTGGAGAAGGAAATAGCAACCCACTCCAGTTTTCTTGCCTGGAGAATCCCAGGGACAGTGGAGCCTGGTGGGCTGGAGTGGCACAGAGTCGGACACGACTGACGTGACTTAGCAGCAGCAGCAGCATATATATATTAATATATATTAATATGTGTTATATAATGTGTGTGTGTGTTAATCGCTCAGTCGTGTCAACTCTTTGTGAGCCCATGGACTCCTCTTTCCATGGAATTCTCCAGACAAGAATACTGGAGTGAGTAGCCATTTTGTTCTCCAGGGAATCTTTCCAACCAGTGACCGAACCCAGGTCTCCCACCTTGCAGGTGGATTCTTTATCACCTGAGCCACCAGGGAAGCCCTATATTATATAATACATATCATAATATATATTATTTATAATAAATTTATATAATATATAATAATTATATAAATCCTGCTCCTAGATATATATTATTTGTTATATATAATAATTATACCATATAAAGCTATAATATTATTCATTATATATTTATATAAATAATATAAATATTATTAATATAATTATATATATAATATATATCCAGAGGCTTTGGTATTTTATATATATATATATAGAGAGAGAGAGCACTTTGGTATTAAGTGAACCTGAGTTTAAACCTGCTCTGTTCTCTGATCTTGGGTGGCCGTTCTAACTTCTCTGAACCTCAGCTTCCTTGATGCTAAAGTGGAGATAAAAAGTCCTGTGCAGGCTTGGGAGAGGCCATATAATTCTCCTTTGGAACACTGAGGAGACATCACCCAGAGAAGGGAGCCTGTGACCTGTCTTAGGAAGTGTGTGAAGCAGGTACAATGGGAGGGCCCTTGTGCAAAGGTGTGGTATCGCGCTTAGGACACAAGGAACAGTAGTTCAGGAGTGGCACGAGAGAAGCGCAGGCAATGAAGCTGGTGCCATTATTCTGAGGGCAGCGGGAGGCACTGAAAGGCTTAGGTAGGTGAGTCACACTGATTGGGGTGCTGGTCTGGAAGCTCAAGCTGGTGCATGGTGGAGGGCAGACAGCCTGGGGGCAGAGGCCGGTGAGAGGTGGGGAGCGGCAGCCCAGGCCCCAGCCCAGGCCTCCTCTCCACTGAGGAGGGGCCAACATGGCGAAACAGGAAAAATACACGTGGGTGTGGAAGACTCAGACAGACGTGGACTTCAGCACTTTCTCTGCCCCTCCCAACTCCCAGCGCCCCACTCATTAGCTGTGTGACCCTCATTTCAGTTCAGTTGCTCAGTCGTGTCTGACTTTGTGACTCCCATGGACTGCAGCATGCCAGGCCTCCCTGTCCATCACTAACTCTTGGAGTTTACTCAAACTCATGTCCATTAAGTCGGTGATGCCATCCAACCATCTCATCCTCTGTCATCCCCTTCTCCTCCTGCCTTCAGTCTTTCCCAGCATCAGGGTCTTTTCAAATGAGACAGTTCCCTGAGAAGGTATTACTATTTCTCTCTCAGCCTTAATGGATTAGCTGAAGTGGCAGCTAAATGGGAAAAGCCCTGACTGGTGATGTCTAGTAAGTGTAAGTCCCCTCTCCCATACCTGGAGGCAGAAGTTGGTGACTGATTTTTCTGCTCTGAGCCACCCAGGGGTGCCAGGGAAAGCCGGAGTCTGATTGTTCAGAAAGGACCTGCAAGTATTCCCAAGCCTGCATGGTCCCCACAGTGCCTGAGCATCATGACAGACTTGGGGGCTAGAATCAGAGCCTCCAAAAGTAGGGAAGAAGAAAACGGAGCCAGAAGAACTGGACCAGATCCTTGGGTTCGAGTCTCCACCCAGTCCCAGGGCCCTCTGGTCCTGGCACTGCTGGGTCTGGCTGGGCCATGCTCCAAGTCACACCTGCTCCCTGTCCTCAAGGAGGTCACTGTCAACTAGGGGAGATTCCCAGACTGGGTGGGCCACTGTGTAATGCAAGAGCATACCCAAGCCAGCTCCTCATGGGCAAGGTCTTACTAAACCACTGAGCCCTCATAGCTACCTTGGGAAGGAGGTCTCCACTTTATAAATAAGGAAACAGCAGCTTAAAGAGAAGGATAGGACCAGAGTTGTCCAGCTTGTAAGTGACGGAGTCAGTACAGAAATCCCAACCTGGCCACCTCCAGGACGTGAGTGGCCAGCCTGGGCCAGGGGACTCGGGTTTCAGCAAAGTCAGGGGTGTGCCAGGACTCGGTCTCAACATTATCAACCTGTGAGTTGTGACCCTGGGCCTCCCAGCAGGGAGGAAAAGGAGAGTCTGGATCAGTGAAGGGCCCACACCTGCGTGGACACCGGCCCCTGCAGAAGTGAGTGGGGTTGACAGCTTCACGTCCTCCAGCTGTTCACTCGTACCCGCCATGGCCAGGCCCACAAGGACAACAAGACGGGTGCTTGTCCCCACCTCCAGGAGAAGTAAAGCAAAGCTGAAGGAGGTCTTGGTTTGCGGTCTAACTGTTCCCTTGTCTCAGCTCAGCCTCTTGTGAGCTCTTTAGACTTGCACAGGCCTTTGCCCCTCTCTGAGCCTCAGCTTTTTGTCTGTAAAATGGGAACACTTACACAGACCCCCACACACCATGAAAATGAAATGAGATACATTTAAAAGGACCTCACCAGTCAGAGGAGTCGGTGCGCAGAGAACGCTAAAGCTCTCAGGGGGCATATTTCCTTGGAGACAAGGAGTTTGAGAATTAGGGGCCTGGACCCTCCCTGTGAGTCTGAGACTGGTTTCCCCTCTCTGAGCTTCAGATCTCCACTGGGCAGGCTGCTCTAGCCTCCTATGTCCCTGGGCTGGAAAGGGAGTTGGTTTCCATCAGCTCAGTGGGGAGTCCTAGGCCACGGCTGATGGGAATCTGCCCAGCCCGCTGGATCCTTGGAGCAGCAGGAAAAGACACAAAGGAAACCCAGACTCCAGCTGGTCCAGAACTGCCTCCCTCTGACCCAGGTGAACTCGTTGAGATCTAAGCCGCCTATGACTTTGCTCACCCTCTGCACAGGCTGCTCCTTCAGCCTGGAGGCTCCGCCCGGTTCCTACCCTCCACAACTCAGGAGTCCCCAGCAGTTTTCACACTCAGGCTTCACCCATGCTGACCCTTCCTCCAGGCTCCTGAATCACTTGTCCATGATACCTGCCTCCAGCCTGCACCTGTGAAAGGGTGATCTGAAGACCTGGGGTCCCAGCCCTCTTTGATACAGGAGTGGGTAAGTTCAGAGAAGTTAGGTCACACAGCAGGTGGGACGCCTTGTTTTCCAACTCCACTCTCCTGGCCTCTCGCCGGCTGGGGGGTGGGGGCAGTGACTTGATTCCTGTAGAGGCTGGGGAAGCGCTTAAAGGCCGGCAGTTATTTCTGAGAACGCTTATCTCCTGGGGTATGTGAGGGCTCGAAGGACCTGTGGCTTGCGCAGGATGCCACAGCCCTTTCAGACTGAGCGCAGTGGCTCTTGGAGGAGTTTCGTGTCCCGTTCCCAAGCCCGCTTCGTGGGGCAGCAGGGGCGGTATGGCCCCCGAGGGCCGCGGATTGCCTACTGTTTAGGGAGGTAGCGATTAAGAGCGGTCTTGCCGCTCCCCGACCCTCTTCCCCAAGGCCAGCCAGCCGTCTCGCTGTTCCTTTAAGGTCGGGCGCGGCGCCTGGAGCCGCCCGGAGCCTCGCCACCCGGAGTTTCCGCCCGTCCGGCCGCGGATCCGTGGAGAGGTGCGGCGGGCCGCGCCCCGGAGCCCAAGCGCAGGTTCCCCGCAGCCGTCGGCCAAGCCCGGAGCCGGCGCGCGGTGACCATCACCGGCGTCGACAGCTAAGCAGGACTCCGTGCGCCCCTCAACGCCCCCACCCGGTGGCCTCGCCCTGCGCGGTGAAGGGGGCTCGGCACCGCTCCCACCGGGGCCGGGACGGGGCCGACGGCGGCGGAGGAGACCCCTGGACCAGCGCCGCCGCCGGACGCCAGCGGTCCTGCTCGGGGGTGGCGAGCAGGGCTGGAGAACGGTCGCCAGGGCCGCCCCTAACTCTAGGCGCCCCAGCAGGCCGGAGGGGCCGCCTTTTCCAGGTTCGCGCTGCCCTCGGGCACGGCAGCCACCATGTCTTCACCCCCGGTGGATTCGTGGGGCTCCCCGTGCCGGGACCACGCCTGACCCCTACAGCGCGATGAGTGCGCCCAAGGTGGGTATAAACTTCCTTAACCCCCAGTCTTCAGGAGCAGCTCGGCTCCTCCCAAGCCAACCCCATCTGGGCTCCTTCCCTTCACGTCGACCTCAGTGGTGTAGTGCACAGAGTCTGGGCACCCAAGTCTCCTCCTAACTGTGTTGTGACTCGCTGGGTGGCCTTGGGCCGTGATGCTTGGAGCCTCAGTTTGCCCCGGGGTTATGGTGAAGATAGTTCAGAACACTTCTTGTTCAGATGGTTTAGTTCTTTACAGAAAACTGGCACCTAAAGTTCTCTTGTTGGTAGCGGGGACAATAGGATATTATTGTGCCCATTTTACAAAGGAGAAAACTGAGGCGTGGAGAATCTAGGCAACTTACCCAGTGTCAGAGCCAGGGTTCCTCCTCTGTCCAGCTGTGTCACTGCTTGCCAGCCTCCCATTTCATCTTCACAACTTGCTCCTTCCCAGGAGGCAGTAATTTGAGCTCAGAGATGTTGAGCAGCTTGATCAAGGTCTCAGAGCAAACAAAGTGGCCATAGTCAAAGGGACATTTCTTTACCAACAAAGGTCTGTCTAGTCAAGGCTATGGTTTTTCCAGTGTCATGTATGGATGTGAGAGTTGCACCATAAAGAAAGCTGAGCGCCAAAGAATTGATGCTTTTGAACTGTGTTGTTGAAGACTCTTGAGAGTCCCTTGGACAGCAAGGAGATCCAACCAGTCCATCCTAAAGGAGATCAGTCCTGAATATTCATTGGAAGGACTGATCCTGAAGCTGAAACTCCAATTCTTTGGCCACCTGATGTGAAGAACTGACTCATTGGAAAATACCCTGATGCTGGGAAAGATTGAAGGTGGGAGAAGGGGATGACAGAGGATGAGATGGTTGGATGGCCTCACCGACTTGATGGACATGAGTTAGAGCAAGCTCTGGGAGTTGGTAATGGACACGGAAGCCTGGTGTGCTGCAGTCCATAAGGTTGCAGAGTCAGACATGATGAGCAACTGAACTGATAGTCAGAGGGAGTGATAACTCTAGCTGGTGGGAGGTGGGGGTGGTAACAGCAGAAAGACTTCTGCGAGGATGTGGTGTTTGGCATGGGTCTCAAAGAGGGTTGTGAAATGAGAGCCCGGAGTGGGGACAGACGGCTCCCCAGGCAGAGAGAGCAGCAGGTGTACAGGACCCCAGGTGGCAGGAACTTGGGTGCATGGATTGGAATAGGAGGGAGCTGGAAGGAGGGGTCCAGCCTGAATGCTGGATTGGGAATGGCACTTCTCTGGGGCTAGACTGGGGTCATGCCCTCCAGGGCAGGGACCCCTTCCTTACTCCCCCCCCCACCCCATCAGGGTCCAGGGTGCACTCCTGTGAAGGGTGAGTAAACTGCCTGAAGACCACCTCTCTGAAATGGACCAGGGGAATCTTGGGTGAGGACATCCTGCTGATAATCCATCAGAGCCTCGATCTATAAAAATAATGAAAACTACCGCGCGACAGAACAGTCTGTCCTTCATCCAGCAGACATTGACACCTTCCACTGCCCAGGGGTGGCTGGTCATTGTGTGCTCTGCCTGCCCATGGAGGGGGGGAATCCACATGGAGAGAGGGTGACTCACACAGAAGGAGATGACACAGCATCCAGTGAGAACATGCTAGAGGTGATCCAGGGGCTTCTCTGAGGTCTGGAAGCATTTGAGTCAGGAAGGAGGGCAGAGCATTTTAGAAAGTGGGAACTGCCTGAGCTAAAGACTTACAAATGCATCTATTCACAGCATGGTCTCAACTTTATATACCGAAAAATACAGATCCATCTAGCTGGGCCCTCACAGATATTTGAGTTAGAATAGTGTGTGTATTAGTGGCTCAGTTGTGTCTGACTCTTTGCAACCCCATGGATTGCAGCCCACCAGGCTTGTCCATGGAATTCTCCAGGCAAGAATACTGGAGTGAGTAGCCATTCCCTTCTCTAGGGCATCTTCCCAGCCCAGGGATCTAAACCTGGGTATCTTGCATTGCAGGCAGATTCTTTACTATCTGAGCCACCAGCGAGTCAGAGTAGACCTGGGTTCAGATTTGGCATTGACCTCAGACAAGCTGTTACTCTTGTAGCTCCAGTGTCTTTGGGACCTGGTGCTGTTGCACAGATTAGGATGAGGGATACCTGTAAATTGCTGGGTGTGGTTCCTAGCCTCTGTAAATGCCCAGTACACACCTGCTGCCACTGTCATCAAGTATGCAGACCAAGGGAAGAGGACCCAAAAGGAAGCATCCACTGTGGATTGTGCTCACCTCTGACGGGCAGCATTAATGATATTTGCACTTTTATTCTCTTACGTGGTTTTCTCCTCTCCTCCACAATGAGGAACTATTGCTTTTATAGAAATTTAAAAGCACCATAAGTTACCTTACGATGCAAGGGTTGACACACAAACTGTATGCTGTTTTGGCAAAGTCTCTCACTTTCCTGGACTCAGTCTCAGTTCAGTTCAGTCGCTCAGTCATGTCCAACTCTTTGTGACCCCATGGACTGCAGTACGCCAGGCCTCCCTGTCCATCACCAACTCCTGGAGGTTGCTCAAAGTCATGTCCATCGAGTCTGTGATGCCATCCAACCATCTCATCCTCTGTCATCCCCTTCTCCTGCCTTCAATCTTTCCCAGCCTCAGGGTCTTTTCAAATGAGTCAGTTCTTCACATCAGGTGGCCAAAGTATTGGAGTTTTAGCTTCAGGATCAGTCTTTCCAATGAATATTCAGGACTGATCTCCCTTAGGATGGACTGGTTGGATCTCCTTGCTGTCCAAGGGACTCTCAAGAGTCTTCTCCAACACCACAATTCAAAAGCATCAATTCTTCAGTGCTCAGCTTTCTTTATGGTGCAACTCACACCCATACATGACTACTGGAAAAATCATAGCTTTGACTAGATGGACCTTTGTTGGCAAAGTAATGTCTCTGCTTTTTAATATGCTGTCTAGGTTGGTCATACTTTTCTTCCAAGGAGCAAGAGTCTTGTAATTTCATGGCTGCAATCACCATCTGCAGTGATTTTGGAGCCCAAGAAAATAAAGTCTGTCACTGTTTCCCCGTCTATTTGCCATGAAGTGATGGGACCAGATGCCATGATCTTGGTTTTGTGAATGTTGAGTTTTAAGCCAACTTTTTCACTCTCCTCTTTCACTTTCATCAAGAGGCTCTTTTTCTTCTTCGCCTTCTGCCATAACGGTGGTGTCATCTGCCATAAGGATGGACTCAGTCTAGTAATTTGCAAAACAAGCATTTCTTTCCCTGCCCTGAGCATCTGTCTCAGTTGTGGTCAGATGAGATGCCAGGTGTGAAGGGGAACTGTCAAGTGCCAATATATAGGTGAGGGGTTACTGTTACTGATTTGCTGGGGAGGGGTTGTTTTTTCCAGTTTTTCCTTCTGACAGCTTCTCCTTGCTGTCTTTGGAGAGAGTGTAGTGAGGTTCTTTTTCTCCCCCAGAGAAAATGCCTTGAGCTGGAGACAGGAGGCACTTGCCCCATTGACAGATTCCCAGGAAGAGAACCAAAGATAATTTACAAATGGCATGTTTCTGTATGCTTCTGGTGGCCTGGAGGCTCAGAAAGACTGGGGTCCACTCCTCGAGTGCATCATTTCATGTGTACATACATACACATACACAGTTTTTTAAAAAAAATATTTATTTTTTAACTGAAGGATAATTGCTTTACAGAATTTTGCTGTTTTCTGTCAAACCTCAACATGAATCAGCCATAGGTGTACATATATCCCCTCCTTTTTGAAACTCCCTCCCATCTCACCCCTCTAGGTTGATCCAGAGCCCCTGTTTGAGTTTCCTGAGCCAAACAACAAATTCCCATTGGCTATCTCTTTTACATATGGTAACGTAAGTTTCCATGTCACTCTTTCCATACATCTCACCCTCTCCTCCCCTCTCTGCATGTCCAGAAGTCTGTTCTCTATGTCTGTTTCTCCACTGCTGCCCTGTAAATAAATTCTTCAGTACCATTTTTCTAGATTCCGTATATATGCATACACACGTTTTTAAACACATCTGGAAACATGCCCTTTTGAAACCTAAAGTCTCACCTACTAGGTCTTGAACACTTGGCCATCCTCTTCAGCTCCCCAAGGAGTGTGTCTTTGAATGACTGCACAGCAGGGTGTCGTTCAGATGTACCCTGTTAGGCTGGGCAAGCCCCATTTGGAAGGCTGACTGTTAAGTCTTCCTGAGGTCTACGAGTCCCTGGCCCTCTCCTTCACTGGCTCAACTTGCGGAAGAGGAGAGGGGGCTCTGTAAGTTTTCCTGGAGAGCGTTCCCTCGGTACAGATGAGCAGACAGTTCAGCGCAGTTGAGAGGCTTATCCCAGGACATGGCTGGTGAGCTGCAGAGCAGAGCAGCGACCGAAACTGGACTCCCAGGCTGGGTGCTGCAGCAGCTGGCATCCTGTATTCCCTCCCCTCTCCCAAGCCCTCCCAGCTAGGAGAGGGGCTTTTCACCCAACAAGGTTTATTCAGCAACACTGTTTCTCATTTAGGAGAATTTCTTTAGCACCTATTTATGGAGCAGCTACTCTGTGCTAGGCACTGGGGGATAGAGCTGTAAACAAGGCGTGTACAGACCCTGCGCTCAGGGAGCTTGCTGTCTGCTGAGGACCAGACACAAAGAGAAGTCACACGGACAGATAACCGCTTGGTCATTGAAGGCCCAGGGGACTCTGAGTTTAAAGCGTCCCCTCTGAAGGCTCCCCGGTGAGAGTCAAGCTGAGCGTGGAGAGGACATTGATGATCCGAGTTACCAGGGAGAGGGAACAGCGTGTACAATGACCTGGATGTTGGTCTGGGAGAAATCCCTTCCTGTCTGTATAATCTGGAGCCAGAGTTCCTCCCAGGTGTTTTTTCCACCCCCTGGGCAGTTTGTTTTTCCTCATTGAGGTAACACTGTGTGCTTCATTTGGCAACTAAGTTGGAAAAAGTCAGATATCGTAAGAATTTCCCCCTGTTTTTAAGTATCTGTGCTGAGCATGATTTTTTTTTTTAATGAGTCATGAATAGTCCACCTAGATTTTACACCATGGTTTATTCACCCTTTCCCTATAGTTGGACATTTAGGCTCTTTCCAAATTATGACCATTAAAAATAAGGCCATAGTAAACATCTTTTTGCATGAAATTTTGCTTTGTGTTGTGAATTTCAGCTCCAGGCTTCTCTTTCCCCACTGGCGCCTGTACCTGCCCCCTGCTTTCAGTGTATTTCTCTGTCAGTGGAGATTTGTTGTAGTTGTTATTTAGTCACTAAGTCATATCCTACTCTTTTGCAACTCCATGGACTGTAGCCCACCAGGCTCCTCTGTCGATGGAATTTCCCAGACAAGAATACTGGACTGGGTTGCCATTTCCTTCTCCAGGGCATCTTCCCAACCCAGGGATCGAACCCAGGTCTCCTATATTGCAGGTGAATTTTTAACCAACTGAGCCACCTGGGAAGCCTATCAAATGGAGATAAGAGCATCACCCTTTCGAGACTGTGAGCTGGGTGAAGTGAGACAATGCATAAGCAGCAAGCCCCTCTCCTGGCAGGCCTGGCGGACCGCACAGGGTTCACTCTCCTCCCTCCCAGCCTGCAGGAGACATGGAGGGGAGTCTCATACCCACCAGGCAGATGAGGCCTCTGAGTCCTGGGGGGAGGCTGGGCAGGAAGCAGTTGCACTTACTGAGTCCTGCCAGGCCCCAGGTGTGGTGTCAGGACCTTGGGACGCGTGATCTGTGGCCTTCAGAGCAGCCCTGGAGAGTTGGAAGCCTCGTCTCCATTCCACAGATGAGGAAACCGAGGCACAGAGGCATCAAACGACCCGTCGGAGATTGCGCAGTGACCTCAGGCAGGACCAAAACGCGCATCTGGGCCCCAGCAGGCCTCTCACAGGGCTCTTTCTTCTTTTCTCTCCGTTTCTGTCCAGACATGTGACAGGGCGCGCGTGGCCTCCACCCTGCGCTACTGCATGATGGTCAGCGGCATGGTGGTCCTGGTGGCTGGGACCCTCTGCTTCGCCTGGGGGAGTGAAGGAGACGCAGGCCCCCAGCCCAGCCAGCTGGCCCCGCCCACTGGATGCCCTGAGCCTGAGGCCCCCGGTGCCCTGCTCAGGTCGGTGAGCTTCTTCTGCTGCGGTGCAGGCGGCCTGCTGCTGCTCTGTGGCCTGCTGTGGTCGGTCAAGGCCAGCACCCAGACGCTGCCTCGATGGGACCCATACCACTTCTCCAGGGACCTGTACTACCTCACTGTGGAGTCCTCAGAGAAGGAGAGCTGCAGGTCAGGTGCAGCTACAAGGAGTGGGGGCCACAGGTAGGACACGTCACACCATCAGGCATTTACTACCTAACAAACTCCCATGAGGTTTCTCCTCTGGTCTA
The DNA here is from genome assembly GCA_007570785.1 of Antilocapra americana. NCBI lineage: Eukaryota > Metazoa > Chordata > Mammalia > Artiodactyla > Antilocapridae > Antilocapra > Antilocapra americana. The sequence goes on from ML663577.1 coordinate 151,723, forward strand.
GTCTTTACCTATGCTTTGGGGTCCTGGAGGCTGATCAGCACTCCTGGAAGTGTTTTAAGTCCCTTGACAGAGGCAGGCTTTGACAAAGCAGAGTAGTTAAAGTTGTGAAAGAGTGCAGATGTGGTCCTGTGGAACATGGGAAAATCCAGGAAGGCTTCCTGGAGGAAGTGGCAGTAGAGATTAACTTGGTATTGGGCAGAGTAGTGTAGGGGTTAAGAACTCACCCACAGGAGTCAGACCCATAGGGATCCTCTCCTGGTTCTGTCACTAACTAGCTATGGGACTTCAGGAGATTATGCAACCCCACTGAACCTCAACATCTCTCACTAATAAAACAGGAGTCATAAGAATTGACAATGGTAGCAAATGCCTGTATAGTACTTGCATGTTGTTACTGAGTTGCTAAGTCCTGTCTGACTCTTTGCGACCCCATGGACTGCAGCACACCAGGCTTCCCTGTCCTTCACTATCTCCAGGAGTTTCTTCAAACGCATGTTCGTTGAGTCAGTGATGCCATCCAACCATCTCATCCTCTGTCGTCCCCTTCTCCTCCTCCTCTCTGTCTTGCCCAGCATCAGGTTCTTTTCCAGTGAGTCGGCTCATAGTACTTTCCTGAGATGATGTATATGAAGAAGCCTGGCACATGGTAGGTGTGACAAACGTCAACTTTTCCTCAAGTGGATAAGGTGGAGATAGGCATCTTAAGCAGGCAGAAGAGCATGTGCAAAAGCCCAGGGATGAGGTAGGGGATGGAGAAAAAACCTTACACTTACATAATATTTCTCATGTTTTTTCAAATCACTCCCTCCCAGGAGACTGTTTAGGCCTTCTTTCCCTTAATCCTCCCTCATGGAAAGTTAATACATTGTATATTTGGTCTGCATGTATATTGGTGCTTTATACGTAAGCACAGTATCAGCAGGATTCCCAGAACCGATTTTTGCCCTGTTGAGAATGCATGTACCTTACATGTTCTTACTATGTACTTACTCTTTAACCAAGTGTCGGCTGTGCCTGCATATATCAGGGGCCTGCACTTGCCTTCCCCAGTCTAGCCCACCTGCAAGGTAAGAATTACTATTTACAGAAAAAGAGGGTGAGGGTTATACAGCTAGAAAGTGGCAGAGCCCGCTGGCTGTGAGGTGTGCGTTCCCCTACACCACTCTGTAAGCACTGGATTTGCAGGCACTAAGGGCTAAACCAGATACCCACGAGTTGGCCTGGGACCTGGGCACTCTTTCCCTGAGTTAGAGAGGAAAATGTATCCTGAGTTAAAGAAGGTCACAGATTAGTCCCTGCTACTGGCCTGTGACTCCCTGAGGTCACAGACAGTAGTGTTCAGCGGAAGTCCCTCAGTCCAGTGGTCAGGCCTTGGTTGGACTTTAGAGGGCAGGACAGGGCCCTGCAGCCTCTTCACTTCTCAGATGAAAGACCTGGGTCTCAGCGAGACCAGTGACCTACCTGGTCACACAGTGAGTTATTGGTTGGAACCAGATCATGCCTCAGGGTGCCTGTCCTTCCCTGCCCAGCCTGACCTGAGCACAGAGAGTGAGTGTTGTCAACACATACAGTCGTGTTGACCCAACAGGGGCCGGGCCACAGCTGCATGTCAGGTGGGGGAACTCAGCCTTCTTTCCCAGCTGGGCCAGGGAGAAACTCACCCACTGCAGGGTACTCATGGCCCATCGAGTTCCGAGACCATGTCTTAGACTCAGAGCTGGGGTGGCTTCTTGTTGGGGAAGCTGCTAATGGCTCTTTCTCGTCCCTGGGGCTGAGCCGTCCTGGCCCTCCTACTGAAAGCCCAGCATCTGGTCCCCACGGGGAGATCACTTAGCTGCCCCTGCCTCCAGGCGCCTCACTCTCTGTGGGTAACTCCAGGTTGGAGACAAAGGCCATCTAGGCTGATGGCTTGGGTGGGCTCATTTCCCTCTTGGGGCCTCAGTTTCCTCATTTATTCATCTGCTTATTCTTTCATGCATTTCATCATGAGTTAGTTACTGAGTACCTAATCCTGCAGGACGCTGACAATGAAGCAGTGAATGAAATAGACAAAACCCCTACTTTCAGGGGCTCCCATGTGAAATGTGAGCCCTACGTTAAGTGCCTGGGTGGGAGGCCTCTGGAATCCCCCACCCCCAGCCACAGTGAGAATAGTAGGAAAATAGCCCGAGTCTAGTCGGACATAAGGCTACTCTTTCCTAAGCTGTGTGTTCTTGAGCCTGTTACTTAGACTCTCTGAGCCAAATCTAGTTTTTCCCATTAATCCTGGAATTTTCCCTAGGATTGCTGTCAGGCTCAAATGAGATGATCGATGGGAAGATGTATTTACTGCAAAACTCAATTCTCTTCCTTTGCTTTCATTTGATGATGTACTTTCATGCCCACTGATTTAAGCCTCACTGCTTAAGAGGCAATGTAAGGTCCATTTTACAGATGAGAAAGCTGAGGTATGGAGAGATTGGGGATTGGGTAGGGGAGGTGTGATGGTTGGCATTGGCTGGGGCTTTGCCGCTTAGTTGATGTGCGGCCCTAGCTTACCTGTGCAATGACTGACCAGGCTTGTCACGAATGTGAGATGAGATTAGAGAGCTTGAGTGTAGGGCAAACAGTGCTCCACCCCGGGTCCCTTTCCCCTTTCCTTACTATGTTTGTCTGACTCAGCTGAATGGTGGAGAAACTGGTGCGAGGCTTAGATCTCCTGTCGCCACCAGGCTCAGTGAAGCTTTCCGAGCACGGGGGCCACAGCGGCCTGCCCGCCCCACCCAGCTGCAGGGAGCCACGTCCAGGATGCGCCATGAGTGGGTCTGCCCCTCAAGTGCGTGATATGGTCCCCCTGCCTCAGGCTGCATGTTTGCCAAGTTTCTGGCTTCCGGGACCATGGCTGTGCTGATCTGGGGCTGTGTGGGCCCAGCTGGCCAGGTGAGATCGTGTGAGGGCCACTGCACCTCTGCCCTTTAAGCAAACTTCCTGCTGTGTGCTGGTCTCACCTGGCAGCTGTGCCTTGCCCTGCCAGCTGTTGCCTGCTGAGGCAATGCCAGGGGTACCCAAAGCCTGCCTCGTGTCTCCCGGGCTTGGAGAAGTAGGGAGTGGCTGGGGCATGGCTAGGAGGTGAGCAGGGCAGGAGATGTGGGCTTCTGGAAGCCTAATCAGCCATATTTTCCTGAGTGTTGGCAAAGGCTTTTCCCTTTCCCTTAATCTATAACATAGAAATTGTTATCCTCATTTTACAGATGAGAAGAAAGAGGCTCAGATTGGGTATGAACATTGCCTAGGTCACATAGCAATTGAACCTAGCTTGCCTGCCTCCAGGAGCGATATTCTTTGTCTGCCCTCACTGCAAATGGCACTGTGAGTCAGTGGCGGGTGGGACCCCTTATCAGCTTCCTCGGCAGTGCCCCATATTACCTCATTTAATCTTCACACGGTCCTGTGAGGGCGGTCCCGTATCGCCCCATTTACAGATGGGGAAACTGGGGCTCAGCTTAATAGAGTTACTGACTGTTTGCCAAAGTTTTCACTTTCATCTCAGGTTCAAAGGATTTGTTAACAAAATAAGCCATTCGTTACATACAAATAGATAATACAGATATTTATTAGAGAATTACCTAACTTCTTTTCAACATACTAACATTAGAAGAAAAGAGAAAGAGCAAAGAATACATCACCAAAGTGGGTTTTGACCAACATCCAGACTTGAACAGCGCTGGTGACTCCCGTGTCACAGCACATCTAGAGACTCAGTTGGGAAAGGGTCCCAGGCAGCGCGGCTCTGTGGGTGAGACTTCAAAGACTGCAGTTTGGGATTCCCATTTATAACCCCAGGATGCTGGCAAACTGACATCATCAGTCTGTGACCAAATTGCAGCTCTGACTTCATGTTAATGCTGTTTATTTTGTCTTGTAAAACTTGGAATGTCGTGAAGCCTGGGGCTTGGCTGGCCAGGTGAATCTCGAGATATCTCCCCCATCCCTATGGTGCTACAAGTCTCGCACTTACAGCAGACAGTCACTCACAGTCAGGGCAGTGTCCAGGCAGGTTAGAAGCAAGGTCAGAGGCCTGCTCTGCTTTGTCTCTGAAGCCTAAACAAGACTATTCATTTAATTTCCCTAACACTGACCCACGATCTCCCCCCCGCCCCCGCCCCCGAGAATGTGGCTGAGCAGGGAGCTGAACTGGCCAACGCTGCAACTCATAAGCAACCCTAGAGACACTTGGGGTGGGAAGGGACCTTCAGAATCACCCTGTCAGCCCCCGTATGTGGCAGTATCTTCCCAAAGCAGAAGCAGCCCAGACATCAGATCAGTGACACTCCTACCCCCGAGGTCCTGGGAAGGGAAGGAGCCCTGACTCCCCACAGGTCATTCTCCAGGGCTCTGAGAGGATGGAGGGTCAGCCTCATTTCCATCAGCTTTGGTGTGGCTGGGACGCAAGTGACCTATTCTTGGAATCTAGAGGGCAGAGCCTGGTCAGAGAAGCCTCAGTGGATCTCAAGTCCCTCCAGGGTGGTTCATCTAGGGGAGGTGGGGGAAAGTCACAAGAAAGCCAGGCTGCTCAGAAATAGATATGGTTGACTGGGTAGATAATGAGCTCTCTGTCTCTGGAGGTATGCAAGCAGAGGTAGTCACTTAGCAGACTTACCATATCAGGGCCTCCAGCATTCAGATGGGCAGGGGATTTGAGGTCTCCTATCTTGCCCTGAGCAGCTGCAACTCCAGATCTTGTAAGGGAGATTACATTAAGATGGAGGTCTTTCTCCCCATGGAACATCATTTAGTTTTTCAACAAACAGCCCCCAGCATCAATCCCTGGACACTTAAAGTCGGTCCCTGCGCTAGGGGACCACCAGGTGGGGTCAGTGCAGTGACAGAGGGGAGAGTCGTGTGGGGGCCCAGAGCAGGGAGTGGGAGCTTGGCATGGGGAGGTCAGCAGAGCCCCCCAGAGGATACTCCAGGGACAAGTGGGAACTGACAGGGAAGCAGGGAAGGTGTGAGGGAGGCGGGAAGAGAGAGAATTGAGGAGACAGAGGGGTGATGAGCCCAGGTGGGGAACTAACTGGAGAATTGACTACCAGGTGGGGATAGTAGTCAAGGAATGGAGGCGGGCAGGGGCTGGCGGCTGTCAAGCTCCAGCTGTGTTTGTGGGGCCCAGGGAAGCCCGTGGCCTCCCTCCCCCTCTCCCCCACCCCGGTCGATAGCCTCTCTTCTGTCCCTCTAGGACCCTGAAGGTGGTTACCGTCCCCACTTATGAGGAGGCTGTGCACTGCCCACTGGCTGGGGGGCCCTCGACACCACCTGTGTGCCCTGTGGAGGAAGCCCTGGAGCGCAGTGCCTCGGGGGGTGCCCTGCCTGGGACCCGGCCCCCCATGCCTCCACCCAGCTACGAGAGCCTCATCTTCGCTGCTGGTGGCATCTCTGGAGAGACAGTGCCTGGGGCTGCATGCTCCCTGGCGGGCCCTGTTCAGATTACAGAGGGTAGAAGTTACATTCTTCTAGCAGGCCTGGAAGCTGGTGACCGATGATGGGCTTCTTCTAAGTGTCTGGTACACACAGGCAGTCAACAAATATTGAATGCTGTTTTGTTTTTTCTATTGCTATGTAACAAATGGCTGAAAATAAATCCATTTTATTGTCTCTCATGATTCCGTGGATTGCCTGGGCCCAGCTGGGTGGTTCTGCTGCCCCTTGTGATGCTGGTGGGGCTGTGGTCTGTGGGGCCCAGCGTGCCCAAGATGACACATTCACACGGCTGGCAGTTACTGTTGGCTGTCAGCTGTCAGCTTGTGCTGATGAGGAAATTGGGGCTGAGAGGCAGAGCCAGGACTGGCCCACAGTAATGCATTGAGTTTTGGTTATACCAAAAGAACATGAACTCTGAATTCAGACCATCTGTGCATGAGTTCCACCAGGTACCCACTGAGTGACTTTGGATGAGTGACTATACCTCTCTCTGCCTCAGTTTCCTCATCTGTTAAATGGGAATTACAGAGGCACCAGCCCCTACCTTAGAGAGCTGAGTTTTGAGCATTAAATGAGATGATAGCAGGGGACATTATGAGACCACACTGAAAATGCAGGCTCTGCTAATGTAGCAAACAATAAATGCAGACTTCTGAGCCCAGTGGCAGCATCGCTTAAGTATGCAGTTATTGTTAGATTTTGTTAGTAGAGATAACCCGCCTCCACTAGGTGCCTCTGCTTCTAGACCTCCTGTGACAGGGAGCTCCACACCTCTTCTTGTATTCCAGATATGACAGAAATGTCTGCTTCCAGAATGTCATACCCCATTCACAGATGAGAAAACTAGCCCAGAGAGGTTACGTAACCTTCCGAGGGTCACTCCGCAAGCAGGAGTTCCAAGTCCTGGGGCTCAGTCAGAGCCAGCTGTGTAGGTACAGCATTCCCCGAGGAGCTTCCCATTTATCAGGCCAGGCTCCCTGCCAGCTTCTTTCACATCCTCAAGCTCTTTGCTACAGGTAGTGTCCCCATTTAACAGGTGTGGAAACTGAGTCTAAGAGAGGTAAAATCACAGAGAATAAAAGTTTTTCATATAAATAAATGTGTTTTCATTCAGGCCTGGTTGGGTTCCAGTCCTTGGATCCTCCCACTTAGACCTGGACCAGCTCGTCTCCCTGCTTCTGCCAGGGTCCCCTGACATTTCTTCAAAGTTTAGTGGAAAGTATTAGTTGCTCAGTTGTGCTGGCTCTTTGCAAACCTATGGACTTATAGCCCACCAGGCTACTCACCTACGGAATTCTCCAGGCAAGAATACTGAAGTGGGTAGCCATTCCCTTCTCCAGAGGATCTTCCTGACCCAGAGATCAAAGCTGGGTCTCCACTGCAGACAGATTCTTTACTTTCTGAGCCACCATGGAAGCCCACGGGACAGAATGAGCCTGATCAAACTCAGATCCGTGACACCCCTCCTGGGCTCAAAACCCTGAGTCGTTCCCAGGTCACTTTGAGTAATGAAATCTCTAGTGAGGATGGTGTGGGTGGGTCTGGGTCCCCACCCTTGCTCTCTGCTGCAGTCAGCCCCCCTATGGGCCTTTGCTCTTGTCTTCTCTCTCTGGAAGCTTTCCTCCAGGCTTACTCCTCATGCCCCTCACATCTTTGTCTGAATCTCTCTTCAAGATGCCATCCTGAGCCAATCTGTTAAAACTGTTCTCCCACCCAGCACCCTGCACTCCCAGCCTCCTTCTTGCTCTACTTTTAAAATAATACCTGTCATCATTTAATATTTAAAATTTAAAATATTAAAAAATTTGTTAGTTTGTGTATTACGTTTCTACCCACCAGCAAGCTCTCTGAGAGCAGGAATATTCTTGCTTCTTTCCTTTACATATACATATACTATATACAATTATATAATTCCTTTACCTAAAGCTTAGAAACAGTGACGGGCCCATGGAAGATGCTCAGTAGACATTTGTTGACTGAGAATGAAACAAAAAAAGTCAGCTATCCTGGTCATTCCTGGGCCCTCTCTCAGCCACCTGAGCCAGATCTTGTGGTTCTTCTCGTGGATCCTGTGGATCCTGTCCCTTCCCCATCACCAGATCCCGGATCTCTATCCTATACTCCTTCTCTCTTTCTTCCTGTGTGTGCCTTGTACTTCCTGCTATGATGGAGATGCAGGTTTGAATTCTGCCTTGGCCCTGACCTTTCTGTGGGACCCTGAGTTGCACAGATGCAGGCACATGCGTGCATACATGCACACACACCAGCTTTCACTGTGTACCTTGGGGATTTGACTAGGGGAGGTGCAAGGGATTCATCAGGACCTCTGCAATTCCTAAGGGGTTAAAGGGGTTCCAGGCTGGGAAGCAAAGCCCAGCTTCCCTCCTGCCTCCAAACCGAGGAATTTCCCCCAGGCAGGTGAGTTAATGAGTTGCAGGTGTGATTTGGAGGTACCACTTTTGCCAAGCAGGAGCTGGAACAGGCAGGGGTTGGGGAGGGCTGGAAGACTGGAAAAACTTTTTCTATAGTCCTAAGTCATCTGCGTCCCAACTGAAAGTCCCTAGGAAGGGCAGTGGTTTGCTGAAAGTCACTAGCTCCTTGGAGGCCAAGCCAGGGCCGTGGAGCGAGTCTCCTGAGAAGCCAGGGTCCCTTCTGAGCTGTAGTGGCCTTGACTGTGAACTGGGAAGGGCTCAGGTTGAGCAGCCCCATGAGGCTGGGTCTGTCCACCCAGCCCCCAGGAGGCAATGGTTCTCTTTCTGGTCTCTTTCTACCTGCGCCTGGCTGGCCAGTTTATTCATCCATCACTCAGAGCTCACCTCTGATGCCTGTCCCCAGGCCTGGGACATCAGGGACACTCTAGGCTCAGGCCTCTCCCCTCCTTGCACTGGGCTCCTCCTTTGCCCTGTTTTCCTCTGTGTTGACCAGTGACCCCACCCCCTGGAGCTCACCACCTCAAATCAGTTGGAAAATTCCCTCGCTCTCCATCCCCTCAGCAGCTAATGACTCTTAAAAAGTGTTCATTTTAATCTTTATAGATTAAAGAGTCTGGTGACTGCTAGAGTCTGGTGACTGTCCCTCACTTCCACCATCTCCTTTTGCTTCTTCCAACCTGATCTCAGAACCAGAGGATGGGTACAAAATGAAAATCCAACCCATGTCACTCCCAACATAACCCCCTTGGAGACTTCCCATTGGCCTCTGAAAGATGCCAGCTCCCCTGGCCTGACCCCAGGTTTCCTGCCTGCTCTTGGTCTCAGGCCTCCCTCTTCTCTGGAGCTCATAGCTATCCCTCCATTCCCAGATATGAATTAAGAGTCGACCAGGTCTAACCCCTGGAGATCCAACAATGAAAAAAACAAGCCCCAAGCCTATAGGAGCTCGAGTCTAGTGGGGAAATTCAGACAAGAGGTGAGATTAACAAATTATGTGTATACTGTAATAGATGGTGCTGAGTACTGTAGAGAAAAGTAAATTAGGAAAGGAGGGCAGGGAACACCTGGGGGAGGGGATTCTGTAGTTTTGGATGTCACACCAGAGAAGACTTCATTGCGAAGCTGACATCTGGATACAGACTTGAAGGAGGTAAGGGAGGGAGCTGTGCAGATATCTGGAGGAAGAGCCTTCTAGGTGGAAAGATGAACAGGTGCAAAGGCCCTGGGGTGCTCGTGTATTCCCAGAAAAGCATTCAACCAGGGTGACTGGGGTGGAGTGAGTGAGGGGAGGTGTGGCAGGAGACTATCTCAGAGCAGTGATAGGGTGGGCAGATTATCTAGGGTTTTATAGGCCACTTTAAGTCTTGAGTTTTACTCTGATAGGGAAGGGAACCATTCCAGGTTCTGAGGAGAGAAGAGACATGGTCTAACCTGGCATTTGGGCTGGAAAGGCACTGTAGCCAGCAAGGGTAGAAGCAGAGACCACTTAGAAGGATAGACATGATGGGCCTCAGATCAGAGTGATGAGCTGTAGTGGGAGTGAGAAGTGATTGGATTCTTCTGTCTCACTGAAATGGAAATCTCTAGGTCGTGTCCGACTCTTTGAGACCCCATACCAGGCCAGAATATTAGAGTGGTTAGCCTTTCTCTTCTCCAGGGGATCTTCCCAATCCAGGAATCGAATCCAGGTCTCCCACATTACAGGCAGATTCTTTATCAGCTGGGCCAAAAAGGAAGCCCAAGAACACTGGGGTGGGTAGCCTATCCCTGCGCCAGGGGATCGTCCTGAGCCAGGAATCGAACCCGGGTCTCCCACACTGCAGGCAGACTCAAAGATCTGAGCCACCACCAGCCATCACTCAGAAAAACCGTGTTCTCAGACACGCATCCCTCGGAGTGAGCTACACGTAGCAGGTACTCCACAAGGACGGACTTGGGGCCTCATTTGAACCCTGGCTCTGCTCTTTACAGGCTCTGCGATTTTGGGCCGTGTATCCTGCCTTTGAGAGCCTCAGTTTCTGTCCAATGGGTGTGATATTTCACCTACCTGCAGAGGCAGCTCTTAAGATCTTGCAGGTGTATAGAATAGACTTGTGGACTCTGTGGATGAGGGAAAGGGTGGGATGATATGGGAGAATGGCATTGAAACATGTTAATTACCATATGTCTAATCAATCGCCAGCCCAGGATTGATGCTCGGGGTGGGTGCAACGAGATTTCCCGGGGGGAGGGAGGAGGGAGGGGGGTCCTGGAGGGGGAGCATATGTAAACCCATGGTGATATCATGTCATTGTATGGCAAAACTAATAAAAAAAAATATTCTATAAAAAAAAAAAGATCTTGCAGGGACGCTGAATTCTGTAAACGGGGAAGAAAACAGTGGTTAGCGCGCCCTCTGCCGCAAGATGATAGACTCTGCAACTGCTCCTCAGCTCACCCCGCTTTGCAGGGGAAGGCAGACGGCAGAGGCCGGTGGGAGGCGAGTGGGAACCACGGATCACCCAGTACTTCCAATGCGCTGGGCACGCGTGTCCCCATTTCACCCTCACCGCGGATCTGTGGAAGAGGTTAGATTAGACCCATCTTACAGAGCACCTACATGTCCCAGAGCCTCTTACTCTTGTTACTCCCAGTCCCCAGCCTGTTTTAAGGAGAGAAAAGGTGGAAAGAGGGTGAGTAGTGGAGAGGAAAGAAAAGATGGGGAAACAAGAAGAGTGCTGGGGTGACCAGGAGGCTTCTCAGGAAGCCCTAAGGACCAGGTACATCTACAATGGGACTGGGGCTGCGTGGATCCAGGTCAGCGTTCAGCCCCTAGTTCAGTCTGGGAAGATCTTTGGAGAGATGTGAAATGGGCAGTGTGACCTCTCCCCTCAGCCTCAGCGGGGTGCGGGACCCTGGCACGACCTGAGATGTGAGAGTACCTAGCCAGCGCCCGCCACGATGACCACCGGGGACGCAAGAGGCTCCTGCTGGATCGCGACCGAGGAGGTCTGCTCCTGCCGCCGTGGACCCGGGCTCCAGCCCCAGAAAGGGCAGGCTGAAGCCCCTCTGGGCTCCGGATTCATATTTTAGGAGGGGCAGATGCTTCCCTTCTCTGAGCCTGTATAAAATTAGGAGAATAGTGTTTCCCTGGAGGGTGTGTGCTAAGTCGTGTCGGACTCTGCGACCAGGCTCCTCCGTCCATGGGATTTTACAGATAAGAATACTGGAGTGGGTTGCCATTTCCTCCTCCAGGGCATCTTCCTGACCCAGGGATCGAGCCTGTGACTGCTGTGTCTCCTGCATTGGCAGGCGGATTCTTTACCACTGAGCCACTTAGGGTTCTGCCCTGTAAATAATCCCAGATTACAAAGCATTTTTCCTTCTATGGTGTCACGTCCCTCCACAACCCCTGGGAGGTAACTTGATACCACGTTCAATCAAAGATGACAAACTCAAGCCCAGAGCGGAGCCACCAGGCCAAGGTCACCTGGGAGAACACCAAACGTAGATGCTACCCTGTGCCTTTCAGCCCATTTTCATCTTTTAGTTCCCTCTCCCTGGAAGGGTCACCTGAGTTCTGCTACAGGACCCCTCCTCTGCAAACTGTAAAGTGCTGGATCTGAGGGCTGGTGAAGGAGACACTGCCTCATAAGGAAACTCCAAGGTGCTGTGGGCAGTGACACCAGAGTGTATCACGTGAACATAGGTGTGGTGTTGGGAACCAGCACAGCTTATGTTGGCGGGGAGGGAGAGGGTGACAATGACAAACAGGAAGGTTCCCCAAGCCTATGAAGTCAGGATGCCTAGTGAAAGCCTTTTACCCTGCAATGCCAATTCAGAGCCAGTTCAACCCTGTACAAACAAGTTAACATTTTCTTTTAGAGGTACTGTTGACCATCATTTTTCTATAATCCTCTATGAGAATCTGATTTTTCCCATCAGCCTGCTGCAGGACTGAAATTCCACCATTAGAATGTCATTCTTAGAATGAGGGCATCTTCCCAAGTTAGAAGGCAAGGAACTCACTATCAACCAATCACATCCTAGAGGGGCATTGCCCAGTAGGGCCTTTCATGGCCAGCTCATGGCCAGTAGGCCCACATGGGTCACAGAGCATGGGAAGGGGGCAGGGGCACCAAGGGAGGCCGGGCCTGGAGACAGACCTAGTCTCGTGAGTTGCTATTATTATCCCCATTGTAGAGAGGAGGAAGACTGAGGCACAGGAGGTATCAAGACCACACTGCCCCGTAGTAGAGGAGCCAGAACCCAAGCCAGGAAGCCTGCATGACCACCGGAGCCTTTACTTTGAACCCTTGTGCTACAGTTAGGCAATTTCACCCGGGGACAATACTAGGTTCAAGTGCCAACTACCCTGCCTTTTCTGGCTGTGTGACCTTGGGCAAGTTATGTATCCGTGTCTTCATTTATAAAGTAGGGATAGGAGTGCCCACCTTACGGGGTTCCCTAAATGAGTTAATACGTGTCACATGTTTCAAATAGAGCGCTGCATGCAGGCACCATTCGTAACTAGTGGCCAGGTGGGCGCATGACCTTGAAGAGTCTAAAATTCTTCATGATTCTAAAATGCCAGCCCGGGGGGTCCTGGAATCCCCCAGTGGCATTCTGATGTCTTTGGGTTGCAGTACTTACCTGCTTCCCGCAGCTGGACGGTGCAGGCTGCCCGTCCGCCCAGCTCAGCCCTACACAGGGAAATGAGGTGATGTCAAAGCCTGGGCTGGGGCCCAGCCCCTGGAACCTCCCCTTCCCTCCCTCGTGTCTCCCTCACTCAGATTCCCACACACTCCAGAGGGCCCAAAGGGAAGGTGAGCGGAGTGAAGGTGGGGGCACGCGCCACCTGTGCCTCACCCCTCCAGCCTGGAGAACGGGGTGTGCCCAGTGGCCGGGCTGGACCTGAAAGGAGCCCGCCTCCCTCTTGGCTTGGATCCTGATCAGCAGCGATCCTGAGCGTCACTCCTCCGGTGTGAGTGCGTGTGAGGGTAGCTGGCTGGTTTGCTGGTGCCCTTCTGCGGGTGGCTCACAGGCCAGGCCTGGCCGGGCAGCCATGACTGATGAGAAGACCTTCCGCATCGGCTTCATCATGCTGGGGCTGTTTCTGCTGGCCCTTGGCACGTTCCTCATGAGCCATGACCGGCCCCAGGTCTACGGCACCTTCTACGCCATGGGAGGCATCATGGTGATTGGGGGCGTCATCTGGAGCATGTGCCAGTGCTACCCCAAGGTAGGCGGCAGTGGGACCAGGTGGGCTGGGGGCCAGGGCCCACCTCTATTCCAGGCATCAGTCCCCCATCCTTCAATCATCTTGTCATCCTGTCCCCTTTACCCTTTGTTTTCTTATCCCCACTCTCCTGAGCATCTATCTATCCATCCATCCATCCATTATGCATCCATCCATCCCTTAGCATAAAGATTAATCAGAAGTTCTCTGAATCTGGAGCCCTGAACTAGGTGCCATGGGGGAGACACAGAGAAATCCAGCATACAATACAGGTTCTTGAACCAGAGTTCTTGAGGGCTTGCTGCCTGCCAGGCACACCTGTATCCCTGGTGAAGTTCAGCATCCATACTGAGCTTTTTGGTACCTCTGAAGTTCTATTTTTATAGTGAAAATCTTGAGGCTCAGAAAGTGGGTTCCTACAGCTTCTGGGTACCAGAGTTGGGCTCAGAGCTCAGATGTGTGGTGTCCGAAGCATAACCTTCCTCGGGAGGATGGTCCCTGTGTCCCAGAGCTGCTGAGAGTTCTGAGTGAGTCAGCTGGAACCTCATGGCTTGGGCAGTGCTCTGTCTTTTGGAGTTTTAATGTACTCCTAGCCTAATGAGTGACTTCATGATGGGAAGAGCACTGGTTTGAGAGTCTTGAGTTCTAGTTCTAGCTCTGTTCCAAAGTCTCCATGTGACCTTTGTCTTTCTGAGCCTTAGTTTCTTTTATCTGAAAAATGAGGCCCTGGGCTCCTATTTCTCCGAGCCTCACAGTTATTATGGAGAGCAGAGAAGAGATTAACTGTTTTGTGAACTGTAGAGTGTAATATTTAGGTGAAAGGCTGTCACCCTTACTGTTACTGATCCTCCCAACAGACCTGTGGAATGCGCATTTCCAGCGTTGTAACTTTTTGGTGTCCAGAGAGGTTCAGTGACTTTTCCAAAGTCACACAGCAGCTGGTCAGCTAGATCCAGGGAGGCAAGGAAAGAAGCATGGATTCTAATTTGCACTCTGCCTCTAATTACCTGGGAGACTTTGGCTAAGCTCCTTCCCGCTCTGATTCTCAGTTTCCATATTTGTAGAATGTGTGAGTCAGGAAGAGGGGGTGGGAAAGGGGGTATATCTTAAGGACCCCGCTGGTCCTGCCATCTGGGGCTCCAGTCCCCAGGTGGCCGCCACTCCCCCCCCCCCAGCAGCCCCCTCCTTACCTCTCACCTTTGTGGCCGTGCTGGGGTTTGGAGGAGGGAGGAGGCTCCTGGGGCCTGGGTGAGCTCTCCCAGCCCTGCTTCCTCCACGGGCAGCCTGGGGCTGTCAGTGCCTTTATTCAGTGCTGGGGCGGTCCGGGCTGGTTTGTAGTCATTTACTGAGCAGTTTACAGTCAACTCGACTCTGCAATGCCCTGAACAGAGGTCACCGGGAGAAGAGGGCCTTGGGGCTGAGCCACCCACGTCACCACCGCCTTCATCGCCATCCTCCCAATGAGGAGCCTGGACCCTGGGGGCCGGCAAGGCAACGGCTGTGGGGGAGCGTGGGGGAGGGTCCTTCTTGCCCTGGCCCCCTTCACAGAGCTGGTTGTGGGCAGGGAAGGGGAGGGGGGCAGAGTGGCAGTGGGGATGGGGGAGAGAGATCGGGGACGGGGAATATTCTCGGGTATTAATGAGTAACTGTTGACTGATTCACATATTCCCGTGCTGCAGACGCTGCGTGGTGGGGTAGAAAGAGCACAGATTTCAGTGTCCACCAGGCCCGGACTCAGATCTCTCCTCCCTGTGCCCCACTTCTGTGACCCTGGCAGAAGAATCTCCTGCCTCCCTGAGACTTACATGGCCGGGTGGGAGGAGCCAGTACGGTCTTGTATGTGGGGACCTGGCATCACGCCTGGCCCGGAGCCAATTCGAAGGCAGCTGCCTCAGGATCAGTGCTGTGGCTTTGAGCGGGTCTTTGTACGTATGTGCACGTAGGCAAGCACAGATGTGGATGTGTGTTTCAGGGATGCAGGCTGTTAGGGCGGCACACTAAGGGAGAGAAGGCAAGAGTGTCGTAAACCAGGGAGGTGTGCTAGACGAGGGTCCCCTCTCCCACACTGTCTCACTGGAGCCTGGGCCACTGGAGCCCTCAGCAAATACTGATGACCATCTTCCCTTCCAGATCCTCTCCTGCCTCAGAGCCTGACAAATAGGAATTTTCTGGATTGAAATAAATATGAATATAAGGGAATAGAATTAGACAATTGTGATATGGAGGTAAAGTAAAAAGTAAGTAAGTAAAGTCGCTCAGTCATGTCCAGCTCTTTGCAACCCATGAACTATACATGAAGAAGGAATTCATAGGGCCCGATCTCCATTTCAGGCCTGTTAATGCTGATCATGCTCAGGCACCTCTCTGAACTCTGTGCTTAGTGCCTGTGGAAATTACAATGGAGGGATTAGGCCCCCCTCTGGACAGGAGAATCTGGAAGGTTAGATCCAGGATACTCAACACCTAAGTGAGGTCACAAGCCCTGGCTCCTGACAGGTCATAAACCCTGGCTCCTGACAGGTCATAAGCTTTCTGATAGTAACCTCGGGCTTATTGATTATCGACTGTTCTAACACATGATACTTGAATGATGGCATTATTGTGATTGTATTTACCTTTCCTTCGTTGATGTAAGTTCCGGGTGATTTGGGGTGGTGGGTTTAGACACGTACACATGGATATAAAAGATCCTCACAAATGCTGGTCGGGGTCCTTGGCTAAGAGGAGACTCTGCCTTGGGCTCGCCGGTGTAATAAACTGCCCTTCACTATCTGCATTGTCCTTCTGAGTGAGTTTGCTTCCCAGAGTGCGTGGCTACAACATACAGTCCATGGAATTCTCCAGGCCAGAATACTGGAGTGGGTAGCCTTTCCCTTCTCCAGGGGATCTTCCTAACCCTGGGATCGAACCCAGGTCTCCCACATTGCAGGCAGATTCTTTACCAGCTGAGCCACAAGGGAAGCCCAATATAGGGGCAAGGGGTAGCCAATACCAGTGTGAATTAGGCTGCCCCTGTCTTTGGAGGACTGGGGGTCTCATGGAGGAGACAGTTTTCTGCCTGCTGGGGAGGGAGTGGGTTTCACAGAGAAGATGATTTGGGGTTTGTAGGAGTTTGTAGAAGTTCACCAGGCAGAAAAGATGAGGAAAGACATTTCGGGCAGAAGGAATAGGGTGAACAAAGACATGAGGTGAAAGATCAAGGCAAGCGGGTCAACATGGTGACTGCAGGGTAAGGGGAGCAAGGGAAGGTGGAGAGGGAGTGGGCTTGGGCCCGTGGGGCCTGGCTGCCATGCTGAGGACTTTGGACCTTACATTGTAGTTGATGGGACAAGAGGGGGACCTGAGCAGCTTTGCAGTTAAGGAATCAGGACAAATCTAGATGGTGGGACAGTCAGGGATGCTCTGCTTGTTAGCTGAGATGGGCCAAAGGGAAAGACTGACTGGGAAAGCTGGACCTCTTTGCCTGGCTTCTGCTTCTATCCCCAAGTTCCCCACTCCCCACTCCCCGCTCCTGCCTGCTCTGCTGGAGCCCAGGATCAGACCCCTGATTGGTGACTGATGGATTGACCTCTCCATGGGCCTCCCTCTATCCTCCCTCTGTTCCCTCCCTCTGGGAACTGCTCAAAACTCTGTCCAAACACAAATCTGTCTGTGTACTCTCCTGCTGAGAACTCCTTCAGGGCTCCCACTGCTTCTGGATAAAGGTTCAATTTCTTAGCCTGATGCTTTGCGGTCTTCATGGTTTGATCTCCCCTTCCCAGCTTCAAATCTGCCTGTCCCCTTCTCCTAAAAGATTTTGTGTTGTAAGATGCTCAGGACTTTCCTTCTCCTCCGGGCTTTCACTGTGGCAATGGCAATGATGCTGTAGGGTGATAATGCTGCTGGTGGTGGTGGTGATAAGGTGCTGGTGCTGATGGTGATGGTATGATGCTGATGGAGATAATGGTGGTGATTACGATGATGCAGAGGAGGATGACTGGAAGAAGGGGAAGCTTGTAGGAAATACAGAACCATCTGGCAAATGCAGAACATACTTAGTGGCTGTGGAAGATACCCAGGGCCCTCCCTCATTTCCAGACATTTGGGGGGAAGCTTACTACTCATAGATGTTCTAAGAACCCCTCCCGGGGTTCTCCCTTCTCCCCCATCAGGACTGGGCTTTCACTCACTGTACTCTGTAGGAAGGGAGAAAGAAGGCTGCTGCTTATGAACCTGGTATAACACTGTAAAGTGAAGTCAAAGTGTTAGTTGCTCAGTTGTGTCCAACTCTTTGTGACCCCTTGGACTGTAGCACACCAGGCTCCTCTGGGGCTCCCCTGTCCATGGGGTGCTCCAGGCAAGAAACCTGGAGTGGGTAACCATTCCCTTCTCCAGGGGATCTTCCCTACCCAGGATCGAACCCAGGTCTCCCGCTTTGCAGGCAGATTCTTTACCCTCTAAGCCACCAGGAAAGCCCAAGGGTCTTATCAAATATTTGTAGAGGAAACTTTCAGTTGAGGAGAACAAGACTCAGAGAAGTCAGGTAATTTCATCTTTGATAGCGTCGAACTATGATTTATAGAGCAGCTCCTATGTGTCAGGCACTATGCTGGGGGACTCTTTATATATTTTCTCATGGAATCCTCACAGCCAGGAGACAGGCAATACTAATCCTACTTTTTAAAATTGTGAAATATACATAACCTAAAATTTACCATCTGAACCATCTTTAAGTGACCTTTTCAGGGTTAATTACATTCACATTGTTATGGAACCGATTTCCAGAATGCTTTGCATCTTGTAGAACTGAAACTCTATACCCAATAAACAGTAACTCCCCACCCCCTCCCTTCTATCTGTGGCAACCACCATTCTCCCTTCTGTCTCTATGAATTTGACTATTCTAGATACTTCATATAAGTGGAATCCCATGAAATTTGTCTTCTGACTGGCTTATTTCCTCAAGGTTCATCCATGTTGTAGCACATATCAGAACTTCATTTTTTCTTAAGGCTGAATAATCTTCCTTTGTGTGTATACATCATGTTTTGTTTATCTAGTCCTCTGCCAGTGGGTACTTGGGGTGCTTCCACCTTTTGGCCATTGTGAACAGCACTGCAAATACCTCTTTGAGACGAACCCCATTTTACAGAGGATCACAGACGGGCTCTGGGAGGAGTGATGATCTGCCCAAGGAAGGCTGCTCACCCAGCCTCTCAGACCCCAAAGGCAGGATGCCTTCTGCCTCATCCCATTGCCTCCCCTCCACTGCCCCGTGCCCGCCTGTGCTGTGGCACCTGCAGAGACCTTGAGATCCTGGGAAGTTCAGAGGTCAAGGTTGGGTACCACCTTGGCCATCCACTTCTCTGTCCTCTGCCGCAGCCTCTGTTGGTGCCAGGAAACACCTGACAACGACCTGCTTCTCACCCATTCACCAGATATGAATGAAGGGCCTGCTCCATGTCAGGCAGGACAAGATATGACCTCCCCAGGGATGGGGTGCTTGTCTCATTCACTCACTGCTGCCCCCTACTGCCTAGAAGAGTGCCGGGCACACAGCTGATGCTCCAGGAGAGTTTGCTGGGTGAATGAAGGGCCAGTGGGAGCAGGAGCCCAGAGGTCCAGACAGCCACCAGTGCTGGGCCTTCCTGTCAAACAGGGTGCGCTCCCTCGTGACGTCTCTCTCCAAGGGTACATGGAGAGGTTAGCCCCCTGCTCTGGGGGAGCAGCAAGTATGAATGTATGTGGGCAGCTACAGAGAAGCCTTCTCCCCTTTGCCTGCAGATCACCTTCCTACCTGCTGACTCTGACTTCCAAGGTGTCCTGTCCACGAAGGCGAAGGCGCTGGGCCTGCTGGAGAGCGGGATTGCTGCCGAGATGAAGAGGTGGGTGCTGAGCCCTCTGGGTGGAGTGGAGGGAGGGGTGGGGCAGTGAGCTCCTCAGGCCAGTCCCCCCTGCTGAGGAGAGTGAGGGGGTAGGGCAGGAGCAGAGGGGCAGTGTCTCCCCTCTCCTGCAGGCTCTGGCTTTACCTTCTTACTTACCAAGAACAGACTCTCAGAAATCATGGATTGTGTTGGCCTCTCAATTCTGTGAGGTGGTCATTATTGTTCCCATTTTACAGATGAGGAAACTGAGGCTTGGGGCTTTTTGTCCAGCCTTACAGCGAATTAGTGGCAGCCAAATAGGTGTGACCCTAAATCCCACACAGTGGTGACGACTGCTACTCTAGCAAACAGAGGCATAATGATGGCCAAGGCGCAGCCCTCGGGCCCTGCCACTTTTTGGCGGAGTGACTTTGGGAAATTGACCTGCCTCTCTTTGCCCCATCTTTGAAATACAGATACTAATAGTACCTTCCTCCTAGGCTTTGGTGGAGGGGCTAAATGAGATTATCTCATTTAGTCGTCTCTTGGCATCTGTGGGGAACTGGCTCCAGATCCCCCTCAGACACCAAAATCTGCAGATGCTCAAGTCCCTTATATAAAATGGCATAATATTTGTTTATAATGTAAGACATCCTCCCGTATACTTTAAATCATCTCTAGATTACTTCTAATACATAGCACGTAAATGCTTTGTCACTAGTTGTAAATATAATGAAAGTGAAAGTGAAAGTGGCTCAGTCTTGCCTGTCTCTTTGTGATCCCATGGACTATACAGTCCTTGGAATTCTCTAGGACTGTATAATATAATGTAAATGCTATATAAATAGCTGCTGGTGTGTGACAAATTCAAGTTTTGCTATTTGGGGCTTTCTAGAATTTTTTTTCCCGGGTATTTTCAAACCACAGTTAGTTGCATCTCTGGATGTGGAACCTGTGATATGGATGGCAGACTTTATAAGCCAAGTACTAAGAACAGAGCCTGGACCGTAGCAGGCCCTCTATCTATAAGCCTTTGCCATCACTCGTAGGAAGCGCTTCCAAAAGCACCAGAGACCAAGTCAGGCATTTTGCGCCCGTGACCTCTTCTGGTCTTCATAGGAATCGCTGAAAGGGGTGGTGGTGTCAGGCCCTTTATACAGATGTGGAAACTGAGGCTCAAGAGGTACAGTCACAAACCCAGACCTCACAGAGTCAATAGCAGACCATACCTGCCTTCATCCTTGGAAGTGACAAGTGTTCTCTTGCCTAAACACGGCAGCCCTGAGGGGTGACCTGACCAGCCATGCCCCTCCCCCACCCCTGAAGCCATGATAATTGTGCTCAGAGGTCCAGGCTGCAGATCCAGGATCTGTGGCCTGGGCTCTGGACTTTGTTTTGCTTGGGGAAGGAGGTGGGGATAGTATTTTCTGTCCCTGGTACCCAGGTGACCAAATCTCCCAGGGGACTGAGGCAGATGGACTCTGGGTGGGTGTTGGGGCCAGCCTCAGGACCGGCCACACAGAGAGAGCTGCTGGAATAGAGCTGGGGCTCAGGTGGCCCTGAGCCTGGGCTCCTCCCTGTCACTCCCAGCCCTGGACTGTAGAGCGCTGGAGAAGGTGGTGCTTGGAGCCCCAGCACCCGCCCTAGGTCTGAGTCGCCCCAACAAGCCAGCTAGCGTCTGTGCTCTGCCTCCCCCAGCAGCTCCGGGTTCCCGGCAAGCACTCGATGAGCTAACCCATACAGCCTGGCCCACAAAGTCACTGGGCCCTTACTGCTGCTGTGTCCTCATCTGAAAAATGGGAACGACCACTCTGCTTCAAGGGGTTGTTCAGAATAAACAGCATAAAGCCTTCAGGCCACCGTCTGGAACCCAGCAAACTCCCAGTTAATGCAAACTGACCTTCATTTGGTAGTTTCAGTCTTGGGGTTCACTTTGGAGACATGGGGTGAAAGGAACACTGGTCTGTGTCTGAGCTCTGCCACTCAGCTTACCTTGCTGGGCCTCACCCATGAACTGGGTACAGTAACCACTCCCAGAGGCTTCTTGGAGATCAGGGGAGACCCAGTGCTCAGAACAGGGCAAGGGGACAACACAGAGCGAATCTTGACCCGCTTGTTCTCTCTCCTGCTGTCTCCTGCACCCCTATTCAGCCCCCAGCCCCCCTACGTCAGGCTGTGGGAGGCAGCCGCCTACGACCAGAGCCTGCCTGACTTCAGCCACATGCAGATGAAGGTCATGGGCTACAGTGAGGACCCCTGCCCCCTCCTGGCCCCGGAACCCGGACAGCAGCAGCCAGGAGCCAGCGATGGAGGAGAAAGTAGCCCTCGTGACCCTCAGGCCTGGTTGGAAGCTGCTGTGGTCATCCACAGAGGCTCGGACCAGGATGAGGGGGAAAGAGACCCGAGTCAGGGCAGGCTCAGGTGAGTGTGCAGAGCAGAGGGGTTCTGGGGTGAAGGAGGAGGGGGCTGGGCCACTGAGGGTGACTGGGGACTCTGGGCAGGAGAGAGGCTGGGGACACCCTGAGGAGACGTGTGGTCTGGGCTTAGTCACCTGGGCCTGGTTCAAACCCCAGCCCCTCTGCTTTGTAACCTTCAATGCTCCTCACCTTGCCAAGCCTCCGTTCCCTCACATGGGAATAATCACTGCTACCTCAGAGTGGTCTGAGCTCTCACTGTGAGGAGCCAGGCGGAGAGCCAGGGGACCCTCGTTCAAACCCAGGCTCTGCTGCTGATGTGCTCTTGGCCTCGGGCAGGGCACTCTTCCCCCTCCCGGCCCCCCGCCCTGTCCCCAGCCGTTCACAAACGGGAACATGAATACTCCTCATTCAAACCTGTAGTCACTCACCCATCAGCGCCCCTGGGCACCTACTCCCTGACAGACCTTGACAGCCCCACCCTGCGGGAGCCCCTCATCCAGAGGGGGAGGCAGATGAGGGAACAGAAGGTGACGCCCAGTGTGACAGGGATGGGAGGCCCAGCTGAGATCCCTGAGTGGCTGGAGAGGCAGAGGAGTGGCCTGGTTTGGATGACGTAATGATGGCCCTTTTCTTGAGCACCTACTATGTGCCAGACCTCATGCAAAGTGCTTTGCGCTCATTATCTGCTATAAACCTCAGAGAGAACCATAGGAGCGAATGCTGGATTTCCCCCATTTTACAGGGGAGGAAACAGGCCCAGGCAGGTGAACTCACCCTCCCTGGGCCTTGCAGCTAGTGGCTGGGGTTCGGACCCAGGCAGTCTGGCTCAGGGCTACCCTCACCCTCTCCGCCTTTACCCCTGCAGCCCCCCAACCTGTCCCCAGCGTCCTGCACCCTTAGCTTCCTTCCAAGATGACCTGGATGTGGGCTCCAGTGAGGGCGGCAGCCCCAACCCGTCTCCACCTGAGGGAGCGGACCCTCAGCCCCTGCCTCTGGAGTCCTGGGCCTGCAGGTGCCAGCTGGACCGCTTTCACGACTTTGCCCTGATCGATGCCCCCACGACGGAGGATGTGCCTCCAGAGAAGCAGCGACGGGAGGCAGCCATGCCCAGCTCCTGGCAGAGGTCCCCAAGGACAAAAGAGGATGAAGAAGCTTCAGACACGGACACAGAGGGGCCGGCACAGGAAGAGGAAGACCTGTACTATGGGCTTCCCGACAGCCCCGGGGATCCCCTCCCAGACAAGGAGCTGGGCTTTGAACCCGAGGCCCAGGGCTGACATGGAACTGCTCCCGGGGTTCCAATCCGGCTCCACCACCAATCTCCACGTGAGCTCACAGGGCTTCCGCTTCACCAACTGCAAAACGGGGTTTGATTTTGCAGACTCTCAGTGGGCCGAGAGCATTCTGAGAACCACACAGAGAGGAGATGATTACATTACTGGGCCATTGCTCTTTCGATCATTAATACTTTCTTGTGGAGCTTTGAATGTAATAGGATTCATTGAGAAGATTCACAGCAGCCAGGGCCCTCAAGTGCCTTTTTAGTCTCACCTCAAAGCTAACTTCTGACCAGGAACCCTCCTTGGTGCTGCCCCTGGGTCCCTCATCCCCTGTGAAAGCCCCTCAGGGTTCTCATCCTGCTGAGTCTTTTGGTCCACTTGATGGATGGTCTTCATTCAGAGCTGACATCTGGCTCTACATCCTTCCTGTAGCTTCTGTTGTTCTGGGATCCAAAACCTCCCATGAGTGACCTCTGCTGACCTTCCGACTTTCTCCTGGTCAGCCCATCCCCCGCTCACCCTGTGCCTATGCCCTTGCCAACCTGTCTTCTCCACCAGGATGTCCTTTGTCCCTGTCTGCTGGGCACATTCAGCCTCATCTTTCAAACCTCTGCACAGACATCCCCCTTCTGAAGGCTCTTCCTGATGTCGCTGCTTTTGGACCGAGTTAGTCCTGGCCCCTCAGTGCCTCCTCCATATTTATCTTGGAGTGTGGCTGCCTGCTCAAGACTAGTACCTTTGCTTCACTTGCCTTGGTCTCTCCTGTGCCCAACTAGTGGTCCCTGAGGTTGTACAGAAGTGACCAGAACCCAGAAGGCTTTCACAGAGCATGCCCCATTCCCCACTCCACAGACTCTCAGACTCCTAACATAACTCATTTGGTCCCAGTGGCATTTATGGAGCATCTACTGTGTGCCAGATGGTAAGCTGGGTTCTTTAGGTGGAAAGAGACACGAACTGATGACAGTTCTCACCCTCAAGGGGCTCACGATACCCTGAGCCTGGCATCTTGTGAGTTAGACAGAGAGCACAGAGCAGAAACTGAGGTGGGAACAGAAGAGTCAGAAACTGTCCCAGCAGAGTGACACCCATCCAACCATCATGGCCTCGGAGCCCAGGAACAAACAGCTCTGGCTATCTGAGAAGGCCGTGAAGGCATCACTGTATGGCAGCATCCCTGAGTGATGTTATCTTAGGCTGCTCTCTGCAAAGCCCCTCTGGGCCCCAGCAGGGGTGGTATCATCTCAGCCCCGGCCCCCACATTCAGAGCTGGCACCCTGGGCCTCTTGGGAGGGCTGACCTTCACCTGGGCTATGCCTCTGGGTTGGGATTGGCAGCCCTCCCGTCTCCTTTCCGGGTCGTTGCCACCTCCAGGAGGAGCGCCTCTGCTGTAAGAGCTGCTCCTGTGCTCTGCTCATCCACGCAGGGGAGGGCTGGCCTGCATCAGAGAGAACACCAGCAGGAGGTTCGAATAAAAAAGGTTTCAGTGTTTAGAATGGTTACCTTCATTGACCTGCAAATTCTTTTATGTGAACCCTCTTCCCACACCCAACACCGCTTCTGCTTACCCCTCTGGGCAGGATAACCGAGGGGGATCAGTGAGGGGACTCTCTGGAAAGTGAACACAAGACACAGCAGTGTGGCCGATGGGACAGCTGTGCAGGTGGAAACTCGAGAGTGGCCCCTGCCTCCACATCACACTGCAGGGCACCCCCAGACCTCAGCAGAGAACATCTGGCTGCCAGCCCGGCCCACAGAGGGAAACCTGTCCTAGGGAGGGGGCTGGGGACTGAGGCAGGGACACAGACGGCCGGGCTGGGCTTCCACTCCAGACCAGATCTCCCTTCATCCTGCTGCGTGATTGGGAGACCACATGCCTGGGCTGCCCTGGACAGCCCTCGTTCTGGCCCACTGTCCCTGACTAGTTAGACCTTTCACCCTCAAATTATCCCCTCAGGATGATAAATTACATATTCGCCCTACTCTGTGACCTTGGGCTTGGACATTACTTTTCCCACCTGCAAGAGGGAGGTGATGGACCCTTGTCTTTGCATTTTGCAGGGTTGGTGGGAGTGGTGGGGTGGGGTTTGATGGGCTCCTTCTGCCAGCGCCCTGCAGGTGAGGGCCACCAGGAGCTCACCTGTGGTTATTAAGGGTTTAGTCGCTAAGTTGTGTCAATTCTTTGGCGACCCCCATGGAATTTCCCAGGCCAGAACACTGGAGTGGGTCGCCGTTTCCTTCTCCAGGGGATTTTCCTGGCCCAGGGATCAAACCTGTATCTCCTGCCTCTCCTGCACTGGCAGGAGGATTTTTAACCACTGTTCCACCTATGGTTCATTGTTGGCTTTGTTACTCATTGTGGGCTTCACAGGTGGCTCAGTGGTAAAGAATCCACCTGCCAATGCAGGAGCCATAGAAAATCTGGGAACATCCTCTGGAGTAGGAAATGGCAACCCATTCCAGTATTCTTGGTTGGAAAATCCCATGGGCAGAGGAGCCTGGTGGGCTACAGTCCATGCGGTTGCAAGAGTTGGATATGGCTGAGCACGCGTACATTTGTTACTCATTGCAGTGAGGGGAGAAACCCCATGGGATCTGTGAGGTGTCTCTGTAAGAGACTGTGAGAAGGGACTTAAGGAATATGGGCTTGTTCCAGGTGACTGAGGGGAGGGTCTATGGAAGTGGGTCTCTGCTCTAGACTGGATGCTATTGGGAAGCAGGGCTGATCCCATGGTGGGGCATCTTAATCAATCCTACATGGAAGACCAAGCTAAGGATGGAGCTGACAAAGAAGCAGAAGTCATGCTCCAGCCAGAAGAGGCTGTGTAGTCGCTGATGTAATTTGGACAGTGTTCCTGTTTGCTGTGCTTGGCCATAGCTACCGAGGGGTCTGGATGCGTCATGGACCCATCAGAGTCACAGAATGCTCATCTGATGTTGATGTTCTGTGAAATTATTCAAGTTCGTCAGACCACTGGGGCCCAGCCGTGAGGGCCTCTGGAATGGGCCCTCTCGTTGGCTGATTAACTGGGGAGGCAAGGTCCCTGGGGTGGGGGTGGAGCTGAAAGGAATGACCTTGGCACACCCTGGGCTTCCCGCTCTCAGCCTCAGGCTCCAGATTGGCGTACCATGGCAGACATTCCTGCTCTTTCCACCCCCCGTCAGCTCAGAGGCACTTTTGGAAGTTTCCATTCTCTGGAGAAGGGTAGCCCCTGCCCTTCACTGGGGAAGAGTGATCCCTGGGAAGGTGAGCTTTGGCTCTGTGATTACCTGCTGTGACCTTGTGTGTGTGATGACCCTCCCTGGACATCTCTCCCTATTTTCTCCATGATCAGATGGAGGTGGACAAGATTCCTCTTCTACTCTTGGTCCTTAAGCATGACGTCAGACACCCTCACACCAATTTCCCCATTTAGTCCTTGCAATGGCCCTGAGGGGCAGATCTGTCAACCCCTTGCATATATTTGCTCTAAATCCTAGCCTCTCAACTCAGAACGACCTGGGTCTGCACTCAGCCTCTGCCAGTTCCTTGTTGTGTGAATTTGGATAAATTCACATCATAGCTGCCTGAATAGTGTCCATGTCCTTCCTTCTCTCTCCTCATCTGCACAGTGGGGATTAACTCTGTCCCCCTAATAGACAGGACAGTGGGTGAGTGGATTTGCCAGGGAGAACATGCGTGTGAAAGCTCTCTGCAAGGATACAGCACACGTCCAGCGTGCCAGGTGCTCAGGGCAGGGTTGCTGACAGCAGGCAGCAGGGAGCTAAAGGTTGGGGAGGAGAGCAGCGTGCTGAGAGCAGCAGGGTCCCAAGAGCAGGGGCGAGGGCGAGCAGGACTGCGTGTGCTTGGGCAGATGGGGCAGCCAGCAAAGTTACTGAGCACGTGCAACATATCGGGGGCTGTCTGAATGGAACCCTCCCACCAGCCCTGAGAGGTGGGCGTCCCAAGGCCTGGGCTGGGACTGGAGAATGGACCCCAGAGCCTGCACGCTTCTTCCACTGCCACTGGGTCCCCACAGGTAACAAGACCCATCATCACCTACGCTGTGCTCACCTTCATTTCACCCTCACAGCCTGCAAGGTTGGTGTGTGTCCCCACGTTACAGATGAGGAAACAGACTCCGAGAGGCTGAATAATATGCCCATCCTCCCAGAGAAGGGTTAAATGGAGGAGAGGAGGTGTTGCTGTAGGGCCTTCCATTCCTGGCAGGAATCATCCAGTTGTAGTCCCAAGTGATCCCAACCCCGGTGAGGACAGAGGACACCCCAACAATCCAGGCAGCAAGGTTGCCCTGAGCATCTACCTGTGCTGGCCCTCAGGGCAGACACGCCCCAGCCCCCAATCCTCTCAGGGCTCCCCACACCCACAGGATAAGGCCAGACTCCTCAGCCTGGAGCTGAGGCCCTTTTCAGCCAATTTGTCCACCACTTCCTCCAGCCCTGTAGCTGCTGGAAACCTGTCTGTCCACCCCATCTGCTTACTGTCCTTCCTTCCCTTCTCTATCTTCCCTGCAGGCTGTTGCTTGGAGCCTGAGCTGGCCTTGCTCTCCCTCCTGGGGCAGAATCCCACCCTGTCCTCTGCATCCTTCCCACAGGGTGTGCTCTGCTCTGGCATCAGTGCTCCTAATTGTGTGTGTGCCTGTCTTCTCACCTGGACTGGGGTGTCCTTCAAGGACAGGGACCTCTGCCTACCCATGTTTCTATCCTCAGGACTTAGCCAAAGCAAGTGGCAATAGGGCTGGCGGAACAGGATGGAATTGACCCTAATTGAACTGAACCACATGGCCACTCTGAAGGCTTGTGGCCCAGTTGCATAGACAACAAAGCACAGAGATGGGAAACTCTGGCTTAAGTGTAACCAATCCTGAGTTTGAGACTGGGCTTCCCCCGAAAGCTGCGTGACTTTGGTTAAGAGACTTACCTTCTCTGGTCCTCAGTTTATTTATCAATAAAATGAGGTTAACAATATCTACCTAATTATATATGAAGGTTAGACAAGATCATGCAGATTGGGTGCTCAGAATGTACCTGCTGAGCCTTCGGTAAATGGTAGCCATCATTTGCAGAGAAGAGGGGGATGTGCAGTGTGTAGACATCAGGAGCCAGAGTAGATCTGGGGTTGGCATCCAAGCACCATACAGTCAGCAAATTCAGGTCAATGGACCCCACTGGGCTGGTGGCATCAGGCTCTCCTGGGAGTCTTTAAAGGCCCAGTGCCCCAGAACCCCCACAGAGGTTTGGGGTGGTCTGAAATGCGAATAAGCAAGCCAGGTAATTCAACAAGGGAGAAGGGCTTACTCTTTTGTTTTTAAACAGATTATCAAGGACTGAAATGGTTGGAAGAAGACCCACAGAAGGTGGAGGTGGCAAGTCAGGCATTAAATAGGTAGGATGAAGGGGCAGGTGTATCTCAGGCAGAAGGCATGGTACAGGCAAAGGTCCACAGGAGAGGAGGAAGGATGGTCCTAGGAATCTGAAGGAGATTAGTCTGGCTAGAGTGATGGTGGACGGAGTCAGAGAATGAGGCTGGAGCTTGGTTGTGGGGCATCTTGAATTCCTGCTGCAGAGCTCAGATTCCATGGGATGGGCAAGTGGAATCCACTGATGGCTCTTGAGCAGAGGAGAGATGTGAAGGAGGGAATCATTAGGACAGAGGCTAGTCAGCAGGTGCAGAAGAGAATGGAAGGGCACATATCAGAGGCAAGAAAGCTAGCTTGTGGCCTGAGGCAGGGTTTCAGTGCCCAGCCTGACCTGTGAAAGGTTTTTTCCACAGTGAAGGGAGAACTGAGTGGATGGTAGGTCAAGACTGAAGCTTGGTGGAGCCAACGCCCCAGATTCCTCATTGCTGACTACAAGCCCAGCCCAGCAGAACAGGAGACCATGCGGCAGAGTCTGGACCTTTTAATCCAAGTGTCCAGAGCCCTGTCCAAGACAATATTCAGTTCAGAGATAGCCCAGGGGAAGGGCGGGTGAGGGTCTGAGTGACGCAGGAAGTGCCCAGGTCAGATAACGAGCTCCACAGGTGATTCTGCAGATGGAGAAAACTCCTAAGCCACTTGCACATCCTCACATTAACCTTGAAGAGGGCAGACCTGGCTAGGGTGGTGGGTAAGTGGGCAACTACATGCTTTAGAGCCTGTTCTGCCAACCTGGAGTCAAGGAGGGGTCAATTGCATTCAGTCATCAGTTTATTACTTCATTCACTCATAAACACACTCTAACCACTTGCTTGGTGCCACCCTCTGTGCCAGGCACTGGGGGCAGAGATGTGTGTGACCCAGGCCTATCCCGCTAGAGCCCCCACTCTAACTGAGGTAGCTGCAGAATGAACCGTGACAGGTCAAAGTGGTTAGTGCTGGGCAGAGCGAGGTGCAGCGGGGTCTGATCCCACCTGGAGAAGCAGTAAAATCGTCTCAGATTTGTCCTGAGCTACACCCCAAGGGTTCATTCAGGGAGAGTAGCCTGGACAAAGGCTGGAAGCCCTGAGCCACCCCAAGACAGCTGAGGAGTGACCAGCGGTAGATGAGAATGGAACTTAGGATGGAGGGGATGGCTGGAGAGGACACAGGTGGGTGGGTGGGGATTTGATCAGGAAGGGCTGTGGATGCCATCCCGAAGCAAGTGGGAGGGCCCCAGGGGGCTGGAGGACAAACACGCAAAAACAGTCTCTGTAGGGGGCAGACCTTGCAACATGCAGAGGTGCCCAAAGAGCGGCGGCAACATCCTACAGAGCTCACAATCCTTCAACAGAGAGAGAGAGCGCCACAAATCAGACAGGAAAAGAAAAGGAGCTCACTCACAGGAAAGATCTGTGACCCCATAAAAGAGACAAATGAAAACATGTCAGCCTCAGAAAGAATCAACAGAATGCACTTTAAAACATCAAGAACCCATGTTTCACCCCGTAACATTGGCAGTATTTTACAAAGACAATAACAGATGATGCTGGCAGAAAGCGGAGGAGCAGGGCAATTTCTTACATTGCTGGTGGGAACCGAAATGATACGAGGTTTGAGGAGGAATGTGGCAGCCTGTGCTAAGAGCCTCAGCGTGTGGGTGCCTGAGATTTTGCACTTCCACACCAGGGAACTTATCCTAAGGAAACAGATGCACCAAGGTGTACTTAGGGAGGTGTTTACTGTGGCTCAAACATGGAAAGAATCTAAATCTCCAGCAATAGGAGAAACGTTGAAATAGTGATGCTACAGCTTTGGAGGGAATGGTGCATGGCCGCTAAAATGGGGACCCTCCTGGTTGACTCACAGCCCTTTCCTTGACCTCTCCTTGGTAGCCTGTAGGATCGCTGTCCTTGTGAATTTCAGGGATGACTTTCTGCATTTCCCATCTGATGCTAAGCCTCATGAAGGCCAGTTAAACAAAGGTTTAGCATGTTTAATATTGTGTCCTTGGTACTGACCTCAGCAGTCATCAAATGACTAAGTCTGTGCTTATTTCTAGTGTGGTAAAATACCCATAACATAAAACTTACCATCTTAAGGGTTGTCAAGGGTACAGTTCAGTGCTGCTTAGTGCATCCGTGTGGCTGGGCAACCACCTCCCCCACCCGTCTCCTTATTCATCTGCTCAAACGGAAACTGTGCCCATTTAACAGCAACCTCCCATTCTTCCCTTCCTGCTCTCCAGCAACCACCATGCTACTTTCTTTCAATTTCCCCCTTTGTCCCTATCCCTCCGAGTCTGTATTTATTGATGCGGAGTGATGTTCATGATATATAATTAATACAAAGAGAGATTATAAAGTAGAAAGCAGCAAACATTGCTAATTCCCTCCTTCCTTGATTTTGTTTGCAGGGATCACATATCTGCAGCCAGGTGATAAACTATGACTGACCCGAAGTCGGTCATGGCAATCCTGTTCTCTATCAACAGTTCTAGCCAATGAGACCTAAAAAGGAATTTGTTGGAGTCACTCCTGAAAAAACGTTCACCTTCTCCAACAGCAAGGCAGAAGTGATTCGCTTTGCTGCCTTGAATACAGACGCAGAGGCTGGAGCTGCAGCAGTTGTCTTGCAACCATGAAGGAAATGCTAAGAGAAACACCCTGAGATGGGCCCCCAGGCCTTCTCTGCTGAAGGGCCTGTCAAGCAGGTTCTCAGCCAGCTCCAGGGCCAATGACCCGATAACTGCGAGGAAGGGCCGCTCTAGGGCCCACATGGGCCTGAGGCCCCAGGAGGATGGAGCGGCCATGGAGGCTGCAGATGGGGCTGATGGTCAGGCAGCACCTGTATTGGCTGTAAACACATTTACCCGAGCAGCCCCGTCATCTCCTCCCACAACAAACCCAGATGATCCCTGAAACTGACCCTGGGACAAAGCAGAGGAAATCACACTGAAGGAGCACTGTTGACACTCTACTTGGCGAATGTCCCAGGGTCGCCTCTGTGCCGCTGGGGACGTGGTTGTCCGGACAACCGCCCGCATTGTTCTGTGAGCCCGACGGTGCCCTCCTCAGCCACGCACACGTGCTGGCTCATCAGGTCTTCACCCAGGGGCAGCGCCTTCAGAGATGCCTCAGAGGAAACTGTCCTGGAGAAGCGGGGGCAGAGAGAGCACCAGGGACACTTAGGGGCAGTAGGATTTTTTCCTGGGATGGGAGGAGGCTGGGTGTCAGGGTGGTTCATACCAGCATCCCCTCAGGTGAGGAACCTGGGTACCAGCTCTGTCCGCACCTTCTCCTTTAGAATGTAGACCAGTCTGGAGCAGCTTGACATCCCAGTAACCCCAGTTTTCTTACTTCTCTTTCCTTCCAGCCTCGTCTTTTCTCCTGCCTCTTTTACCCTCTGAGTTCTGATGTTCAGCCGTCTGCATGAGCCTCAGTTTTTCCCAGTGAAATGATGGGGAGCTGGCCAATGCCGCCCACCTCTTCCCAAGGAACTTACATTTTTTTGGCTGCACTGTGCATCTTGTAGGATGTCAGTTTCCCCATCCAGGATGAAACCTGGGCCCTGGCAGTTTAAAGTCTGGAATCCTAACCACAAGGCCACCAAAGAATATATATATTTTAAAATTTTGGCCACACCATGAGGCTTGCAGGATCTCAATTCCCTGACAAGGGGTTGAACCTGGACTGCAGCAGTGAAAGCATGGAATCCTAACCACGAGACCACCAGGGAACTTCTCTCAGGGAAGCTTTCGATGGTAGTCCATATCTGGAGAAGGGGAGCCAGACCCCACCCTTTATTCCCTGTAGGACCTGCCCTTGCCTCAGTTTCCTCATCCCATAATGGATCAGCAGCGCCCTGTGGCTGATGTAAGGCCCAGGAGGGGTTAAGGTGGTTACTGCTGGGCTGAGCTTCAGGGCTTCTAGCCCTCCTCTGCCTCAGATGGCTGCCTTCCCTGCCCCATTAACACCCTGACCAGCAGATGATGGAGATATTTTGGCCTGAGGGCGAGGGTTAATGGCCAGGAAGCTGCCAGAAGCACATTCCTCCTGGTCTCCACTCCTGGCCCTGGGGCCCTGGGGCTGCCTTGGATTCTTTCACCCCAGACCTCTGGACACTTGATGCCAATTGAGTGCATGCCCTTGGGGTCTTTAGAATCCAAATTGCCAGTCCTTGATACAGTTGGGTGTTTGTATGGGGGGGGCTGCCATCTAACCATTTACACCTCCCATCCACCTTCTCCCTCTATGCATGTCTAATGTGATGAGGCTATAAAGCATTTTCAGATCTGTCATCCCTTGGCCTCACATCTCCCTGGTGAGGTTGAAATTATTGTCACCATTTTACTAATGAATCACCTGGAGCTTGGTGAGGAGCAATGACCCACCCAGGGTCACACCATGAGTTTAGTGGCAGAGTTGGAATTAAAATGGTGCCCCGGGTCCTCCCCACCTGCTGTTCAGACCTGCCTGTTCTGGGAGTGCTGGCTGGAGGTGACTCTGACTTTAAAGAATTTGTAAGAGTTATCACCTGAGGAACGCTGGGAAGGGCGTTCCAGAAGGGAACAGCATGCACAGAGGCATGGAACCGCCTGGTGGCTGCAGAGTGGAGCTGGGCAGTCTGGATCACACTAACCAGTGCTGCATCTTCAAGGAGTAAATCTGTGACTGCATGCTTTGGGGCTGCCTCAGAATCTCCTGGAGAGCTCATGACATGCATATTCCTGGGCCTGTTCCTAGAGATTCGGGGTCAGTCTGAGAAATCTGCACTTCTCTCAGACTGGGGCTCCCACAGCTCCAAAGCAGTGGTCCTTGGGTCAGTGGAGAGGCACAGTAGAGCTGCAGAGACTGAGCAGAGCAGTGGGCAGGGGTCTGGAAGAGGCTGTGGGTATGCAGTGAGTCACAGGAGCAGCGTTGGAGCAGACCGAGTCACAGGAGCAGCGCTGGAGCAGACCGAGTCAC
>ML663577.1:186523-230311 GCA_007570785.1 Antilocapra americana
GCTGCTTGCGCCTCTGCCCACTTCTCCACCTCCACACCTGTTAGGATAAAGTGCTTCTGCCCTGTCTCCACTGCATCAGAAAATACCCCTTCTCACCCACCTAAGAAATTCTCCCCTTCCTGTTGCCAGCTTCCTTCCCTTCTCTGCTGTAACATTCCCATCAGCTCATAAGCTTGCTTTACAAGTTTCCATCTAAGGAAAAAATCTTTCTTGGCCTCATACACTCTCTGACCACAACCCGCTTTCTTGCGCCCTTTATAGGCAAGTTTCAACCCACTCCAGTATTCTTGCCTGGAGAAGTTCATGGACAGAGGAGCCTGGCGGGCTACAGTCCATGGGGTCGCAAAGAGTTGGACACGACTGAGTGACTATCACCCACTCACTCCCTCCTTAAAGGAGCTGTCTGTACTCTCTGGCTTTCTCAGTGCCCTTCCCACATTCTCTCTGTGAGTATATGCTATGTTATTTCAGTCATGTCTGACTGTGTGCAATACTATGGACTGTAGCCCACCAGGCTCCTCTGTCCCTGGGATTCTCCAGGCAAGAATACTGGAGTCAGTTGCCATGCCCTTCTTCAGGGGATTTTCCCCAACCCAGGAATCAAACCTGGGTCTCTTACATCTCCTGTATTGAAAGGCAGGTTCTTCACCACTAACGCCAGTTGGGAAGCCCACATTTTCTCTAGAGCCCTCTTTATTCATTCTGGTACCATTCTGGTACTAAATCTGATCTTCAGATCTGATCACCTGAACTGTTAGATCTAATTTCTGGTCTCACCTCACTTGACCCGTGGGCCGTGTTTGACCTGGATGGTCACTTCCTCCTCTTGGAAAAACTCCCTTAGTGACCCCTGAGAGTCAGTGGCCTTGGATACCATCGATAAGCTGACAGCTTCGGTGTCTCCCTGAGCTCAGGTCATGTGTCCCACTGCTGATACAGCAGCTTGGTTGTTTGGTGAAAGCTGCAAACAAGGGCAACCAAAATCCTGCAGTTGCCCTGCTAAGCCTCTCCCCCTGGACTTCCCTGCTGCCTACTCACAACTCTGTCCTTCGAGTAGCTTTGGCCCAAACTCGGAACCTTCACTCTTCTTTCTCTCAGATGCACATCTAAATTGCCTACAAATGCAACAGCCTTTATCTTCAAAATACATCCAGAATCCAACCACTCTCACTGCCCCAGTGCTCCCTCGGGTTCAAGCCACTCGCAGTGGCTCACAGTCTTCTGTTTGGGTTTCTCTGCTTCTGGCCTTGCCCCCTAACATCTGTTTTCTAACTAGCAGTCAAAACAATCCTTTAAAGCATCAGGGCAGTTCACTCATCTCATCAAAATTTGCCTTTAACTTCTCACCTTATAAGGCAGAAACCAGAGTTCCCAGAATGGTCTGCACGCGCCTGCTGGATCTGCACCCAAGTCCTGCGGTTACCTGCTGTCTCCTGGTTGCTCTGGGCTGCGCCCTTCCGCGGCTGGTCTTGCACACCTGGGCT
Organism: Antilocapra americana; assembly: GCA_007570785.1. Classification (NCBI taxonomy): domain Eukaryota; kingdom Metazoa; phylum Chordata; class Mammalia; order Artiodactyla; family Antilocapridae; genus Antilocapra; species Antilocapra americana. The sequence continues at coordinate 188,008 of ML663577.1, forward strand.
CCCCTCTGTTTGAAGTGCTTTTCCCTGATCCCCTATCAACACGGCTCATTCCCTCAGCTCCTTCCTCCCAGTGTCTCTTTCTTCCTGAGGTCTTCTCTGACCACTCTATTTATTTATTATTTTTTGACTGAACCATGCTATCTGGCGTGTGGGATCTTCGTTCCTCGACCAGATATTGAACCTGAGCCCCGTTTGCAGTGGAAGCAGCTGGAATTAGGGTCTGGGTTAGCTTTGACAAGTAATTGTGTGACATTGACAAAGTGCTCCCCATCTCTGGCTTCAATTTCCTCATCTTTTAGATACAGATGATGGTTCCAGCTCAATATGTCCTATAGGATTGGGGCAAATGGATGGTGAATATGAAAATGCTTTGTAGACGGGAAACTGTGGGCAAAGATGAAGAGTCCTAAGGGGCATTAGGTTAGACACCACAATTCCAAACACAGAACACATAGAATTCCCTCAAATTCAGCTCCGGGTCTAGAGCATTGATTTTGTTTTGTTTATGCAGAGGCAAGCATCGTATATACATATGTAACCATTTTATGGAAACAAGAACATAATCTACTTTAAAACACGATTAATTTTGGACATCTTTCCATATCAATATACAAGCATCTGTTTCATTCTTTTTAACACCTGCAAAATATTCCACTATGTGAACAGACTAAAACTCCCCCCTCCATATTGATGGCTGTATGCTGATCCGGTAGAAGAATTCAGTGATAGCGAATGAACATGTGACATCGTGGCTGATCAAAGTGAAAGTTTTATTCCAGAAGGCAGAAAAGCTAGAAGGAGAGAGCTGAGTGAATCTATTGTGATCGTATCGTGGGACCTTCTAGGGGACTAGATGAGAGAGCATCCCGACATGCCACATGGAGACTCACAGGTGTGCAGAGAGGCGTGGATGAGGCTAGGCCCTGCTGCTTTGTAGCAGCAAAAGGCAGAAAATAGCCTGCACCCACCAGAGCCTGGAACATCCATAGATTGGAATCATCTGCCACTAGAGAAATGACAAAGCAGATGAAGATGTACCAACAAGGTTGTCGCCCCTCTCCACCTTGTCCATGTAAATAAAAAGTTAACGAGTCATAAATGTTACAATGTTTTAAAGTATTTTTATAAAAATATAATATCTGAAAAGTTATCCAATAAATGAGTATATGAGTTCCCTGGGGCTGCTATAACAAATTACACAATTTTGCACAAAGAAAACAATTTGGTGGTGTAAAACAACAGGTGTGTGCTCTCTCACAGTTCTGGGGCCCAGGAGTCTGAAGTCAAGGCCCTGCAGCCTTCCCAGGAGAATCTCTTCCTGTCCCTCCCAGCCTCTAGTGGCTCCCGGTGTCCCTTGGTTTGGGCACCGTTTGCATCCGTGCCTGTATCTCCCCCCCCTGCCCCCCCCCCCCCCCCCCCGTCTTAGCTCTCCCTCTCGTTCCTCTTCCAACAGCAGTCTTCGCATTTGGGGCACAGCCTAAACCCAGTGATCTCCTCAGGACATCCTTCTCTGAATCACATCTGCAGGGGCCTTCCTTCCAAGTAAGGTCACAGTCACAGGTACCAGGAGTGTTAAACCGCCTGCCAATGCAGGAGACGGGAAAGGCAACCCACTCCAGCATTCTTGCCTGGGGAATCCCATGGGCAGAGGAGCCTGGTGGGCTACAGTCCACAGGGTCGCTAAGGGTCAGACACGACTGAGCACACAGGCACAGGTACAGTTCTTTTGGGGGGAACACTATTTGACCTACTACAATGAGTAACAAGGATTGCCCCTGGCAAGGCGGAGGGTGGTCAGGAATGGGAGAGAGAGAAACTTTTCTCTGTACACAGTTCTGAGCTACTGACATTAAAAATATTTTTTCCTGTAATTTTTTTTTTATCAAATCAGCATACACACAAAAAGGATAGGTCCCTCCCCAAAGTGTGTATGTTCAAAATGTTGACACCGCTAAACTGACCTAACGCCCACTCACAGCCGTAGTGGCTGCAGCCTCCCAGTTCTCTGAGGCTGGAGAAGTAGAAGGAGCAAAGACCCATTCAGGCGGACTGGGCGTCAAGGGGAGAGGGCCATTTTGAGGGACGGGGTTTTGGGGGTGGAGAAGCCTTGAGAAGTCTTATGTGGTGAAGTGGAAGGATAACAGGAGATGAGGGACTTGGAGATAGGAGGGGGAAAAGAGATCGTGGACAGGGGAGATCCCCAAGGAAGGCTGACTGGGGCAAGGAGGGGGTCCTCTGTGGACAGGAGGATGGCCCCTTCTGCCTCAAAAGAGAAAGGAAGGAAGGAGGAGGGAAGGGTGGGTATTGGCCAGGAAGCACTCAGATGAAGGGAAAGATGTGGAAGAGGCTCTGTCTCCCCCTGATCCCTGCATATCTGGGGTGGGGATGGGGGTTGGTGAGGGGCACATTGAGTGTTGGCTAGTTGTCAGCTGGTCAGATCAGAGGCGGGGTGCATCTGAGAAGAGGGAGGAGCTGACACAGCTGCTTTGGGCAACTCTTGTGAGTGTGAGTGGGTGTATGTGAGTGCGTGCATTTGAGTGTGTGCCTGTGTGTGTTTGTGAGTGTGTGTGCATATGAGTGTGTGTCTGTGTGAGTGTATGTGAGTGTGTGTGTGGTAATTAAAGAGGAACAAAAGCCCTGCCAAGTGGCACCCCGAAGGGGGCCGTGGAGGATGTGGGATGAGAAGGGACCACCCTCCCGGTCCACCTGTCGCCAAGTCCAGGTACCTGCAGGGCTTCCTGGCTCCCACCTCCATCTGGAGCACCCACTGCACACTGGACAGTGCCCCCTTCCTGAGCCTGGCATCATCATGTCTCTCTGTGCCTGTGCTCGGTCATCTGCTGGTGGGTCAGATCCCAGGGTCCCCCATCGGGGAAGCTTGCTCCCACCTCCCAAAGGAGGAGCGAGGCCTTTGATGAAGAAGCTGCCCAAAGCATGTTTTAAATACAGGTCTCTTTATAGGTGACAGGAAAGGGACCACTGGCTGCCTGCTGACAGCCACGAGCTTCCTCTCTTAGTGAACAATCGGTGAGAGGCTCTGCGCCAGGGAAGGGGAGTAGTCCATGGGAGAACACAGGGGACAAGATCCTGACACTGCAGAGGCTGCCGTCAGCCCACTGGCTGCACAGTCGCTGTTCCGTTGGCCCTGCCTTGGGAGTCAGATGTCTACAAGCCAGGAGGAAAAAGCATGGACTTCGGAGTGCAGTGATCCAGGCTCATGGTAAGTCATGTCTCTCAGAACCTACTGCTCATCTGCAAAGTGGGGTTCGAAGTCTCCAGTTTACAGGCAGTGTAGCCCTTCTGGGAGGCGTGCCTGGCCCAGGCTGGCACACCGATCCAAGGCCTAGGGTTGCTGGCCTCCTGCTTCCTCCCTCACGTAGCTGCTGTTCACCAGACCCTTGGCAGTAGTTTTCTTGGACGTGGTGTGTAAAAAAAAAAATCTGCAAACTAAATCATTTAACACACATGTGCTGCCCATGGACTGGTGAGTAGCTGCCCTCAGTCATCATGATTCTGACAACCCAATCGGCAGGCAGGGTCTGCAACAGGACCCTTTGTGCCATGCTCCATGTTGGGCATGGGGACTGAAGGTGAGTCGGACAGATGGTGGCCTCAAGGTCACTCAGTCTGATGGGGAGGCAGACGCACAAACACAGTAGCCAGGGCTGTGTGGAAGGGAGCCCAGGGGAGGTGCCTGCCCACACTGAAGTTCAGGGAAAATTTCCCGGAGGAGGGACATTTCATCTGGGGTTTAGTGGATGAATAAAAGTTTACCCGGCAAATAAAACAGCAGTCGCCAAGGCTCAGAGGTGTGAGAACAGGATTAAGAGTCATACTCCGGCTGCTTTTTAAGCATGAGATTGCAGGTGGTTACATTTCTGAAGAACAGTTCGGTGTGTCTATGTCTGTGCATGTGTGTGTGATGGGGTGTCTGTGTGGGCCCCAGCAGAGTTCCAGATCGGGAAGGAGGGCTGGGCCACCCCCGCCTCTCACCGCCGGTCCCACGACCAGGCATCGTGGTCGTGATGCTGCCCACCGAGCGGGAGCTCACCCTGGCTGAGCTGAGGCAGAGCTGGTCCGTCTCTCTGCCAACGATGCCATCAGCAAGGCCTGGTTCTTCCTTGAGGACCAGCTCGGGAACCTCAACCTGGTGGCCACACTGTGCCCTCCTGCATCTATGGAACAGGTCAGCAGGATGGCGGTGTGGGCAGAGTCCAGGCTGGGGCTTGGGAGGTCTCGGGGGGTCTGTGTCACTGGGCAACCTCGCCCCTCCCTCACCTATGGAGGGAGGATTCAGCCGCCTGCTTCTGGGGACTGGGAGAGATTGACTAATATGGGCTCTGAAAGGGCTTTGCAGGGCTCTGATGATGTGTTTTAATGGGAAAATTGATCATCTTCTTTGAGGCTGCTCTCTCCCTTGTGTGCAGGATAAGTCTCTTTAGTTGTGTCTGACTCTGGACTGTAGCCCGCCAGGCTCCTCTGTCTGTGGGATTCTCTAGGCAAGAATACAGGAGCAGGCTGCCATGCCCTCCTCCAGGGGATCTTCCAGGCCCAGGGATGGAACCCGTGTCTCCTGAGACTCCCACATTGCCGGCAGATTCTTTACCACTGAGCCACCAGGGAAGCCCCCCTCTCTTCCACCAGGAGCCAAAGATCTAGAGTCCCCCACGAGCAGAGCCCTGATGGAGGTCCCCCTCTCCAGTCATCCCTCCTCACCCCAGGGCCTCCTTGAAGGCAGGCAGGTGCTTTGTAGGACCATGTGGTTGGTGTACTCTGAGTCCATGTGGATGGCATGACCGAGGCCCACTGCAGCTCCCCGAGGAGCTGCTGGGCTGCTCCAACTTCTGCAGGGGCAGGAGGCGGTGGGGCGAGGGCATCGAGGTGACCTGTGCCCTCTTATAGGAGTGTGAGGGGGGTTCCCGCTTTCAGGCCCAGATCTGCCCGGACCCCTTCCTCCAGTGCCCCTTCTGCAAGTTAAAGCTAAATGGGGCACATCTCAGTCACTTAGTTTGGGTGCTCTAGAAGGAACCATGCTGAGGGGTCCTGGAGGCTCTAGGATGAGGCTGGATGGATCACAGCAGCTGCCTCGAGGGGGTGGGGCCGTGTGTGCCAAGGACTCACTGCCTTGAGGGAGGGAAGCACCAGACATGTGCAGGTGATTCGCTGCCTCTGCACATGGTGGCCTCCAGGGCCCTGTTCACTCAGACCGTCCACGGTTCTGGCAGTTGAGATATCTTCTCGAACCAGGAAAAGAGGGGACCTGAGGTTAAGGCCAGAGAGCCTGGCACAGGTGCCCTCTGGCCATGGCCTTTCGGTGGAAGGGCAGCGCTTAGGCCAGGAGGACAGGGGCGGACAGCTGTTTTTGCCTGGGAGACAGTGCCCAGGAGTGTGCTTGACCGTGCCCTTGAACCTGCAGGTTAGGGCATGGGGGAGAGGCGGAGAGTTGGGTGGGGCTGAACCGGCTAGGTCCTGGCTCCGGGGTCTATGATCTCCCGTTATCTGCATTCTGAAGTCACTCTCGGTCTCCAGAAGAACTTTGCAATACTCAGAGCTGCCCATCTACAGAACAGTCTTTCTCGGACAGGAATGAGTTCCTTGTCTTCGGGGGCTGGCTGGCCCCTTGCTGGGGCGTTGGAGAGGGTTCAAGGGGCCAGCCCTTCTGAGTCAGTCCCCTCCAGCCCCTCATCTTGTGTTTTAAAGCCCTTTGTAAAACAGGGTTTCCGGTTTTGGCTCTCAGGCAGGTGTGTCTGCTTGGCCCACAACACGTTTCGGGGTGAGGGTGTCTAGGACGACGTTAGATGCTGCCTGCCGCCCCGAACCACCTACAGCATCCGCTCAGCTTGCCCAGCTGGGGCTGGTATGCAGACCCATGCCTGATGTCCCCAGGGGGGCCACGTGCTCACAGCTAGGAGGCTGGGCCCACCCTGGGCCGAGAGGCATCCTTGGCTCCTTGTGCTCCTGTGTCCCTCTGGCTGGCCCCATGCTGGAGTGCAACCGTCTGTTGTGAAGGCCAGTGCTACTCCTCCCACCCCTGGAGCCCTGAGCAGGCCCTGCGTGTTTCAGTCTCAGCTTCCTCCTCCCTAAGAGGGGCCATGGTAGCTCCTACTTCACTGGGTTGCTGTGAAAATGAGTAATACCTAGAGCACCAGGCCTGGCGCTTCGCAGGTACTTAACCACAGGCAGCGCAGTGCATGAGGGGCTGTTCAGGGAGAGGCTCTGAAAGTGGAACTGACCTTGGTTTAACCCTGGCTTTACCAGTTGTCTGCTGTGTGACCAATGCAAGCTACTTAGCTCCTCTGTGCCTCCGGCATCTCATCAATAGAATGAGGGTGACCGGTGCTTAGCATTTAGCTTGGCACGAGGACAGTGTGCGGGCTATCATGGTTATCAGCCGCTGCTTTAAAATCCATTCTTTATATAGGTAACTGTGGATGGGTTACCTTGTGTCCAAAACATGCCCTGTGTAGGTAGCAGGAGGTCATAGATGGGGACTTTGCAGGGGATCTGGGGATAGAGCCCCTCAAACCGGTGGAGGGACTGAGCTGTCTTGCTTGGTGGGAGCATGGGATGTCCTGGGGAGAGTTGAGGGAGGGGGCAGGTAGTGGGTGTGAAATAACTGGCTCCAGAGTTGATTTTCCATGGAGTTTGTACTGGGAAGCCACTGAAGGTTGAGGAAGAAGATGACAAGGGTGAGTGACAAGTTAGGAGCCGGCGGCAGGAGTGGCTGATGAGGGCTGCAGGATGGCATTGCAGTTGAAAGATGAGCCCAGAGAGGTAGAGAGGCTGGGACAGGCCCAGCAGACCAATGGCCATCTCATCAGGTAAACTCCAGGGCATGGGCCAGTTTGAAGGCCATAGAACCTACCACCTGTGAAGCACGCCCTGGAGTCCCACTTTACAGTGAAGGGGAGTGTACCCTGACCTGCTGAGTGCCTTCTGCAAGGCCCCTCAGCTAGCACACAGGGATTCTAGTGACACGACCCTCACATGAGGCGAGCCCTTGCCCAATGCCAGGCACCGTGCCGAGCTCCTCAGGCCTGTCCTCATTTCATCCTTACAGCCTACCTTTCCATTTCACATAGAGGGACGCTGAGGCTTGCTCTAGCTCAGGACCACTCTCTGAGGTCTTGTAGCCAGGGTGTGTGCCCAACTCCCAAGTTCTGGAGGGAAGCCCAAGACTCCCAGAGAGACATCAAGGTCACCCCTGAACTTCTGTCCTGGTGGCTGGGTGTCCCATCTCCTGGTCTAGCATCTCAGGCCTTGGAACCCCTTCCCCACTGCCCCCCATCTTGGGGTGAGAGGAGATCGATGTTTTCCCTGAGAGGCTCAGAGAGGGTATATGGCTTTCTCAAGGTCACACAGCAGGCCAGCAGCAAGGTTGGGTTGAGAACGCCGGAGTCCTGTCACTCGGCTTAGTGCCTCTTGCCTGCCCTATTTCTGGATTTTCCAGCTTCAGAATCAGACCCTAAAAAGACGGAGACTGGTGAGGAGAGACAGAAAGTCCCTTGGCATCCGAGTGTCTTAGCCGGTCATCCTCTGCCCCAGGGTGCAGCTGCCGCTGGGCGGTGGTCCCTGGTCCCAGTGCTCAGCTCCTGCGACTGTCCTGGCCCAGTGGTGGGGCTTAGCCAGGGCGGGAGTGTGCAGGATACTGGGCCCTGAGGGAGGAGCCCACAGCTATGATGGACTGGCTGTGCTGGGGGCAGTGGACGGGGGCTGCCAAGGTTTGGCTTTGCCCCCGACTGGGATGGTGTGAGCTGCAGGAGGCATGGTATCAGGGAAAGAGCTTGAGTCGGCCTAGAGACATTCGCTTGTGACCTCTGGGCCAAGCTTGCAGAGCGCCTCACGTGCCCTTTCTTCTGTCTGAGGCCCTGGCAGGTCACCATGGCCTGGGAGAGGGCTGGACACGGACTGGCCACGGGGCTCACCTAGAGGCCTCCCACACACGGGGACCTGCGTGGTGGACAGCACGTGTGTGACGCAGGGCTGGGACGCAGTGCAGGAAGCAGGACTGCTGAGGAGGCTCCTGGAGCTGCAGCCATCTGCCGCTGAGCCAGCCGTTGGGGAGAGCAGGCCTCTTGGGAGGCCCAGTGACTGCCCTGCCCAGGACACTCGCCTGGGGAAGGGGTCAGGGCCTCGGTGCCGTGGTCCCAGGCCTTGGCCGAGCTTTGAAGCGGCTTCTTCTTCCCCCCTCCTCAGCCCTCTTCAGCCTGGACCCCGGGCAAAGTGGCGACCTCCTCCTCCTGGAGCTCTGGTGCTGGCACTTGGGGTGCGCCAGCTCCCTGCCTGGGAGGACCCCAGCTCTCGGCCTGCATCTCCCCGCCCCAGGCCTGAGCTGAATGGAGGCCAATGGAGCAGGGCTGCAGGCGTCAGGGAGGCCCTCCCTCACCGCGGGGTGGGGTCCACACACCACCGTTAGCACAGGCCAGGCTGTGCTCAGCTTCCTGCCAGCCACTCCGCTGATGCCAACGTTGTGGGCAGAATGACCTTTCATTGAGCAGTCAGTGCTCAGGCCCCCATGAAGGAGGTGGTCATCCTCCCCTGGGTAGGCAGCGAGGCGCTTGGAGGCTGGAAGAGGCCAAGTAACAGTCAGGGGGAAGTGAAAGGTAGAGATGGTGCCTCACTCCCTGCCCGCTCTGGGGAGGCCCTGTGAGGCTTCTTGATTAGTGGAGGATGTTTTCCCTGCCTCTGAGGGTACCGGGTGGCCCTGATAAGGGTGATGCTTCTCAGAAAAGGGCTGTGTTTCAAAACGTCCAAAGGGTTTCTCCACCCAACTTCTCACAGGGTTTCAGAACAGCCCTGGGGCGAAGGCAGGGCCTATGCTACCCACTGGATAGATGAGGATGTTGTGGTCCAAAGCACCAGCCCAGAGTCTGTTGCCAAGTCTCTGGCTTAAGTCCTTGCTCTTTTTCTAGAGACCTCCATCAGTTTGATCTCCATGGGGCCCTCTCAGTTCTGCCATTAGGACTCACCTCCTGAAGACAGCTTTTGTTGATAAAATTCCTAACTCTCCAGAGAACTATAGTCAATATATTGCAATAATCTATAATGGAAAATAACTTCAAAAATAATACATGTGTATATCTGAATCACACCCACAAAAAAGAATTTTTTGAAACTTAGTAATGTTTATCTTCTTGCCAGTATTTCTAAATGTCCTATGGACATCTACTAACAATGTATGAGATACAAAATTTAAGTGTAATTGTGTAGGATATGATTAATATGGTGATGTGTGCTCAGCCATGTCTGACTTTTGTGACCCCATGGACTGTAGCCCGCCAGGCTTCTGTGTTCGTGGGATTTTTCAGACAAGAATACTAGAGTGGGTTGCCATTTCCTTCTCCAGATCTTCCCAACCCAGGGATTGAACCTGCATCTCCTCCAACTACTAGGCCACCTGGGAAGCCTATGACAAATATAAATTAATTAAATATAAATTTATTATATTTAATGACATCATTTAAGATGCTTCTATTTTTATTTTTTCTGCACATGATAAAATATTCCCAGAAAAAAAGGTAATATGTCTATGGTTTTCCTTTATATTTCTTCTGATTTTGCTTTATTATCTTTGTTGTTAAGGTGTCTAATGGTATATGATGCCTATCTTCTTTGTGACTTGTATTTTTTATCATTAAAAATGTTCATCTTTGTTTCATTAAAAAAAACCCTCTTACCCATACCTTGAGCCACAACCAGCAGCACGACAGATGCAACCAGATGTGTCCCAGGTGATCACGGGCCATGCCTTTGACTCTCTTAGCCGTCCTCACCTTGCTCTGGTTCGGGTTTACAGCCTACCTGGCGTCAGCCTGCAGGGGGCTGTTACCCAAAGGCTGACTCTGCATTTGCAGTGGAGGGCCACGAGCTCCATCCAGCTTCTCACCGGGTCCACGCACCCACCTTGCACAGTACACACTGTCACCCCTGCTTCAGGAGGAAACTGGGAGCCAGAGATGGGGAGGTGGGTGCTCACCTAGCTCATTGAGCCAGGAAGTGAAGTGGTACCACGATATGAACCCAGATTCGGCCTTAAAGTGAAGACTTTTTACTGCACCAGGTTGGGCTCCCTATCTTCAGAGTCGAGGCTCAGAAGGGGCACACAGACCCTGTGAGCCAGGATGGAGCACTGGGACCTGAGTGGCGAGGCCTTTGGAGGGATGGAGGCGGGAGGCACAACCCTCCCTCTCTGAGCTCCCCCAAACCCACCCCACCCAAGCAAACAAGCCTGCATTTATCTTTTTGGTCTGTTTGTCATCAATCCTCTGTTGCCTTTTTATAGCAAGCACCTTTTCTGAATATTTTCCTTTTGTAATTTGAAGATATTTATTCTGGGTTTTGTAGTTTTATTATATGGTGACTTTTTAAAATAAAAACAACTTAGTCATGACTCTTGCCTGAATTTGACCATCTAGGATGAGACCTTGTTTATGTGAGGTGCTAGATAACAGTGTGTGGGATGGTTGAACAAACTGAACCTTTGAAGAGTATGTGTATTTTGAGCACAAGTATTTGAGTACTTAAGCCTGTCCTGGAATAAAATTGGAGTCTGCCTGTAATTTCCAAGTCCCCCCCAGCAACCAGGGCTCTACCTCCTTGGCATCTTGTGCCTCACGTTCTAGATGCTCAGGGTCCCTGTGTCCTTTCCACTCTCCTCTCCCAGGGCCTGGCAGTCAACGTTTATGGTAAAAGTTTAAATGAGTGGCTGAGGCATCTGTAATGAGAATTATGTCCAGGGTCATTTTTCATGATTTGAAATTAAGAACAGTCTCAGAACTTCCCACTTGGCCAAAAGAAAAATTATCCCATGCAATGTGGCCCCCCATCCCCCAGCCTCATTTTGAGGCTGGTGAGTGTTGCTGTATTGAGCAAGGCCTAGCTCTAAACAGCTCATATTATAAGTGATCAGGGAATTGACCTCCAAAGGCAAAAGTCCTCTCAAACTCGGACATCTTAGTGTCATGGAAAGAGTTCAAAATCTGCCAGCTGCTAAGGGCCAGACTGCCAGCTGCTAAGGACCTCACTGCCAGAGGCTATCTGTGTAAGTGGGTCCACTGCACCCTGTCTGTGGTACATGCCAGTGACCCCTCTCCCCATCACCCAAGAGCCAGGGGTTAGCTCCTCAGCTGTTCATACCCAGAAGGCTCTAAGATTTAAGAAAAGGGAACATCTGGTTTTTGCAGAGGCTGGTAGCTGGTCACTGGGAGCCCGAGAGGAATGAGTGTGGACTGCAGAGTAGCTGGAGCAGCAAAGAGCCCAGGGGAGGGGAACCATGTGGGAAAAGGGAGGGCATCAGGGATGAGGCTGAGACCCGTGGGGTCCAACAAGAAATCCAGCTTGACCAGGGATGTGATTTATGCTGGGGACTCCTGGGAAGCCCGAAAGCTATGAGGGAGACAGCTGCAGGCCACTGGTCTGAGCTCTGCACATCCTTATTCAGCTTTGCAAATGAATCCTGAAATGGTCACAATATCTAGAGGGAGAAACAGTAAAAAGCTTAGAAAAAGACCCACCGCCCTTCATTATTAAAGAATGGACCCTATTCACATCATTGGTACAAAGTATGAAAAGGAATCAGCACTATCTCCTTCCAGGTCACGGGCCCCTGGCACCCCTCGCCCAACCATAGCCATTTTCTGATATACACAGAAAAAGGTCAGTGAGCCTCCAACTCTGTTTTTGAAAAATTTATTTTATACCTTTAGAAGCTAAGAACTCTGCCACTCAGTGAACCAAATTTAGAATGAAGTTTCTTCCTTAGTTTATCTACTTATTTTTGAAATTGTATAAACAAGATTTTGTACACAAGAGGTAGCAGAGGAAAATTCCAGTCTGCCTGTTCCAAGCTCAAAAGGTAACTGCACACACCTTGATGTTCAGGGAGGGTGGAGCAAGATAGGGTAAGTCTGGTGACACGTGCTCTGGGCCCTCGAGTGGGCGCCAGGGGAAGTCACAGGCTGGGGTGCCTGTCCGAAGGCTCCTTTGCTTTCTTTCCCAGGACGTCTCTAAGGGACTGACTTGGCCATCCTAAGAAGGATCTCACGAAGGGAGCTTCTTGAGGACACACAGCATTGGGTTTAGTTGTGCAATTCCTATTCGACTTGCAGACCATTTTGAAAGATTTATAAAAACATCTTCATCCAAAAAGATTGGCAGTAAAAATGACACCTCTTCCAAGGTAAGCCTGTCATAACTGTCACTTTGTTGTATGACATTAAAAAAAAAGTCATCAGCAGGTTGGCAGACTGTAGCCATGGGGAAATCAAGGTTCCTGGCCAAGGGAAAGTGGTGTTCACTGCAGCAACACCGTGAGCAAAACCAACCAGGGTGCCTTGTGTCAGCGATGGGTGGTCCTGGTCCCGATGAACGCTACTGTGAGGACAGTAGGTGCTGGGGGCTGTGGAAGGCATTGTTTCCATAGGAAATAAGGGACAGAAGTGGCAATTTCACTCCTGAATCTGGGCTCCTGAGTGCAGCTGCCAGCGCCATATCCTCGTGGCTGGCATTTCAAGGTCACATCCCGCGGGGTCGCTTTGTGAGGAGGGTGGAGAGGGGGTGGGGGGGCAGCAGGGCGTGGGTATTCATGGACTCAAAAATCCACTTTAAAACATCACACTGGAATTTGCAAGAACATCAGAACCACATGAAATCTGCCAAGGGCCTCCGACCCTTTCTCTGGGGCGCGGCTCTGCCCTGAGGTGCTGGCCTCCACCCAGCTGTGTCTCTGACAGACATCAGCACTGGCCAGCCATGCAGCTACAGACTGCAGGCTGGCCGCGCGGTAACCGCACCCTCGAGGGTGAGGCCAGAGCCTGCGGTGCGCGGCAGGAGCGGCTGTCGGCCCTGCTGTGGCCACTGTGCCGCTCTGACTCTGCAGACCCTTGACTGGGGCCGCCCAGTGCTTCCTGAGGCTCCCCTAGCCCTGTGCGTGGGGAGCACAGAACAAGGCAGAGCGCGCAGCTGAAGACCAACAGGACTGAAAATGTGTGTGCTGACTCAAAACCCAAAAGGTACACAATACACGAACTATGTCAGTACCCCCTCTCCACTCCAGAAAAAGGAGTGGGCTGGCAGCTAACCTGAAATGAGTGAATGGCGCAAGACCGGGAAACACAACTAAACGGACGGTTGGTCAGCGGCTTGCTAGTTATTTCTTGGCCTTATCTTTTCAATGTCAATTAATCACGCTAAGGAGAAACCAAGTCTCCTTCCTATTCCTTCTCTGCGGTAAAATGTCCAGAAACTCACAAAGCAGTGCCTCTCAACTCAAATATTTAACTCCATATACAACCAGTACCAAGGGTTTTAGTAATAAGTTTCCAGCAAAAGCAAATGATTGCAGGTCACATGATTCAAGACTACAGTTTATTCAATATGTCTCCAAGCATTAAAAAGATTTTATGAAGTCAAACTCAATAAAATCATATCTTAAAGTGCTTTTTATTTTGCTCTTTGTAAAATTTGTTTTGGGAACAATTAGTGATTGATGTCAAAGAATGCACTCTATACTTCTAGAGAACATAGACTTTTTTTTATTGCTCTTTCCATCTCAATTTTATCAGAAAAATACCTTAAAGAGCTTAATTTCCCAATTTTTGATCCTGGTAACATTTCAGCAAGATCCAAGTTTATGCCCAGGGCTCTCATCCAGACCCACCTGAAATTCTATACAAATAGGGAGACATATTAAATACAAAGGTCTGTGTAAACTGAATTCTTTTACTACTATTTTACAGTGAAAAGGTTTTTCATCACATATTTTTACATCATTTTAAACTTGATATTTCTATTCAATGTTACTGCAAGATTAAAAATTTGCCCCCATATATCTAAAGGCAGATTGCTTTTTTTTTAAATATAAAAACCAAAGGAATTTCTTTTGTAGCATCATAGAGAAAGCAATAGCTTTATCTTCACTCATTTCTGTATGTTCGTGTAACACAACAGTCTGCCACCAGCTTTCCTTCCTAAAATCTGTACAGAAGTGTCAGTCCACACATGGACCATGCCCCGGGTAAGCTGAACTCCACAGGCTGGAGTCTTCCCACTGCCAAACAGCTCCCAGGCCTTCCCCGGGGGCTGAAGAGTGCTTTCCTTAAAAACACAGGCTCCTCCCCTCATGGTAGGTTCTCCCAGTCCAGCCTCCCGGCTCTGCTAAAGGGTTCAAGAATGAGATTCTGATTTCGAAAAGGTGCTGAGCATCCAGTAACCATGACATGCCTGCTCATCACGTGTTGGGCACCGCCCCTAGGGATCCACATCGTCCAGGTCACTTCTTAACTCACCAATCATCATGGGTGATTCAGAACCCTTTGGGAAAGGAAAGGAGTAAATACATACTTAATAAAGTTAAGAGAACAAAGCTTTCCTATGCCGACTGACTTACTTGTGTTCTGCGGTTTAAAGCGTCCTCATTTAACTACTTAATGTTTATCAAAGGGCAATAAAACATAACGAGTGTCTGTCTGACCTCATATTTGACGAGCCTTGTTTATGCAGAGCTTTCACTTCTGTGTTCTTACTGAGTTACAGGAACAATCTAGTGACTTGCCTACAGGCACACTGTGGCTTTGAGTCAAATCAAATCACTATGCTGAGTGTCAGTTTCCTTCTGTGAAATCAGGGGAACAGCGACCTCACTGGTTATTACCAGGATCCCAAAGATTTAAAAACAAACAAACAAAGTGGCACACAGAACATCAGCAAATTCATTTGCCGAGGCCTCCATGCACTGTGATGGAGGTACGGAGATGGCCTTTCGGAAAGTTACGAGCCGGAGGGAAGAAACGATACATGTCATTACATTTAAACCTGCTGCATTATTCTACATATTAAGTGGTCAATAAATAATTCATTCCTTTTTCTACTACAGTGATTTATATTAAAAAATACTTAAAAATTTGACATCCTTGACAAGCACACAGATTCCAATGGCATGAGGCCCTTCTAGGAAGGCTGGTGAGAACAGAAGGAGAAAGTGGTGATTTTTTGTAACCCAGCAGAATAATTGTAACGTACAATCTGGAAGGACCATATCTGCAAACCAGGCTTTATCAGGATGCTCTCTGAGCTGAGCGGAACAGCCAGCAGACTGAGCCCAAAGCCTTGATAAACATCACGGTGCAACACTGCTCTGCTCTGTAAGCACAGAGAGTGAGTCCCCGGCAGAGGTTCCCAGAGGGCGGCGCTGGGGTCTCCTTTCTCTCTTGACGAGTGAGGCCGTCTCTGGGAAACCCCAGAGCAGCCCTGCCCTTCACCCGGGACTTGCCCCAGAGCCGTACCTGTTGTAAGTGTCTCTCCCCATTCTCATTCGCAGGACTGCTCTCCGACCCGTTACTGCTTCCTGACTGCTCCTTCTCATTCAGCAGTGCCGTGGCATACGCTAGTGTGTCCTGCCAGAGACGGAAACACAAGGAGAAGTCAGGGTGTGCAGAGGCAGCAGCAGCGAGGAAGACCACCTTTCACTTGACCTTTGGAGGCGGCGCCTTCATGCCAACTTCTGTGGCAGGTGGGGCCACACTGAATGACCCTCAATGCTTGCCTTCCAGGCAAACAACTCACTCACTGCTTTTGCATAGAAAAACCAATCGTGTCTTCAGCCTTTACTCACTTATACCTCTTTTCTGAGAAACACACTAAAAATCCTACTTAAGGGATTTCAACCTACACAAAACCAAAAGACAAGTCTCACCTGAGCTGAAATTGTCCGCTGAAAGGTTTTTCCAGTTGATGTTTCATTAGACACGTTACTCTGCGGTGTCCAATAATGTTCTGACATCTGAAGGGAAGGTCAAAAGGCCATTAGAGATGACAAATGAGCCCACATGAGTCTACAATCCCTGCCAACATATATTACAGTATAAAAAGCATACAGGATAGTACATAAAGTGATCCAGACTTTCTGCCACATCAGGGAATTCTTTTTGACAAGACTGCACTTCTGCTTTCAAGAGTTCACTAAAATACCACCTCTTAAATAATCATCCTTACCTTTTTATCCGTAAAATTAAGACAAATGTATTAAGATACAAATTACATGCATAAAGATAAGTATCAACTGTTCCCAAAAGAGTATGAACTCTGAAAATACTTTGAGGACAATCTCTAAATTAAGTCTGAGATTTTATTTCCTGATATGTTGTTAATGATTCCCATGAAATAACCAGAAAAGTTAAAAACTCAATTACCTTCTTCTGCAGCCACTGCACAGCCCAACTCCAGTGATGGGAATTCTCCTTGAAGTATTCTTTAGCAGCAGGACATCTGGTGATTGCAGGAGATTTTTATTAGCCAAATGCCTTCTCTGCAAATATTCTTGTTTAATATATAGTATTTTAAAATCTTGAAACACAAATGCTCCTTTCATTAAATGCTCCTTTCAGTTGTCGTTATATGAAATTTGTGTTTTCTTTTGCTTTGGATACATTTCACATGTTTAAAACTTCAAAAAGCAGTAAAAGGTGAATATGCAGTGAAAAGTCTCTTATCTATCTCTAACTCATCCACTCAGTTCTACTAAAACTCAAGGCTGGGAAAGGAAAAGTAACAAACAAAAATAGCCACTACAAACTATACATTTAATAAATAACCTCTTAATTATTAAAAAAATTAAAAGTATAATTGATTTATAAAGTTGTGTTAGTTTCTGGTGAACAGCAAAATGAACCAATTATACATATACTTTTTCTGATTCTTTTCCATTACAGATTATTATAAGAAATTGAAGACAGTTCTCTGTGCTACACAGCAGGACCTTGTTGTTTATCTATTTTGTACATAGTAGCCTGTATCTGCTAATCCCATACTCCTAATTTATTCTTCCGCAACCTCCTTTCCACTTTGGTAACCGTAAGTTTGTTTCCTATGTCTCTGAATCTGGTTTGTCTTTAAATAAATAAGTTCTTCTGTACTGTACCTTAGATTCCATACATAAGTGATATGAGTGATAAGTGATATGAGTTACATTGTCTTTGTCTGACTTATTCCACTTAGTATAAGGACTTCTAGGTCCATCCATGTGGCTGCAAATGACTTTAATAGCTGAGTAATATTTCGTTGTATAGATGTACTACATCTTTATCCATCCATCTGTTGATGGACATTTAGGTGGCTTCATGTCTTGGCTATTGTAAAATAGTGCTGCAATGAACACTGAGGTGTATGCATCTTTTCAACGGTTTTTTCTGGATGTATGTCCAGGAGTGGGACTGCTGGATCATATGGTAGCTCTATTTTCAGTTTTTAAGGAACCTCCATACAGTTTTCCATAGTGGCTATACCAACTGATACTCCCACCAACAGTGTAGGAGGGCTCCCATTTCTCCACACCCTCTCTAGCATTTATTATTTGTAGACTTTTTAATGATGGCCATTCTGATTGGTGTGAGGTGATACCTCACTCTAGTTCTAACTCTGATTTACATTTCTCTGATATGAGCAATGCTGAACATCTTGTCATGTGCCACTTGGCCATCTGTATGTCGACTTTGGAGAAATGTCTATTTAGGTCTTCTGCCCACTTTTGGATTTTTGTTGTTGTTAAGTTGTATGAGTTGTTCATATATTTTGGTAATTAAGTCCTTGTTGGATGCATCAATTGCAAATATTTTCTCCCGTTCTGTAGGTCACCTTTTCATTTGTTTATAGTTTCCTCTGCTGTGAAAAAATGTATAAGTTTGACTAAGTCCCACTTGTTTATTTTTGCTTTTATTTCTATTGCCTTGGGAGACAGGCCTAAGAAAACACTGCTACAATTTATGTCAGAGAATATTTTGCCTATGTTCTCTTCTAGTAGTTTTAAGGTATACAATAAATGACCTCTTGACAAAATCAAACTAGTCTTTAACTTCGTAATTTAAATAAGAAAGAATGATTTGAGGGAAAAGCAATTTTAAAACCTGATTTTGGAGCCCCTCTCTCCCTTTCCATTTGTACTTGCCCACCTAGAAAGCTGTCCTTATTTGAAGATAGTACTGATGGGAGACTGCCATTAACATATATATAGAATGGGATATGCAAGATATGGAAGTACATATGCAGACACTACTGACATACGGACTCTGTGTCTGCTGGCATCAGAGGTGCTGTGTGGCCCCAACACTACTTGGAAATACCCCTCTTTTAGGCTTTTATGTCATTATGATGACATGCTGTCAGTATGAAGCCTAATTAATGAACCCACAATTGTGGCAGGATGATCTCCATCTGTGTCTACAATATTATGTCATCTGGAAAATGCGTGTTCATGAGTTATTTCAATGGGGCTCTCATTTAAATCTGTTGGGGATGCTCAAATGCGGCAGATTAATCCCAATGGATTTCTTATTCTGATATAAATCCAAGGATGGCTATGAATCAGGAAAAATCTGGAGCAAAATAAATTAAGCTAAAGAGAGCACAGTGCAGAACTCAGTGATGGCAGTGCTGTCTGCTCAACAGTCCTGGGCTAGTTATACTCCTGGGTATGTATCCTGAAGAGACAAAAACTCTAATTTGAAAAGATGCGTACCGCAGTGTTTACTCTGCATACGATTTACAACAGCCAGGACATGGGAGCAACCTACATGTCCATTAACAGAAGACTGGTTTAAGAAGATGGGATGTGCACACACAAAGGAATATTACACAGCCATGCATGTGCTAAGTCGCTAAGTCGTGTCTGACTCTTTGTGACCCCGTGGACTGTAGCCCCCCAGGCCCCTCTGTCCACGGGATTTCCCAGGCAAGAATACTGGAGTGGTTGCCATGTCCTTCTCCATATTCAGCCATAAAAATAATGAAACACTGCCATCTGCAGCAACATGAATGAACCTAGAGACTATTATACTTAGTATCATTTATATGTGGAATCTTAAATAATACAAAAGAATCTACATACAAAGCAGAAACAGACACACAGACATAGAAAACAAACTTATGGTTACCAGGGGAAAGGGGTGAAAGGAGGGATAAGTTAGAGGAGTATGGGATTAATAGATACAAACTACTATATGCGAAATAGATGAGAAACAAGGATTTACTGTGTAGCAGTAACAAGGTTCTTTTCTTCTTGTAAATCTTGTAACAACCTATAATGGAAAACAACCTGAAAAAATAATAGTAACTGAACCACTCTGTTACACACTTGAAACTAACACAATATTGTAAATCAATTATACTTCAATTAAAAAAAAAATAACCTGGGGTTAGCATGCAGTCACTCCGATCTTTTGTGGGCCAACATAATAAATAAATAGGGGAGCTAACGTTGCAAACAACTCAAGTTCCTTCTAACATTAAGAACCTTTCCAAGGACCTACTGACAGATGAATGGATAAGTAAAACGCGATACATATACATATCTATACAATGGAATATTATTCAGCCTTAAACAGAAAGGAAATTCTGACACATGCTACAATGTGGATACACCTTGGACGTCATGCTACGGGAAACAAGCCAGTCATGAAAGGACAACTACTGTATGAGTCTATTTATGTGAGGCATCTACAACAGTCAGATTCACGAAGACAAGAAGCAGGATGGTATCTGGGAGCTGGAGGAAGGAGGGATGGAGAGGTACTACTTAATGGCTACAGAATGTCAGTCCTGGAAGATGAAGCAAGCTCTGGAGACAGATGACGGCGATGGCTGCAAACCACTATAAACGTACTTAACACCGCTGAACCGCACACCTAAAAATGGCGAATTTCATGTTATGTATATTTTAGGGACTTCCCAGGTGGCGTTAGTGGTAAAGAACCCACCTGCCAAGGCAGGAGACCTAAGAGACACGGGTTCGATCCTTGGGTTGGGATTCCCTGGAGAAGGGAATGGCAATCCACTCCAGTACTCTTGCCTGGAGAATTCCATGGACAAAGGAGCCTGGCGGGCTACAGTCCATGGGATTGCAAAGAGTCGGACATGACTGAGTGACTTAACACACACGTATTTTAGCACAATTAAATAAAAGAAGAAAAGAACCTTTGCCTTGAAGTCAGTCAGCCTGTGCTCAAGTCCTAGCTCTGACCGCAGGCATGTCGCTTAAACCACCCATGATATAGGCCTAGTAACAGTACCTAACCTTATAGGATTGCTGAAAATGTGAAATGAGAATAAAGGCGATATTTAGCACAGTGCCTGGGTTCATAGGTTTAAGTAGCTGTTACATGATTTGGCCTCCTGAGAGACTGTTTTGAAAGTGGGCACCTAGAAGCTGACACAGCTGATAGTTAACTAAAGATAATCTTGAATGACAGGTCATGAATTCTTGCTGTTGAGGTCCCTAAACCTGCCTTGGTCTCCTCTCCTTCCTGCACAAAGCTGTCAGTTTAGCATTCCCCACCTCCCTTGGATTCCATAAGATCTGTTACTTTTAATACTCCCCTTTTAGGTCTCATTGAGATTGTCTGAACAATTGTCTGTACCATCCAAGCAAGTATGCCCTGACTGGCTCAGACTGTCTAGGTACCAAAAAGGGAACTTTTTTTCTTGAGTTCTATCTGACTTGTAACTGAAAACATCATTTATTCAACTGCATTTTGAGTCAATACTTACTTCTGAGCAAGAGTTACAAGAAATTTGACACACTGGTAGCAGCGACTGCTGTCCACGTGATTACTGTGGTGCATCAGAGCTGAGGAGTAAAGCGAGAGATTAACAGTGAGGCACTGAACTGGGAGTGGCCCAGGTAATGACAGCTCTCTCATTCTGAAAATCCACCGCAAACTCTTGATAAGCAGATGAGGAACTCGACCAAAGCACAGCAGTGCTCACTTAATAGGGTTCTCCAAATTCTCATCGATAGAAACACCACTTTAAGTAGTAGTCAAGAAAAATACAAGGTGGTGAAGGTCTGACTTTCAGAAGAACTGAAAGGAACTAAAATTTATATAGGCTGATCATTCACTTAGAGACTTTCAAAGTTTTCCATTCACTGCAATACTGACAGAGAGCAGTTAAAATACTTCAGTGTGATAAATGGAGATTTATGGTTCTAGTCCACTTTAACAAAGATTTTCTGGTCTGTGCTTGGGCATTTAAAGATAAATATAGCCAACTCTTGAACAACATGGGTTTGACCTGCACAGGTCCACTTACATGTGAAGTTTTTTCAATAAATACATATAGTACTACACAATCTGTGGCTGATGGAATCCTCAGGTGCAGAAGCATGGCTATGAAGGGTAGACTATGGAACTTGAGCATCCGTGGGTTTTGGTATCCGAGTGGGTCTTGGAATCAGTGCCCTATGGTTACCAAGGGATGACTCTAATGCCTGCTCCCTGCCCTTGAGCCGTCTGTAGATCTGTAGTCCCAGAGAGCCTGGGTGCTGCTCAGAGCAGAGAGCACCGTTTTAAAGCAGTGGCCTAGAATGTTGTAACTACAGAACATTAAAAGCATACATTTCTTTTCTGCAATAAAAGGAGATGCTAAAACTTCTTTTAAATACACAGCAATATGTAAAATGACTCAAGTTAACTGGGAACACAGGTGGATGGTGGGAGTTGGATAAGACTATTTTCAACTAAATTTTTTTCTAAGAAATAGCTCATTAAAGCCCCTTTAGCCTTCTGAAAAAGAAAAGGTTGTCAAAAAACCTTTATGAGCAGATAATAAAGATTTGGGTGCATTCATACCACAAGTTAAAAGAAAAAAAGAAATTGCATTTCATGAGCTTGACAATATCCTGAGTGTAAAGTTTTAGTCTTTTCCCACCTCAATGGCTATAGAGTGGAAGAAAGGTTTCTTGTTAAAGTGGCAAACATTTAGCTTGCTGAAGAAAGTCACAGCACCCTTGAATCTTCCCCGACCCAGTAAAAGGACCTCTAGCTGTTGTCTTATGAAAAGCAGGAGTGTTCAGGGTGGTGAGATCCTCTGGCTTTAATTCTCCTGACTAGACTGAGGGAGTCTAACAGCCCTGACCAGACCACCCCTGGATTCCTCAGCGATCCATGCCAGGCAGAGTGTGCCAGGCAGACCCTGGGGAGGAGAGGCTGGCTGGAACGATGGGCTCGCTGCACCTTTACTGCAAGCCCTTCGTCACAGGGCAGCCATACTTGCCTAGTAATCCATTTTCTGTTTCAAACACAAACTTGACTCGTTCCACTTGTATGGGATCCTCGATGACCTGTGAGAAGCAGGAAACAAAAGACTGGTAAACGAAAGAAGAGACTTGTGTTACAGCCGCTGGTATCTTTAAAATAGCTCGTTCAAGGGACTATCGTTACCAACATAGTAACAAAACAAATATGCTATTGCCATATTTTCAACAATATATTAAATTTCAAACTAAAGATGAAAAATATTAAGTAGTATTTGAAGATCCATACATTTCCTAATACATGCTCTTAAGAACTGAATCTAGGGTTCTCTGTGGGTTATAAGGACGTGTATTTCATGATCCCAAAGATAAGAGAGTTACGGTTCACAAAAAACCTGTCATAAAAACAAACAAAAAAAAACCTGTCAAAGTTTTGATATAATGCAGGCTCTACAAGTCAATGTGGAGATTTACACCATACCACACAAGGGTGGATCTATGTCACACTCTTGCTGTACTTCTAACGCCTCACACTGAGCCGTGCACAGTTCAATAAACTAAGTGGGTCTGCTGTTGAGCAGACGAACATCACTCAATCCCACTCCTGAGAAGCAATGATCTTACAAAAGCACTAGGACCAAAAGAAGGCAAAGGCCCAGGGAGACAGGCATTTTAGAAATGGCACCCATGAGGTAACTCCATATTCAAAAGTGTTTATTAAATGCTTACCCTGTGCTAAGGCCTTAGGGACCTAAAGGGAAGCCAGTCCCCATCCCACTGCCCGCTCTTTATTTTAAATAGTTTCTGGGCTAGCCTCTCTCATTGGTTCACAGTCAGTCACCAAATTCCACGGATTCTCTCCCTAAACACCTTGCTGCTCTGGCCCTAGCCCCTTCTGCTCTGGTCTCTCCTTAGTATAAGCCTTGGCATTTTACACTCGGACTACTGCCACAGACTCCTATATGGTTTTCCAATTCTAGCCCTGCTTCCTTCTTTAGCCTACCCTTTAAGACAACTGCTGGGGGAACGTTTCTAAGACACAAATCAGGTTATATCGCTTTCCTGCCTCAAACCCTTCCATGGTGTCCATCACTGATGGCCAAGGTTACTAATTTAAATGTCTACAGAGTCCAAGATGGTAAAATATGAGCCACGTGGCAGACAACAGCAGTGCTGAGGGCAGTGGGGAACTGGAGACCACAAGCTTCATGGAAAGGACATGCTGTTACTGCTCTGGGTGGCTGGAGCATGCAGGAAAAGAGATCACCTGATTTCTGAAGACAGGGTGGAATCCAGAAATTAAAGAACAGAATAATTTGGGCCAAATAGGCCAGACATATAGGTGGAGCTTGGCCACCAGTGCGTCACCACTGGCCTACAGGCAATGGAACCTGAAACTCTTCCTGGTCTGGTCTGGGTTCCTTCCCCAAGCCCCACTAGTTTCCACTCCTTTTAGTCCTGCCTCTTCCAGTCACTGAGCAAACCAGGCGTTTGGCAGAGAGCATAGGCTCCACGGCCCGTCACTTGGCTCATATCGACTCTGTCCCTTACTGGTGATGTCCTCGGGCAGGTCACTCCACTTCTCTACGTTCAGCCTCCACTAATACCGTATTTCACTGACTGCAGTTGTGTTTTCCCCTTCCTTTCCTATTTCCCAAACTGGGATGCACCCTATAGTGGATTACATTTCAGTTTTGTGGCTCATATTTTCAGTAGCACACGGACAGGCTGCAGAGCCAGCCATGCACACTCCTGGTTCTTGCAAGGTTCACACAAGATCACACTTGAGCTGAGCACCATTTTCTGCGTGTGGCAAGTAAGGCCTTTGCTCTCTGCCCTGGAATTTCCACTAAACGTAAGGAAATTCATTACCACTCACCTCTGAATCACTTAAGGCAAGAAGAATGGGTGATGTGATGAGGACTTGGTGAGTGCAGACCAAATGAATGCAAAAGCGACACAAGGACATACAGTTTTTATCTGCAAACGCATGCTGCCTAGTAAATATCTAAATGCGAGGGAGTCAAAACATGCATTACTTACCAGTATCTCATGAAGTAACTGGAATGTATTCTTTAACTCATGAGGTGGAGCTGTTTCTAGTTGGTTCTGAAATATTTTTTAAAAGCATAAGGATTCCAGTAAGTCTTCAGTGAAAAAGGTCGGAGTGATAATCAACAGTGCTGGACTCCAGCCCAAGTCCTATCACTACCTGGCTGACCTTGGGCAAGTTACTCCCTTCGCCGGGTCTCAGTCCCCCAAATGCTAAATCTGGAGACTGAAACACCACGACCTTCCCTGCTATAGCCCTCCAGGATATCTGACTATGAAATTAGGAAGGAGCGAGGGAAAGAAGCAGAAAGGAAGGGAGAGAGCTTTTAGTCACTAAAGAGGCCTCAATTTATACTCATATTTCATTTATACTTATTCTGTTTTGTTGACTATTCTTGAATAGCTGTGAAAATGCTAATTAGAGCATTCTGAGATCAACAGGCTGTGAGTGAAATATAAGAAGAGTCAGCTTAGGAAGCAGAACAATCTGCCAAGACACACTAAACGAAGAAAGCAAGGTTGAGAAAACTCACATCCCTGTGCATTTTAAGAACCTTACACATAATATGTGGTGGGACAGGACACTGAATTACAACAGGGCATTTGCAAGGTGCCAGGTCTGGTACTAAGTACTTCACATATCATGCCTCACTGAATCTACACAATCTGTGAGGTCCAGTCAAATTTCCTCCTGTTTTTCAGAAGAGGAAACTGTCCTTGGTTATATAAGTAGTAAACAGTAAAGAGAGGTCAATCAACCCTGATACAGGCAGATCTGTACAGAAAAGGCTGAGGGTAAAACATACTTTAATAAGAGCTTGGAGACATGACCCACTGATCACAGCTACTTGTTAACACTACGTGTATCACTATTACAAATCCTGGGGCAGGCAAGGTGTGGGACAAACTAAAATATCTCTTGTAATTTCACCCAAAGAGGACTGGAAAGACACATAACCGATGTGACAATACTGGCCCGTGGGGTAGGGTGGAGAGGAGACATGGCTGGCTGGTGATGGTTGAAATGGACTTTGCATATTTTTTCACAAAGAGAATAAAGTCATGCATTCTATACGCAATTTAAAGATTAAAAATGAATAAGAATGGCATGCATAGACTTAAAGGTTTCTCTAATAATCCCTAGCAAGGCAGTAGGTAAGAGCACAGCCCTGGCGCCACACTGCTGATGTTCCAACTCCCCCTCGGCCACTTACCAGCTGTGTGACACTGGTGTCTTCAGTACTCTCAACACCAGTGTCTACACACCTCACAGGACTTCTGTACTAGAGAATTAAGTGAGTTAAACACGGGATATACCTGGGACTGTGCTTGGCATCCAAAAAGTGCAACGTAAGTAATTACTGCACACTGATCAGAGCTTCCTAATGAACGATATATATTACTACTTCAGAAGGTGAGAAAAATCAATCTACTTTTGATTTTTTAAACGTGGCCTGGGGAAATAACCTGAAACTTTAAAACTATTTTATACAATAATGGTCACCATAGCACTATCACTAACTATAAAGTATTATTCTTAATAGTTAAAATTTACACCCAATGCAAATATGCCTCACTGGGAAGGGAATGGCTGAGTAAACTGTGATACATGAGAGAATGAAATACACTCAGGCAGCTTTTAACGATACGGAAAGTACTTATACTGTCAACTGAAAAAAGAGGGCACAAAAATCATATAGACAATAAAATTCCAATTATGTTAAAATATATACATAGAAAATAAAGAGGGAAACATGAGAGAATACTCATGGTGATAATCATAAATGGTGAGATTCTGAATTCTTTTTCTATTCTTCATCTAAAAAATGAGCCTATACTATTTTTATGATTAGGAAAACAATTCAAGTTATTAAAAGAAGCAGAGTGCCTGGGAGCCAAAGCAATGCTTTCCTAGGTCTCAACCGCAGGCTCGCAGGAGGTCCTACCTTAATGAAATGCAGCATGGTGAAGGAGAAATGCTCGTTACAGAAACAGCAGTACACCACCATCTCGATGAGCGCCAGCAGTGAGCCTGTCAGCTCTCGCAGAGCAAACATTACCTAGTGAGGGTAGCAGAGGAGTGCTTCTTTTGTCACAGTTCACTGTTGAAACGCTGTTTCTGACCTTCACTAAAATCTGCTCAGATTGAGGACCATCAACACTGCCTCAAATGAGTGTGAGTCTAAGAGTTGACATAATTTGTGGAAATGTGCACCGTTTTCTCAGGAGTCACTTTTATCAGATTTTAATAGGGGATCTCTCCCATTCAAATAACCACTGATAGGTCCAAAAAACACATGACGTTAAGCTTAAAAAAAAAAAAGAGGGATATAGCACAGCACTGTTGATGTAAATAAAAATCAGTATGATTATGTTCACTGAGTCATATATATATAAATCAAGTTAGAGAACAAGGATCGAAGATTATGTTCTTAAGATGCGGTAGCTCTGGGTGGAAGTGGGAGGGACCTCAAAAGGAGGTTGTGAACAGCTCACTTCCATACTCCTGAGGATGAAAAACCTGTATGCTTCAGAGCTGTAATATTTCAGGACCAGGGACACACACAAGATTGGGAATAAACCCTCTGATAATAAATGGAGTGACTGTGACTCAGTGGGGAGTGGTGGTGGTGTGTGTGTGAGCGCCATATACCTCCTCCTGGGACCTGGAGGCCCAATTCTTAGTTGCAGGGAGGACTAATAATATTCTTTTCAGCTGCCTATTTCTGACATACATTTGGAAGTAAAATTAATTTGAAAAAATTGCTTCCTAACTATAGTCCCCTACATCAGAGTAACATATAAAATACAACTAATAACAAAAGGCATTTTTTTCTCAAAAAGAAGAAAACAGATAAAAGGAAAATGGCCTTAGCGGAACAAGGACATACCTCTAACAGGTAAGGTTTCCCTTCAGACAAGAACAACAGGGCTTCGACTTCCTCGTGGAGGGGCAGCAGGGGGCTCGAGGGGGCAATGCTAATAGGCGGTCGTTGTTTAAATACACCTGGAGCTTTAGGAAATCAAAAGGAAAAGCCACCTCATGTTACCACGTGAAACCGACATCTACAGGGTATGGCGCCTGCCTCAAGTTTCACACACCCAACTGCTGAACATGTACAGCCGTCTCTCACAGTCATGAGACTTGAGAAAAGGCTTCCCTTCTCTTTCAATGTATGCCCTGGACGTAGGTGTAACTGTTAAATCCCCAGACTCCCAGTGACTCACAGCTAAGATAATCCTTTCGAAGAAGTTTAAAATGAGAAAAAAAAAAGGCCCAAAGTGCCTCTGAAGGACAAGGCACTTCTGCTGCTTAAACAACTGCCAATGCGGAGCAGAATCTCTCACATGGAAGGGGTTCCCCTACCTGCTAGAAAGGCAAGGACTCTCACTCTCAGCTTTCTTTTGCAGACCCGTCTGAACTCACAAATGAGGCAGCTTCATCTTTTAGACTGGTGAATCAGAACTTAGGAAGCACAGTCTAGCTTCCATCTATACGAGAACTCCCCCACATCGCCTCAGAGAGCCAATGGCGTCTCTAGGTCAGAGGAGATTTTTCTCACAGGTCACTGTGATTTTCAATCTAGATTCCCTGTCAGCTGATGTGAAAACCCTGCCATGGGCTCTGGGGTCAGACGCTTGTGTTCCACACTGGCTGCTACGCCTCTGGCCAGCTGTGAGATGTGGGGGTTACTCGTGCTCTCCCCGTCTTAGCTCCCGCGCACTCAGAAATAGAACAACCTCACAGGTTTGCTGTGGGGATTCAACAGAGCAAACTGAGAGCCCCGGGAGAGGCACAACTCCCAGGAACACTGAGAGCTTTTCAGCAGCTTTACTGCACTATCATCGCTACTGTTGGTGCTGTCGCGCCAAGGCCTGACAGCAGTACAGAAACAGGGCCTTTAAATCCAGAGTGTTTTTTAAATGCTTCTATATCCCACCCCAGATAAACTGTTGACTTTCTCCTGTGACAAACTAGTAAAAATAAGGTGAAGTTTAACATGAATTGAAATTTTAAGCGTCCCTCAAATATCAAATAGCCAAATGAGAAGCCACTAACATGCATTTAATTGCCAACATTATTCTTCTCTACGTGTTCCTGACAAATTCACCATCTCTCCATTTCCTTGACATATTAAAGACAGGTTTTAAAGCTTACCAACATTCCTCTGGGAAGAGACATCTGAATGCAGGACGAGCAATGCCACTGTGTTGTGAAGGTTCCCAAATTCTCGCGCTTGTGCAGAACTCCACCGACGTATCTGTTGGCCGAGAAAATAAACTGGGTGTTAGTGCTCTGGTGAGAGACAAGTGACAAGGAAGGAAAAGGTGTGTGGGTTCATGATATCCTGAGCCACATTCTTTCTCAATGTTTGACAGTATGAGAGATCAAAGTACAAAAACCTCACAGGTTTTAATCCAGCTTAAGAGTGGCTTAACACAGATACATATGAATTTGTATTCTAAGCCAAACACAATTACGCACTTCTCTTTGGGCACTGAGCTCTCGCCACATGCTAGGTAATTTTCCTGCGCCAGTGCAGTGGGGAAAGCCTGTGAGGCTGGAGGTCTGCAGGCCTGGCCCCCCTCTGCCACTCACTGATCCGTGTAGATGCTGGCGGATTCTCTCCCTGACTGCCTTGTATCAAGTTGTAGGTTGTCCCTATAACCTACCCACGGCCTGTTCCACACCCACTTCATGGTCGAGAGCATCAAATGAAACATTAAAGGTGAAACATTTTCAAACTTATGTGCTCCATAAATGCAAAACAATATTAATCAGACAGTACAACATCACTAATTAAATTAAATATTTCAATTACAATGAGTTTAAAATAATCATCAGTGTCAATGGAGCCCCTGATAAGGAAAGGCTTGAAGTAAAAATTGATACTCAATATAATATCAGCACACAGAGCAAGTTACTGTCAGAGCATCTGTTTCTTTAGGCCGCACTGTGTGGCTCGCAGGATCTTAGTCCCCTGACAAGAGACTGAACTTGTACCCCTCCGGTGGAAGTATGGAGTCTTAGCCACTGGACCGCCAGGGAAGTCCCGTTTTCAACATTAAGGAGTCAGAGTGGCTAGGTGGTATGACAGGAAGCTGAGAGGAGGCCTAAATGACAAGTCGGTCTCCCTTAATAAAGAAAGGAACGCTTCCCTAGGCAATGAATCACATACAGTGGAAACTAGAGCTTTAGCCCTATGATCCTGAACAAGTCACAGTTTCTCTCAGCTGTAATTCTTGCCCACAAAGGGGGATGAAACTACCTGTTTTACCGAACTTGTGAACCTCAGAGGTAGAGCATGAAAAGTAACCAACTGTGTCTGGCACATAATGACTGCTCCATACATAGTATTCATCACTACAGCATGTTGACATTTCGTGCATTTTAAATCTATCAGACAGCATGTAATGACTGGAAAAAACACACCAACATAGGAACTTCAAACAGGAGTCACTTGAAGACATATGTGACTCTACCACTCCAAAACCATTTCCCTTTCATTTTCTGAATATGAGTGTTACGTTTGCAGCAATGTTGCTCAGCATTTAATGGTTCAACTTCACATGTGAATAACGGCCTGTGACAGCATCCCGCAGAAGCACCTCCGACAGGACCAAGCCTTGCTCCCAGCCCCCGAGAGTGAGTGGGCGAGGACTCGCGCCACTTCCTTCTGAAGGCTTTCGAAGCCCCCAGGCAGAACCCATCTTTCCTCCTAGGACACTCGGCACTGCACATTTTGACTGATGTCTGGGTTAGTCATTCGCACTGGTTATGGCATTTAAAATAAATTCTAAGAGGAGGCTGTAAAAATAACTGAACTCCAAAGAATTTTAAAAGCTATACAGCGCTTGTTATACCTGGACTCTGATGAAACTACAAAGAGAGACACTGTGGCTATGACCGAAACCATAGCCAGGTCACTGGGCTGTATGAAACGAAAGCAGGCAGTACCTGGGCGCTCTGCCGGCTGGCCCCCAGGAGGAAGCTGATCATGTGTCGCAGAGCAGAATGCTTCAGAAGGAGATCCCCGGCCTTAATCCCTTGCTGTCATAAGAAACAGAGAATGACAAATTATATTCTTATCCAGATAGAAGGCTATTCCAAAAAGGGAGCCAAGTGAGAAGCTTTAAGTAGTAAGTGTTTAAATGCCACAATTTACATATAGAAAGTACTTGTTGAAAACCTAACAGCCCTGTGGGGCTGCACAATGGACCCTCGTTTCAATGCAGACTCTTGCTCCAACAATGAGAAATGATCCCCACCTACCTATGCTGGGATCCTTATAAGTAATATAACACACAATTGAAGATCTTTAAAAAGGAACACTCGTAAAATTATATCATATAGGTCCTATGTTGACCAATATAAATGTTTTGCATATATATAATTCCTTTAGACTATAAATCCCTGGTGGAAAAAAAAAATCATTTACCTTTTGCACAAAAGTGTTGAACAGGAAAAAGTACTGAGCACAGTTTTTACAATTTTCGGGGACATCTTTATCCAACAGAGCAAGTAGTACCTCCAGTAACTGATGAAGGCTCTTTAACTGGTTAGAGGAAAGATGAAATTACATAAAGAAAAAGGATGTAAGTTGGACATCTGTAACAGGATTAACCTGAAGCAAACCACCATAAGAACAAAAGGAAAAGTCTGATTGATACAATCCAGTCTCAGATTCAGATGGATTTATGCTTTGGAGAGCAAAAACAGAATTATCAGTTTGATATTCCAGGGAAGACTGGCAGAACTGTAGAAATAACGAAAAGAAAAGCCTAGTTTTGTCTCCTCGCCTTCGGACTCAAGGGCATGGTTCCACTGTCTAATGGTCACATTTTCTAAAAAGCCCAGTTCTTTCTGTCTTTTAAACAAAAGGCAGGGGTTTTACAGGAAACATTTCTGAACCCCTCCCTCCACTATGCTACTTCTTCACATAATCACAGATGCAAAGAATAAAAAACACAGACACAGGCATAGAGGCCAGGAACCAAGCCAATGGAGCAGATGGAGAGCAACAGCCTGACAGAATGACAACGGTGATATCAACTCAACTGTGAACTTACTTGAAAGCCCGCTGACGCCTCATGGAAAGCTTTGAAAAACATTTTATTTGTTTAGAAACCATTTTGGTTATCACATTGCTTCTTCTTTCCCTCCCACCCCAACTGTTTCTGGACAAGTCCCTGGAAATCCATGTGTGACCTGAGAACTGAGACCAGGCTTACTACTCCTATCAGTTCCTTTCCTCTGGAGAAGGTTCTCATTGACTTTTGAAATATCCCCATCCATCCTGTCATACTCATTATAAATACAGTAAAATCTACCATGTAAGTAGCATTCCATTTCAAAGTACTTTCCAATATAAAGTGGGTGGCAAGAGGCACCATTTCCATTATGGGGGAAAACAGACATAATATAACAGCTGAGTATCCAGTGGAATCTACTGAGGCAAGTGGTTTACGTCCTCCACCACTCCCTGCAGTCCTGTTTTTAGAGGCTGGTGGGGTGATGTGCTATGGCTTGACCCCATCTGTAGGGAGACTGCATTGATTCTGCCTGTATCCTTTGTCTGGGTTGGTACATGGGAGGAAGCAGGAGAGGGAGAACGTTCTTACGTTAAATATCTCAGAGAACTTCCACAGGGTACTTCAGAGTAATGTTATCTAAGCTGTACTAGGCAGCTCTCAATGACCTATTTGTTTTTAATATTCCGCAACCAAGTAAAGTTTTGTGAAGAATGGTTCTGCTGCTTAAGTTGATCGAAAGCCACTGCCTTAGAGTAAACCGCCCTCCTCTTTCTTAGGATTTTTGGAACTGAGAGAGACAGTGTCCTTCTAGGTCCTTCCTGAAGAGTATATCTGACCTCCTTCTCCATCCTGGACTGAGCTTGTCTGCAAATGGTGCGCCCTGGCTCAGGAATGCTGAAGGAACTAAGTGCTTGGGTGCCATGTGCTGGGTCTGGATCAATGGCCTCCTTAAAGGACTTGCTCAGGGTTGAACAGCAAAGCCAACATCTGGATTTGAAGCAGCAATTCCTAGAATTTACATTTAGCTCATTGAGACACTGCCTCCAGCCAATGTTTATAAGGAGCCAATTCATTCTGAATACATTTTTCAAAGTTTTCCATGTAGTGTCAGCTGTTTGAAACAGCAAACTTGGGAAGTTACTGCTGTATTTGCTAGGACTTAACAGGTTGAATAATCAGACTCTTTTCATTTATGTCCCTAAGACATAAAACTTGGGGGAAACTGAGAATGGTAATAAATACCATGTTGTTTGAGCATGTGTGGAATTGTGCACTAGAAGAAAATATGTTACAGAAAATGGTTAGGAAGAGGAAGAAATTCAGAATAACAGGAACAAGGATCAGGGAATAATGGAGATCAAAGAAGAACTACTGTGGCCAGTGTCCCTGGACGGACGGCACTCTCTGGTCCGGTGGCCAAATGAAGGTTCAGATCATGAACAGAGCTTTGGAGGAAAGAGACAAAGCTGGGGTGGCTCAAAGCGACTGCTGGTCCAGACCACAGACTCTAGACTCAGGCTGGGCTTTACGCAGAGAGACTGAACACAGTTCTTGAGAGAAGACTCTGAGAGGGGAGAGTTCCAGACAGAAAACCCTGATGCAGATCCAAGCAGGTCTGGATTCTGAGCCTACCCTGATGTACGGGATCTGAGGAAGAGAGGACAGAACGCCTTCCAGCCTGGCACTGATCAGGACATCAGTCCGCAGAACATGCATTTTTATGTGGAAAGTTACCAGACTCTAATCTTAGGCTTTTTTTTTTTTCTTATTATGTGCAATTTAAAACATTTGGTAAAAACAGAATGTGTAAACAGTATTTAGAAAACAAGACTGACCTTATCCTGATAAAACAAGGCACTGTCTAGGGTTTTCTCCAGGATTGTGGCCACAGCAACACGTACTTCTCTCACATTGCACTCCAACAAGAAAATCCTAACACAAAGAGAAACAGGTGTTAAAAAGCAAGACAGGTTTCTATAACCCAACCTTCGCAACACGGGTCCCACCTACTATCCAAGGAAAAAATTACTCCAAAATGTCAGTTCAAGTCTCCTGAGAGTGTCAGCACACACAGGCCCTCATGAGGGAGGAAGAAGACGAAAGAGGAAAAATGAGACCTTTGAACATGGAAGGTGGATTGTTTTCTGTTTCTTCCTTTCTTCCCCTAAGATGAGGATCTGTATAAATGTAAATTTGGACTTCAAGAGATATAAAAGCAAAGAACCTAAGGTTTTATAAGTTTCGTTCACTCAGGAGTAGTTTTCCCTGGCACCCCTTCGATTTCTCAGAATAGGATACTAGTTAAAGAGTTCTTAGTCAACACAGTACCTTCTAAGCCCTCTGTTCATCTACATTGCCATCCTTTCACTTCCCTTTCCTTTCCTCTCCCAACTCTAACTTATTACATGGCCCTCCTAGAAGCATGTGAGGCTGAAAATGTCCTGCTCCCTTCCTTTCTTCTGCTATGATGATGGCAACGACAGCAGTCAAGGTTTACCAGGCATGTCCATTATATTTGATACATCCCGAGTTACACTCAGACACTACGCTGTTCCCTGAAAAGGCATGACCTTTGCACAGCCAGGTGGTAGACGCAGCAGCCTCAGGTGTGGTGGGCGCGGTGGGTGGGGGGAAGCACAGTCAGTACCCCTGGGGCTGGGTGAGAGTGGTAACTGACAACCTTAGAGCAACGAGGTCACTGCACGCATTGCCACAGGCAGTGAGCGTTTCTTTCTCTGCTTCATACAGTCACTCTGACATGGCAACCCTTATTATAACTGGCATAGTGAAAACTTAACTGCTTCTAATATTTCTTAACAGAAAATTCTCATTGTTTCATGAGCAAGATTTAAATACAACGTAATTTTGAAGACCCAAGTTGAAACTGTCCTGATGAGGTACTCTTTAGGTCACAGCAGTGAAAACTGCCCACGTCTCTGTCTTGAGGGAAGGATGAGCTGACGGCCCTGCCCTCCTTCTCCCCATAGAAGATGGGAGAGGGGCTTTCCAAGGCTGCTTCACTTCTGCTCATTCCAGGTAACTGTCAATGCTAAGCACTGGCTACCTAATGTGAACCTGACACAAAGGCTGTTCAATATCCACTAAGGGTCTAAGTGATAACTCTAGGAAAGTTTAAAAGATTGCTTCTGTAATATTTGGCTCTAGGGGTATGATTAGGTTCAGCTACAATTCTTTTGGGAAGAATATTTATGGGGGTGAGCCACATTACCTATCACAGACGTTAGGAAGCACTGTGAGAATGCAAAGAAACCCAGAATATGGGCAGCTCTACAGGTTGAATGACCTGTCTCACCCCAATACATGGCATGACAGAAAAGGTGGCAGGGATACGAACAACTATAGATTAAAAGAATTGGAAGAGACATACACACCAAATACAACATGTGAAGCTCATTTGGGTCCAAATTTGTGCAAATTCAATGGTAAAATAACATTTTTTGAGACAGCTGGGAAAATCTGAACATGACTGTGTGTAGGATGATATGATATGAAGGAATTATCATTTTTGTTTGGAGTGATGATGGTAAAATGTTTACTTTTTTTTTTTACCTTAACCTGTTAAGAGATATATGCTGAAAAATTTAGAATGAAATTAAATGATGATGTCTGAAGGTTACTTTAAAATACCTCAGAGAATAAAGGTATGAGAATGTGTAGAATTGGAATAAGTAAACATGACTGACCAAATGCTGACAACCTGAGCTGGGGATGCGTACAGGCTGTCTACTTTGCTGTGTGTTTAAAAATTTCCACAGGAAAAAAATTTTTTTTAGAAGATGTAAAGTACCCTTCAAGTTAGTACTTTAATTTTTTTAGATCAATTTAAGAGTAGTATTTGCTTCTAGTTTAATTTTTTACAGTTATAATTACACTTAAAAATTTCCCCTGAAAAGGACTACATGGAGGAGCTGATCTGAGACAACAGCCTCTTCATGTTCACTAAGATATTAATACAGTGCATATTTATTCTTTTAGTTGTAACACTAACAACTTAAGTTGTATTAAGTCCTAAAGAAATTAGTATTTAGAGAAAAGTGAAAGTGAAGTGAAAGTGTTAGTTGCTCAGTCGTGACCCCATGGATTGTAGCCCTACAGGCTCCTCTGTCCATGGGATTCTCCAGGCAAGAATACTGGAGTAGGCAGCCATTTCTTCTCCAGGGAATCTTCCCGACCCAGGGATCAAACCTGGGTCTCCTATGTTGCAGGCAGATTTTTTTTTTTTTACCATCTGAACCAGGAGGGAAGCCCAATTAGAGAAAAAAAGAGAATAGAAAATATTAATTCTTCAAATAATGAAATCAGAGCAATTGATAATGATGAGTAATTGGGCCTTATAAAGAAAGGAACAAAGCATAATAAACTCTGTCTGAAAAAATTTAATTAGGTAACCTACTAAGACTCTTTTTATCATGTAGGAATTCTAAGAAACCAAATCACGCTATCAAAGGAAGTTACTGAGTTTTTCTGGAGATATTTAGGAACAAGCCTGCTTGAACATAAAAGAGAGTTAAATAAATACTTTGCCATCTTCCTTTCAAATGGATGGGTCTATGATGCTCTAGTGCTTAACACAATACTCGGGAGTTCGGATGGGAGGGTACTTTGGAATTAAGCTGGAAAAGTGGGTGAAAGACTGTCTTTGAAGTAAAGTCTAAAAGGACAGGCAAAAATACTTGAAAGACACATTGACATATTATTCTCTCTTTATAAACTGTATACACGTATGTAAGCACAAAGACTGAGCATTTGAGTTTGCCAGGCTCTATGTTTACACAGGGCATCCAACACAGGTAGCTTCTGCTCGTCAAGAGGCTGATGTCTAGTAGAGCAGACAGGCAAAACTAAAGAGCAAACCAATGGGACAGACCTACTTTAAACTGAGTGGTCCTGAGTGAACACCCTCTCTGCCATCTGATGGATGAGAAGGTGTTTGCTATGCAGAGACGAGGGGAAACTGTTCTAGGTAGAGGGAGTAACAGGCAAAAAGGTCTTTATGCAGAACAAAGAGCTTAGTGTGTTCAAGGAATCAACAAGCCGGTGAATGCTAAGCTAGAAGGAAAGTGAAATACATAGGCAAAGTCCATATTCAAGGGAGGCCTTTTGTGTTCTATTATGGTAAAGATTTTGGATTTATTATGAGCAATGGGAGTCCAATGAAGAAATTTTAAGCAGAGAAGTACCATGATCTACTTTGTTTTAAAAGGAACGCTTTTGTTGCTGTATGAGGTACACTGGAGTAGGGGGAGGTGGAGATAGTAAGCAAGCCAATAAATGAATGTTAGAAGCTCAGAGCTAGAGATGAAGGGGAAATGGGATCAAGAGTTTCTAGATCTTAATTTGCCACTGGATGACGAACTCTCAGTGAGAAAGGAGTGGCATTTCTGAATTCCCTGTGGTCTGCTTTAAGTTGAGAGGTATGAGAGCGTACTGGTATGCTGACAGCAATGACCCTGAAGAAAATCCTGGCAGATAAAGATGCTGGAATGATAAAGAGCCAACCTCCTTAAGAAGCCTTGCTCATGTAGAGAGATTCATTTTGAGGGAGAGAGGACACTTCTGCCATTCTATCAGGAGGAAAGGAGAGGATGGGAAGAGACTGGCTGGCGTGTAACTTGTGACAGGGGATGGTGGGCGCTGCTGCTCGTCTGCTAGACTTGTGCCTCAGGAAAATCTGGCACTGGCTGGGTGGTGAGCCAGGACAGCCGTGGCAGAGGGAAGGAGGAGGTTCCTGGGGACAAAGGAGCCTGGCCATGAGAAATCAAGGTGCTCGCTGCAGTCCCCATAGAATGCTGAACTCTCTGACAATAAGAGAATAGGGGGAGCAAGGTAGAAACGTTCACAGTGACTGGACCACCCTGAAAAACAAAATTACTTTTTAACTATAGATACACAAGTAAAGATACTATCACAGGTAACATACACCAAAAGATTTTTGAAAGAGTATTTTAGCCAGAATCCAAACATATTAGCAATACTGCAGTATTACTGTGCAGTTACCCAGGACAGCTGATCTTCACCTGACACCAGACTGTGAGTCCCTGAGAGGACAGACTTGTAGTTCAGAATCCCCTGAGCGACAGCAGGGTTTAAGACATGCTCACCTCTGAGCAACTGGCCATCTGCCTAAAATTGATTCCAACCAGAAAAATAATTTCAAGTTGAAAAACCAAGAGTTACAGGAAACTTCAGCTCTAAATCACTGGAAGAGAAACACATGTCTTTTAATTAAAAGCTACTGACACTTACTTTATTAATTCTCTTCCTTCAGAACTAATGAAGTATTCAACTAGCCATTGACAAGCATCAAAACTTTTTGAAAGTAATGCTTCAATAGTGGCGATCCATTCTTCAGTGTCGACCCTTTGAAAAAGCAAAGACAGGGATGTCAGACAGCCGGGCAAATAGACTCATAGAATTGTCTTTCACTTGTTTTAAAAAAAAATTCTTAATTTTTCTGGGGAGTAGGGTGGAGCATAGGTATAGTATTCAATGACTGCTGGACTAACATGGATAGTTAATTCAATTCCCACGTCTGGATACAACTTTCCCCAGTTTCTAAAGATAAACAGCATCTAAACCTTATACCACAATTGTTTTTCTATTTTTTCCATCTTTTCTCCTGGATTAGAAACTCCTTAAAAATAGGAACTCATGTCTTCAGCATCAGAAAGTATTAGTAGTTGCCTTCAACTATTTAAAAGAATGTTTTGAATTTTTGAGTGTCTGAATTCATAAATTCAGCTTTCGTTTAATGAATGCCTTTTGCAGGACAGACTGTGAAAACATAACACTTCTTACCTGAGTTTTTTCTTTGTCCGTAGATAAGTTTGAAAAAGGAACTGAATGGCAAGCTGTAAGCTAACCTTTGCCATGCAAGGATAGTATGGATGCTTTAATTTAGTCTGTGAGAGAGGGAGAAAAAAAAAGAGAATTTTTTCCCCAAAGTTTTATAGATTACTATGCACTGTTACAAACTGAGTAACAAGATATATAACAATAATATATATAATAAAGTTAAATACTAACAAGAAAAATAAAGCAAGTTTTTTATAGAAAATTTCTAGTTAAATTTTAAAAAGGTTAAGAAAAATATCATCTTCATTTCTTACATGAAGCCTTCTTAAAATATAGCCTTTAGACCACAAAATGTTAATTTACCAACAGACTAAGAAAGTCTTCCCATTACTGGCAAACTGTGATCATGGTACTCAAGGAAAGGAAGCTCTTGGAGACTAGTAATGTCTGATTACAAATTAGGATCATCAATCACCTCACAGTACAATATCCATTTACATCACTTAGGGTTATTAAATTCTTTACAAAATATAATAATAGCACTTAAAAAAGCCAGTAAGTGGAAAGCTGCACTCATTCACAAT
Organism: Antilocapra americana; assembly: GCA_007570785.1. Classification (NCBI taxonomy): domain Eukaryota; kingdom Metazoa; phylum Chordata; class Mammalia; order Artiodactyla; family Antilocapridae; genus Antilocapra; species Antilocapra americana. The sequence goes on from ML663577.1 coordinate 226,516, forward strand.
CTGCACTGTATATTCTGAATACTGCCTGTACTTGAATATCACTCAGTAAAGGACACATTCGTGAGAATTTTTTGGGCATATAATCTAAATGCTAACATGTAAGAATGGGGATAAGTCACTGAATGCTTTGAGTGAGTCAAAGTCACTCAGTCATGTCCGAGTCTTTCCAACCCCATGGACCGTCATGAGATTCTCCAGGCCAGAATACTGTAGTGGGTAGCCATTCCCTTTCCAGGGGATCTTCCCAATCCAGTAATCGAACCCAGGTCTCCTGCATTGAAGGTGGATTCTTTACCAGCTGAGCCACAGAGGAAGCCCACTGAATGAGTTAGTGGAAGGACTTTTAACTATGATCCTTTCTAATTTCTCTAGTAACACTCCGACTAGTACTTACGGCATTCAATGATGCTAAAGACAAAACAAAACTGAAATAATCACTACTGTACACATCTCTATTCTTCATAAACTTGAGGTTTTCGTCTCTCACCATCTACAAAAGAAAAGTGTTAATTATTTTTAAGAAACAGAGTAAAATTATTCAATATGTAGAAGATATTTTTAGTGATAAGTTAGGCTAAAACAGGTTCATAAAAACACTTTTCTCAAGCTTTGAAATTTTTAAAAAGGAGAGAGGAAAAACTTTCAAAGATAAAGAGTTGTAAAAAGGTGAATTATTATTCATTAAACCACCCAATTCTTCTGGGAAATTCAGGATAACCACCATGTGAAGGACAAGTGAATTCTAATATGTTACCTGGAGTGGAAAGGGACAATTAAGAGTTTTTCCAAATACAACCAACTCCATGCTCTCCGTGTATCAAATGGCTTACATTGCTTTTTTTTTTTTTTACCAAACACTTCATATTTCTCATTAAATTTTTTGATTCTGCCTACTTAGCCCTTGATTACTTAGCGTATAAAGTCTTGACAGGGTAATGGGACAGTCTGAATTTAAATCCTGGCTCTCTGACACTGGCAGGATTATTTCTCCCTTCTGAGCTTTTTCCCCTTTTCATCTGAAAAACGGGAGTAAAACCTGCTATTCCACAAGAGTGATTTAAGAGTTAGGGATTTAAGCGTGTAGCACAGGGCAGGTATTCAGTAACTGATGACCATCATTGTTATTTTTAGTTCTACTCAAAGGTTATGAACCTTACTTTTCTTTCCAGAGATTTAGTAAGTCGATTTCAGCACTGAGTTTCTACACTGCCCACTCCCTCCCCTTGTTCACAGGGGGCGCCCACAGGCACACAGCAGGGTGGCAACGGTGCTCGTCTGTCCTGAGTCTACAGCCACTTCTGTGACAAGGCGCGTCAGGAGACACCATGCTAGACTGTCGCTGTGTCGGAAGTTCTGGACACAGCCATGTCGACCCGAGAAGGCTGGCAGAAGTGGTTCTGGACCTATCAGATATGATTCTGACGTTTATCTGGGTTCTCTCCCTTAAGAACTTTTTATACAGTTCTTACCTGGTATATTCGAACAGGCATTTTCTCCACAAACAGTCCTTTCTTCTCACCTTTTTTCACCAGCTTGGTTAGAATAGACAGTCGGTCGTTGTTAGGCCTATGGGGCCGAGGAGACGACTGAGGTGAAATTTCTGGTGAAGATGGTGCTGACCTAAGAGACATAAATAATGTATTAGAGTTAGAAATAAACTGTATGCTTTCCTGATCTAACATATTAAAATGAAAATTCATAGAAAATAGGACTTAAAAAAAGAAAAACCTTTCAGACATTGCTGGCATAGTACTAGGCTCCGGACAAAGTACACTCAATAAATGAGATTTTTAAAAATCTCAATTCTAAAATGAAATAACTTCTATCCAAGTTCCTAAATGCAAAGAACCTCTTGCCAAGGAAGTAACCACCAATGTTACTTCCCAACTTGCTGAGGCAGCAGTGAGAAGAAAGAAAGATAGCAGGTAGAGGGATTTACTTACTTAATTTTTAGAATTTCTCTTTAGTTTAGCTAATTACCTTTAAACACCAAATAGCATGCTCTAGAGACCACAATATCACCTACTGAGATCACACAGCAAACTACACAGAGGAGAAAGAAACTCACAGAGAGAGGTCCTCGGCCTCCTGCCGAACAACGCTGACTCGACTTTTCTTTGGTAGCACTGGGGAGTTCTGATCAGACACCCTTTGGTAAAACAGCATGTATGCGTTCCAGTATCTTCGGCGTACATCAGTGTAGGGGTTCGCTTCATAATGAGACAACAGGAAAAACTCTTTGTAAATAAAAAATTTTCTCTCGACAATTTAAAACAACACAAATCTAGCAGGCATTTACTAAATTCGTTAAATGCAAAGTGTAAGTAAAGTGCGTGTCTTTTTAGAGTGAGGCTTAAAATCACTCAGACGGTGCTCCAGAGGGGCAGGGAGTAAGGGAGCTATACGGTAATGGAGTAAAGGAAAGAAGGTAAAACTTTCCCAGGCAAGTTAAAATTTAATCAAAAGGCAAGTCACATTTGAAAGTAAATTCTGTGGCATAGGTTAGGGCTATAATTGGCCTCACTTAACCATTTCTGCACAAAACAGCCAAATCCAGGTAAATTTTGGCAAAGACTATATTCAGCCAATGAAGGTTGCTACCTTTAGCTACATGACTACCATGGTCTGGTATCAAGATCTAATATTGTGAATCTCACACAGGGGGAAAATTTTAAATGCCCCTAGACTATTTTAAAGTCAGGTATAAAAAATGCCAAGATTTCTTCAAATAGTAAATTCTGATGGGATTCTGTCAAGTACTTTAATGTTTTTTCATCTGGGGGTGGGGTCTGTGGAAAGATTGGGTTGCCACACTGCCTAACAAATATAGCTTTAAAAACATAGGTGCTAGAAATATTTTCTCTATTAATCATATACCTCTATGTAAGTGAAAAGGAAATTTGAACCTTTTAGTGGACAACTGCTTCTTCTGAAACTATTTTTAAAGTTGAAATTCTTTTAAGTTGTTCTTTAATATTCTTTTCTCACACTTAACTTACTCCTTACCCTAGGACTGTTGTAAAGAATCAAAAAAATTAGAAAAATTTTGTAAGCAGCTTGAACCTTCTCACTCTGGCTATCAAGGAGTTTGTGGATTTATATGGGTAGAGCAGCTGTAAGTAAAATAAAATAAATAAATAAAATTGGTTCTACTTTTATATAAAAAATACTGCTTTCAATTTGATAGAAAAGTACATATTAAAAAATAAAACCAATGAAAAATATACATTTGTAAAAACTTACTTTGATCATAAACTTTTGGTCTATATTCTCCTCCAAAGCATTCATACTCCAGGGTCTCATCATTAAGGTCAAATTCTTCTATAACTGTGTCATTAAATTTATACCACTTTCCTTTTCCACATCCCCTAGAGTGCAGATTTCATAAAACAAACATGAGGTTAAAAAACCAAACTTCCATCCCCAGCTTTCATCTCTATGTATTGTCTATAAATACAGTAGGTAATTACCATTTGAAAATACCTAAGAAAAACATAGCAAAAGTTACTTCAATTTCTTAAACAACTTCTCAGAATAAACTGATAAAACAGTTGCAACAAGTTTTAAAAATCCAATACAATATGGGAAATAAGATCAAAGAGCAATGTGAAAGCTTCTGCTCTACATAAGGGTAAGTGTGAGTAACAGTAGGGCAGAGGGGGCAGAGGGCAGATACAGGAGGGCAGGGGGAGTGAAGGAGGGAGACAGAAGGGTACAGAGTGCATAGAAGGGAGACAGGAGGGCAGGAGGGGGAGCAGAGGGGGGAGACAGGAGGGCAGGAGGGGGAGCAGAGGGG
>ML663577.1:230321-340584 GCA_007570785.1 Antilocapra americana
AGACAGGAGGGCAGGAGGGGAGCAGAGGGGGGAGACAGGAGGGCAGGGGGAGCAGAGGAGAGGAAGAGCATGGCAGGAGGAGAGACTGCTGGCAGGGTGGAGTGGTACGAGAACTGCTTACCGCCTATCCTTGATGAAGGAATAGTAGTGGCCCGCATGTGCCTGCCCACTATGTACAATGACACCGACAAGCTCATAGTTTTCTGTGAGGGCGACTTTTTTTCGTGGAGATCCTCCACCTCCCTGATCTGTACTTCGCCCGTTCTCACCAACTTCGGAAGATGAATCTTGGCGAGCCATTCCTGAAACTGTGTAAGGCTCCATGTTTAGCATCCAGGGAAACTGTTTAAAAGCAAAAACAGCACATTAATGATGGCTAGCAACTTATAGGGCCACACCCACTGATTCTGTACCAACAAGAACACAAGATGTGTTTTCCTAATTTAAGCAAGGAATACCCTCCACCTCAAGCACACAATCTCAAAATGGCTCACAGGTCTGGGAAAGCGTACATAGTCTCCTGTTTGAGCGTTAAGGAAAGGCTTCCTCTCCTGTCACTAAGATGCCTTCTAGATATTGTCCAGAGAGCTGCCTGTGTCACTAGCAGCGGCAGCTTAAGACGTGGGGCTGTGAACTTCTCAGAATGCTAAGGTTTCACATTTTAAATGAAATTTGAAAATACAGAAAAGGAGACAGGAGTGCGCAACAATAATGGTTATTAAAAAACGAGCAGAGCAGAAGTTACCCTTATCTGTTCATCGTATTTAATGGAGCGTCCACTCTCCCAGTCAAAGCCAAACCTCATCAGGTGAATGACCAAGACACTAGGTAACGACTTGATACAGGTCCTTTTCACTGTTGTTCTCTAAAGAGAAGCAAAATCCAATTATTTCCATGGAGATGATGAAACATTAAAGTAATCAATACAGAGGTCATAGATTTGTATAGGGCTTTCCCACCTGTGTGAACACAAGTCATTAACCAATCTAATGGGAGCAACAACAGGAGGTTAAACCTGATCTTACAGAAAACACAAATAACTAATTAAACCTATTTTTTTTAAAAGGGCAAATGTAATACCTTTTCTTTACACTTTTCGCAGTAATATGCATTACTTCCCTCGAGAACTTCTCCTCTAACAAACTGGTCCAAAGAAATTTCCAAACTCTGACAGGAGGTAACTCCTAGATTGAGAGCCATGAAAGCTTCTTCACGCTCATATCTTGAACAGCAAACAACAGAAAAATCATGATCAACAATGGAATGAAAAAAATCTTGAAATCACCACAATACTTGAGGCTAAACCTAGAACTACATTCATAATCAGTGTAATTAACACATACCTCCCCTCATCCTTCTAAAAGTAAATTACCAAATAAAAACACCAAATTTGGACCACTGAGAACTGCCTAAAATTAAGAATTTCAACAAAGAAACTTTTGAAACCAAAGAAATTTCATTCAAAAAACATATATAGATCCATTAGGAGATATATCTGCAAGCCTCTCAACGAATAAAAAATCTATACCATATTAGAAGAATCATTCAAAAAGGATGATGGTTATTTTTTTGATGTCAGTGTTATTTTTACTAACCTGTGAGGACAGTCTTTACAGATTTTCTGATCAGAATAGATGCCCTGAAAAGTATTCTTAAAGATTTGGTCTCTCCCCATTTTCTGTTGAAATACAAAGTTAAAATTTCAATTGACACCTTTAGAAGTTTCAGATTGTTTATATAGAATTTTACTTTTTTTTTTTAAAATTTATTATAGTTGGAGGCTGATTACTTTACAATATTGTAGTGGTTTTTGCCATACATTGACATGAATCAGCCATGGGTGTTCATGTGTTCCCCATCCTGAACCCCCCTCCCCATCCCCCACCTCCCTCTCCCAGAATTTTATTTAGACCTAAGCTAAAGCACAGATTTTAATTTATCCAACAAAATAAAATTAGCTGGCTTAGTAGTTTAAGCTGGGAACTAATGAAAGAATTACAACCCATAGACCCACTGTCAGAGCGACATAAATAATCAGAAAAGGAAGAGCAGAGCCGTCAGCCACACTGGCAACAAGGATGGCAGTCTCCATGATGGGCTGAGTCGTTCTCCCCTTGCCACAGTTACCAGGCTAGTAGTAACTCTTCATGACCTCGTCTCTTGTCTTGTGGGCTGAATGCTACAAATTTATAAGTTATTTTACTTTGGACCCACTGCAGTAGAAGCAGAGTCCTAACCACTAGATCCCCAGAGAAATCCCTGTACATTATTTTTCTTAAAAAGAAATGGGTAACTTGTGCCTTCTGATGAGAGAGGTAATGCTGGCAATGAGGGGAGGCGGTCTGTATCTTAGAGGGCGACACCACTTAGGAAGTTTGTGACATGTTTTACTGGGTGGGGTAGGAAGCTCTGGGTCATGTAACCACAAACCACTTCTGAATCTGGTCCTTTCACTCCCTTTGACAAAGCCAGACGGCTCTGTGCGGAGCCATCGGCTCACTGCTGAGAGCAGCACTGCTCTGCGGCACGGTTGCATCAATGCAGACACATAGTGTGGAGCTGCAAATAGTTACTAATATGGGATATGGGTTAAGAATCATATACAAGTGTCAGATGAATTAACAAAATAAATCTATAATAGTGTTCTGTATATTTTGATATTCAAACCCAGATGAAATTAATTACAGTTGTGGTGTTAAAGATAATCACTTTCTGATTTGTAATCCCCAATTCTAAAGCACTATTCTCATGCTAGACTTTGAGAGAATCAGAGGGAAAAATGCAAGTTTTTTTCCACCTTGAGATACTCATCCATCTGATCGATGAGACTGGTGAAGAATTCATATGCATCCTGCTGCTCTCTCACATAAAGTTCTTTGTTCCACATCTTGAAAATCTATGTAACAAGAATTAAATACATTGTTGAAGGAAAAATAGCAAATTCGATATGGTAGAAAAGGAATGTGAGAGTCCTTAAATGCTTCTAAAAATCAAGTTCACTACTAGGATATAAAAGTTTTTACTGTTGTGAGATTAGCTTGCATTCAGCTATCTATGTTTTCCCTCAGTCTCTTTATAATAATGAGTTTATGAAACCATATAGGGCGAGATTTAAGGTCAAGGAACAGACAATTTCTCTTAGAAACTATCCAACCTATGGGGAAATATAAGGCAAAACATAATACAGCAACGCTTTAAGAGAATATTCTTTATTTAGAGGTATTAGTGAAATTGGCATATGTTCAAAGGAATACTTTGAACACGTATTTCAAACAGATAAGTAAGAATAAGGGGAAAGAGCCCAAACAAGACTAGCAAATCTCTAGAAATTATACAAATGACTATTCTCAACATTCTAATCACTTGACGAAGAATGGTAAAGATATTTCTTTTATAGGTTCTTGGCAATGGCATTAGTCTAGAGTTAATAAACAAGAGACAGTTATCACTAGAGAAAGAATGTAGCCACATTCCAAATGGCTAACATCTTTCAATCTTGAGAGTTACTGGGTGAAATACCTTCCAAAAGTTCTCCGGTACATAGTACTGCAGTTTGCTTTCCATCAAATGCCCAAAGAGAGACTGCACTTGGTAGAATACACTATCATCTGGATTGTCCGTGTCGTCATCCACTGAAAGTAATGACTAAAAAGAAATTAAGTGCATTAAATTAGAGATATTCAACCACTTTCAGAAAACCCTGATCTCTATACTGCAAGTACCCACACTGTTCTTTCAGAATGGCATGTGTGTTGAGCTGTGGCTGCAACTCTGCGTATGTTTAGCTTCAACACTTCTAGCTAGTACAATAATGAACAAATTATCTCTGAGCTTCTGTTCAGTTACGAAAAACTGAAACAATAGTACCAGGATCTTTATAAGAAATAAGTATGACATAATGACACAGAATATTCTCAAAACTATTTACTGCTATATCATAATCTACTCGTAGATTATTACAAAGTGCAAATGATAGAGTCTAAATATTTCTAAAACAGAAGAAACGTTAGTAGCTTTATGGGATAAAATTTGAGAATAATTTAGGAGTTAAAAAATCACATTAGGTCAAATTCACCTGTCAAACAGGCAGTATGAGACCTCAGCAGACTTATAAAAGCTTATGACTATAAACAACATCATCTATACAGACATCAGAAGCTACTACAGAATCTCTGATTATGTCCAGTTTTAGAAAACCCCAAAATGCAATATATGAATATGGAACAGTTCTCAGGCACACATATTTATGAAACTAAACAGAAAAGAGGAAGGAAATCACCTCTGGGAGCCCAGGCTGCATATACAGCTGCTGGAAGACTGCATTCATGTAACACGTAGCGCCACCATTCCGCAGTCCCACAAACCCTGAGCTGGACCTGCTATCCACAGGGGGAAGGTACTAGGAAAGAAAGGAGTAGAAACCAGAGACAGAGTTAGTATCTCTGCCACCAGCACTTCCTCACAGCTGTGTCAGATATCCCAGAGGAAGAGAGAGAAACTTCCAAATGTACCCATCCAGTGTGTCAACCAGCTACGGCAGCAAACCCTGTCCACAAAGCATCTCTACAGATGCAATTCTAAAACACTATCTTAGTGTTTCCATTTAGCTCCTAAAATACCTCCCATAGATGAAGCATGCATTTAGTCACTTCATTATCATTCAACAAATATTTCTTTAGAGTAACCTGTGCCAGGGATATGAGAGAGCATAAATATATTTGGTCTTTGATCTTAAGGAGCTAATATTATTAGCTAGTAGGGTAGCTAGTAATTAATGTCTAGTAGGGTAGACATTAATTTAAAATATTGATACACATTTTCAAACTGAGGAAGTACTTTGAAAAGTAGGAAGAGTTCTGTGAAGCATTTACTACAAAGAATCCTAACATGTCTGGATAGTCAAGGAAGGCTCATACTCCTTCTCGTAGGTTCTAAGAAGGTAACATTCCTCTACTGAACTTCCTCTAATAAGCATGCAATTAAATAAATATGTAAATACTGTAGCATTTTACTTAAGCATGTTTTGTAATAATGCAGATTCTAGTAGTGTTTTTCTAGATAGAAATAATTTAGAAAAGGCATCCTGAATTAAAGTTCAACGTGGCACTTCTCCAAGTGAAAAAGGATACTGTAGTGACAAACTCTGAAATGTGATTACAGCAGAATTTGGTGCGAACGCTATGACCAGAACCACGTTTTACCTGCGTATATCGAGTGCCTGCACCCGTAATAACTAACAGACTTGACAGGACCCTGGAGGTCTTCTGGACTGAGAGGGATTGCTAAGTATCATACACTTTTCATTAACATTCAACATACACTTAGAGCAAGGTGGTTTTTATGACCTAATTAACACTGTAATTTATTTGTAGTCCAAAGCACAGACTGAAAAAAAAGTTGCAAAATAAGAAAAAACTGGTTCATAACAATGCTAAAAGTGTATTTATATAACAAATATTTTCTTGATTATGCTGATAATCCCTGGCTTACTAAAGTAAGATTGTCATTTTAATCTGCTTATTAAATGCATGTAAAACTTACAGCATAGCATAAAATAAGCATCATAAACTAAACAGTTCATACCAAAACAGCTCCCAATTTATGCACACATTTCACCTTGCAAGTGCTATTTCCTCTATTTAGAACACCTGTTCTCACCTCTTTGCCTGCCTAACTGTTTCACAGCACCCAGCTCAGGCATCCAAAAGGGTGAGATGGCCTCTGTACGTTAGTGGGGGATGCTTTAAGTGTCCTGCTCCTGGCCTGGTGCTCCAGGGCATCTATCTGCAGCTCGTTTCCCTCTTGCAGATGTTGGCATGGCTTCTCACGTCTGAAATGACCTTCGCACCTTGCCTCAATTGGCTCACTACTGTTAAGGGCTCTACTTTAAATGCTCTAATTTCTAAGAAGCGTTAGAAATACCACCATCTGGTGTCAAAGTGCCTCTCTGTTAGCAGAGCATTCAGGATATACCTCTATCTAAGGGCTGGAATCATATCTTCATTTTTGAGCTCCAGAAGCCTATAGCACTTCAATGCATGGTAAACACAATAAATCTTAGTTGAATTTACGTGAACACAGATTAGATTGTGCCACAGCCAGTGTGTGTTTGAGTTTGTAGCCCTAGTACTTGTCACTGTACCAAGTACAGTTTCTCTAAATAGTTGGAAATGCTAGTTTATACTGTGAACAATTATCACTTGACTTAAAAATGTCTCCTGTTTTTGGGACTTCCCTTGTAGCCCAGCAATGAAGAATCTGCCTGCCAAAGCAGAGGACATGGGTTTGATCCCTGGCCGGGGAAAGGTTCCACAAGACTAGTGGCAACTGGGCCCGTGAGCCACAAGTACTTCAGTCAGTGCTCCAGAGCCTGTGAGCTACAACTACTGAGCCCACACACCTAGAGCCCGTGCTCCACAGCAACAGAAGTCAATGCAATGAAGTCCGGGTACCGCAACTAGAGAGTAGCCCCCATGTGGCCACAACTAGCGAAAGCCTCTGTGTAGCAATGAAGACCCAAAGCAGCCAAAAATAAACGAGTAAATAAAAAATAAAAATTCAAAAGTTTTTTTTTTAAATTAAAAGAGTACCATGTAATGTATTAGGATAATACACTATAGGTTATAGTTAATCTGAGTATGTGAACGTGATAAGCAAAGGAGTAATACTGACTTTCTTTGTGACTAGGATAATGCAAACATAGTTTTAAAATACTATCTTTAAACAAGAGCTCATTCTAAAAAAAAATTAAGTGCATCGAAGTCCAGAAAACTTACATCAAACTCCTTGGTAAGAGCAGGATCAGGTTGATGATGCATAGACAGTAGTTCTTTTGTAATAATTTGAAGATTTGAAGGTGAGCTATCAGCCAGCATGACAAGGACTTCGTAGGCTGCCAATCGGCTATTCACTGTACTACACCTAAAAACAAAAGACACAAGTGAATTTCAACAGTGAATAGCTTACTTAAGTCACTCATTAAATTAAACCAACATTTGAAACGAAAATATAAGAGGTGCAATCTCTAAAACAGGGTTGTCAGAACCCAGGAATCTAGTGGGAGGTGATCAAGTAACAAAGGAAGAGACCATGAACAGAGGAGGGATGATTATGATTTAGAGCTAAATATCTTCTTGGCCTGATGATAAAGTAGCAAATCTTTCCATTATGACTCTAGAATACTCTTATCTAAGGGATGGAATAGCAGGAATATAAAGAGTCTGACAACTTTACCAAAAAAAATAACATGGAAACAATTATCTTTCAATAAAAATAGGTAGGAAGAAAAGTTTTTATAGATATTACCTGGAAATTCAAACATCTACATGGCAGAAAGCTATACAAATCAGAACAGTCGCCCATAAACATCAAGGATACTAGTCAACTTTCTATTTTGCTGAAAATGTGGAGTCAGAAATAGCCTGCCAAGCCAGTCTGTTTATAAAGTGACAGTGAAAGATGACTAGCAAGCATTCTGCAGGAAACCAAAGGCTTCTTTACTGCTCCCCTTTAGCAGAAACCATTTGGGGGATGGACAGTAATTTCTCCCTGTCACCTAAGCCAACCTTGTATTTCTTAGGAGGTCGCAGGTTAGGAAGGATACACAGAAAAGAGGCCATCCAACCTCTGAGAGCAACCTTATGGAGTGGAGTGTAGGAGGTGTGTTCAAGAGGGGGCTGAGGGGCATGGGGATCAGAGCTGCATCAGGCACTGAGCACACAGGCCATGGGCCTGGCACTGTCCTCTGCTACTTAGCTGCATTTCTGGGTTGCAGAGGGCAGGTAAAGAATGAATAGGAGGCACCATATGTATAAATCCACATATACATTAAGAAGTTCTTTTGTTGGTGTGATACAAGAATAGTACTACTTGTGAAGAGAGTTTCTGTGCATTTTAAATCTCTTGCTGGCTTTAGAATTTAGGTGGGAAAGGCTGTGAGTCACTGTGATGAATGAACACCAATCAGTACACCAGGGAGCAACGAGACCCAGTGCTTCCTTTTCTATTCAAGGTATTGAATGTGATTTAAAGTCAACTTCTGTTGATGGATGTGTTACTCTTGTAGTAATAAATACAAATGGAAGGAGTCATGAAAAAAAATTCCAGTGAAAACTGAAGATTTGTTCTCTCTGTTCACTGAAAACAGATAATCACGTGTTTCCACTGCTTTAACAGAAGACTCTCGCAGATCTCGCATCAAATCTTCCAGAACAAGACAAGGGCAGGGGTTAAGGACTGGGGTCACAGTGTGAAGGACACCCCGAGAGTTTTAATGATTACCTAAAACAGATTTGGCTAATAGGGAATTTCTAGATAGAGAAATCTCTATACATGATAAGACACCTCTTAAGATTTCATAAAATATTGCCTATTACGCCTTGCCCATTTCAATAACTACTCAAATTGTATGGGAATTTTTTTCACTGGTTAAATACCAAATCCTCAGTTTCTTCAGGATTACCTCAATTAACTCTGGTTTTCATGAGAGCAAAGTCAGTCAGGTTGAGAGCAGATAAGATGGCAGCTTGTGGCTGCATCCTCCTCTCTTCAAGAGTATAAACGGCACCCACGCAGGGTCAACACTGGGGAAGGATATTCCAAATTTCCACCCATAAAAACTGGTACAAAATTGGATTTTAGAATTACCACTGTGGTGAATCACTATCAGTTTTGATTATCAGGACACAGTCAATACTCAGCAAATGGCAGGGCTCAGGCACTGAAGCACCAATGCTTTTCTCCTCACAGAATCCCTCAAGACTCAGAGCCTGATTTACTCTGGAAGCAATTCTTAAAACCCCAGTTTCTCTCGGAATTTGTTACTGATCAGGTTAACATCCTCCCTCTCCCATCCTGATGACGGCATCAGTGCTAGCATACCTGCTCAGTGACACCGTGTGCCAGTAGGCTTCATCCTAAGCCCCCTCACATGCATCTCTTTACACAGACGATAATATCTTGCAAGCTACGCACACTCACAAGATGGAAGACAGACTCCAAGTTAAGGAAGTCTTTTTGGACTAAAGTTTTGAATTAGAATTTTTACCAAAACTGAACACAACGTGCATTTTCCATACTTTGGATGAAAGTCCTGTTGACTGATGGCGGCACTGCCAGCTGGAGAATGACTATTTAAAATGATTCTAGAAGCTCGGAAAAGGAAGTCATCTAACAATGGCTTAATGAGTGATGAACCTGGAACAGAGCATAATATTCATGTTGAGGATGAACACACATTTAATTCAAAGAGCCTGTCTTGCACTTTCATTTCAGAGCAGCAAAGGCATCTGTGGCCACCCAGTGGCAGGACACTCATTCTACCTGGTGTTTATTCTTTGAGCACCTACCTATAGTACCTGGCAAAGCTCTGTGGGGCAGCAGGGTGGGGACGCGTGGGAGAGTCAGGGAACAGGATTCAGAGGTAGACAGGCGCAGGTACCTTCCTTTAAGGGCTGACAATAGAGTGAAAGGAGTTACACTTTCACGTAAGGAGCACAAACGCCAAGACCACCACAAGGCAGATAGTCTGGGTGAATAATGTACTTGACTCGGCATAGGGACAGTCCACATACAAGGTCTGAAAACTTTAAAAATCTTCAGGTAAAAACAATGTGCCCCATCTCACCCTGGTTTAGGATCACTCTTTTCTATGTATCCCCAGTGGTCAATAAAATTTTTATAGAACTTAGTTTGTGTGACAGAAATGATAATCAACATTTTGATTTGTTTTCTGAATATAATTTATAATACTGAGTCTGCTTTAACAAATTATCTACGTATCCCACCACCCAGGGGGCGGTGGTTTGGGGCTGCCTCTCCAGATGAGAATAATCTGTAAGAGAGGTAAGAGACACAATGGGCTATATTTTATAAAGTATGTAACTGTAAAAAGGAGAAAAATCTAGGATTTATTATTTTTTTGTACTAATAAGTTACATGATCCAACTATTTTGAACACTATAAAATTCTCTACATGGTTTAATGACACAGATAAAATACACCTTATGTTGGTTAGCCACTAAAATTCCAGACAATCTCCTAACGTCTGAGGGGTCAGTTCTCTATGGAACACTTAGCATCTGTCTTATGTTGCCAATTTCACACAACACTATGGTGACACCTGAGCATTGAGGTACTCTGTCACATGGTAAGATGAAGTAATAATTACCAAGCATTTCCTTTTCTGCCCCACAGAGTGAAAGAAGGGTCTTGATGAGCCGTAAGTGCCCTGCCAGTAAGATGTTGTCTGCCTCACTGGTCTCACATTCAGCTGTGCGATTGGGTTCAAAGTTATCCAGCCAGGTAATCTCATCTTCAAGCATGGTAGCTGGGCTGATTCTTAACTGCTCCATTTCTGAAGCTAGGATAGAAAAACAAGACAAAACAAAAAAACACCCCATTTTGAAGAAAGAAGGATTTCTTTTCATGGAGTCAAAATCCTGAATTAAAGTAATCAAGCAGAGACAAGTCTCAATCTTTCATCTCACAGATTAAAGAAATCGTCATTGACGAACAGCAACGGCCCTGGGGAATAGGAAGGCTCACACATGTCCGTTCCTTCAGTCACAGGTCAAACGGCCCGAGTGCATCCTCTGTGGGTCATGGTGCTTTTGCCGGGGATACAAGCTGAAGGGGACAATCCTGGCTTTGAAGAAGCTCCTGTTTGGTGGGTGTGAGCAGATGTCCCTTCCAGAGCAGGAAGCGCTCGGTCAAGGGGTGAGAGGAGAGCCAGTGGTCCCAGAGTGTTACCTTCGCCTAGGGAGTGGCGAGCTCTGTGGGGGAGAGAGGCGTCCACAGCGGGCGGCAGGATCCAGGCTTCCAGACAATGAGCCAGCCTTGAGAGAACTACTCTGCTCTTTTGAATTCAGTCTTTTGCTCTCCCCTCCAAACAAGGATCGAAAATAAGATTCCGTATTGGAAGCTGGGACTAGCCAGGAGAGCAGGAGTGATCTAACTCTCTTCCCGGTGCACTGGGGCCACAGGCAAGCAGGGCCCCATGGGGTGAGATGGAAAGATACTTCAGGTGACACTGTGTGTCCTGGTCTCCTCCTTCACAGAATGGGGCTACGACCTACACTGCAGGGTGCTGTGTGTAAAGGGCCTAGTATAGGCACTGACATACAGACAATACTCCAAAACGGCAAAGACTGCTCATTTCAAAACATACTCCCACTCTGCTCTCAGTATCAATGAAGGGATCTTGGACCCCTTACTTGATGGCTCAATGGCACCGAAAAGGCCTCCACTAATAACCTGTTTATACATTCTGAGGATGTACATGTCCAGCCAATTCATGAGTCCATTTCTCAAGCAGCAGAACAGAATACCCTCTGCAAGTCCAAGCCACACAGTAAACCTTTTCAGGCTGCTGCCTAATCCAACACTGGAAGCTTGGTTGAAACATACAGTGCCAGGCTATATGGACATGTAGTCCATCCACTTCTCCAGACAGCATCAGTCTATTCCTGAATTAAGACAGACCGCATCATCTCAGGTTCCAACAAAACCAACAGTGCTCAGAGCACTCTGTCCTCAGCTTTTGAGGGGCACTCATGAAACCCAGGACGGTGTCTGCTTTACAGATGCTGCTGAGGCTTCTTAGTCGCTCTGCCTTTATGTGTCCGTTATTTGAAGACCTTTGTGTTCATTTCTTTTAGGTTCTGTGTTGCTTTTGAGAAACCACTCTGTTTCTTCCTCTAGGGTAATAAGAACAACCGAAGAAATGCGATTCTCTTTTTATCTTTGTCTTCCAGGAACCTCACAACCTAATTCTGCATATACACAAGGTATTTTTTTAATCTCCTGGGCTTGACATTCTTTTCCAATCAATGCTTTTGTTGATCCTGACTTTCCTTTTATTTATATTTATTATAAATCTTCCCTATAAGCTTTGTGTAAAGGGTAGGAAATAAAATTAACAAACTCTTGATTGGAACAACTAAAATTCAGAGCATTCCAACGTGTATTTGCATTATATAAGAGTAAGTACAGATGATTAAAATCTAAACAGTCTAACAACAGTGCTTCTAACAATGACACTGCAAGTAACCTAACACTAAACAATTACCTGACTTCCATCATTCACTTCTGTTACTATCAACATATCACAACAGAGCTTCCCTCTTTCCTTCAAACCTCCCAAATTGTCAGAACTGACTGTAATGGAGAGAAAGACTCTTCCTAACAATTCTGTATCAGTGTGATTAAATTACGGGCCTTTGACGATTTTTAATATCAACAAATCTCAATACATTAATGGTTGGACATGTTATAGGAGAAGAGCTAACTGGTACATGGGGTGACATACTGCTGCAAAACATTTTCAAGAGAATAAAATTCAACTTCAAACAATAATCATAAAGTTGTTTATGTCTCAGATATATTAAGTCAGATTTAGAAATGTCTGTTTGGCTTTCTTTTTTAGTTCTTCTCAACCCCTCCCCTGACATAAATCAGTTAAACATCTACTTACTTGTCAGATCATCTAATAATTGGCACCTCAGATCAAAATATTCCATGCACTGGGATAACAGTCTGAAAAATAGACAGATGTGAATTATTAAAAAGAGGCTGATTTGAAAGTAAAAATATTTCCTTATAAGTTAATGAAACAGATGAATAAGTTCCTAAGCATAAAATAACTACATTAATTCAACTTAAGTATTTCAGCAAGACACACACTAGTGATTTTACTTATATAGATATAATATGGGAATAGTAGTATAATGAGAAGAAACTTACTAAATCTATCACATTTTGTAATGATGTGCACACTGACTGCATACATAATCCACTGGTTACATTCACTGTTCAAATATTAACTGATACACACTAAGCACCTACTACATGCTTGGAGCTGTTTTAGGGGACCAATGAACAAGAAACAGTGGAGACAGACAACAGATGGAAAATACACACATATGTCAATTGGTGATATGAGCTAAGAAGCAACATAAAGTGGATAAAAGAAGAAAGAGAAAGGTAAATTCTTTTTTCTAAGGTGATCAATGAAGCTTTTTTTTTTTGCAATTATAGTAATGAAGAGCACAGGTTTAGGTTTTAAAGTAAGGCGGACCTTACTTTTAAGCCTGACTCCACTACTTATGGCTCAGACAGTAAAGAATCTGCCTACAATGAGAGAGACTTGAATTCGATCCCCTGGGTTGGGAAGATACCCTGGAGAAGGGAATGGCTACCAACTCCAGTATTCTTGACTGGAGAATTCCATGGACAGAGGAGTCTGATGGGCTACAGTCCATGGAGTTGCTGAGTGACTAACACTTTCATTTTCCACTACTTAATAGCTGGGTGTCCAGGACGATTTACTTCAGTTTTCTTAGTTTCCTGATTTCTAAATGCTTACCAGAGTATTAGAAATAGATGTGTACACATTTACACAAAACAAAAAGGGCTCAAGAATGCACTAATGATGAGACGACAAATGAACCAAGAATTATGATTATTAAAAAAGTGGGGATGCAGCGAGATTTCCCGGGGGGGGAGGGAAGAGGGAGGGGGGTTCCGGAGGGGAAGCATATGTAAACCCATGGTGATATCATGACAATGTATGGCAAAAACAAATTTAAAAAAATAAATAAATAAATAAATTAAAAAAAAAAAAGTGGGGAAAATAAAACTGCCAAACTGATTTGGCTACTGTGAAGATTAAATGATAAATATATGCAAAGAATTTAGCATACTGTGAGGCACATAATCAGCCCATAACTGCTATTATCATCATTACTATAGCTCACTACTTAAGCACAACAGCTTATTACTTAGAAATGGCTTACACATTTCAACTAAAGAATCACTGAGCTTACTAATTAACAAAAGGATCATCTGATTTTAGAAAACTTTTAACTAGGAAAAACTGGAATACTAAAGTAAAAAATGTACAACGGCAAAAAAAAAGAAGTTTCTGTAACTTTTAATCCACATCTTTGTCAGGGAAAAATCATTCTCTGAAATTTGGCTTTATACTATTAAGAAGAATTACTTTTCATTACCAGAAATATACAACTAATCTAATTTAGGTTAAATGGAGTCAGCTGTAACATAACTCTAAATTTTAGTTTTTAACTTCAAAGTCACTAAAAATTATCTTGTCTCAGAAACCCAAATCTTAATTTCTTCCCTATTTATAAATTTATAAAATTAAAATAGGTTAAATGCTTCAAAACAATATCTGAGACTTAAATAGGTGGGCCAGGAATCTCCACATATGAGAGATTATAAGATCATATTATGAGCAACTGTATACCAACAGATCGGATAACCTACATGAAATGAACAATCCTTAGAAGCATAACACTTCAGAAGACTGAATGAGGAAGAAACAGTGATTATATACTATCACTAACAAGAACACTGAATCAATCAAAAACCTCTCAACAAAGAAAATTCTTAAAACCAAATGGCTGCACTGGTAAATTCCATCCAACATTTAAAGAATCAATACCAACCCTTCTCAAACATTTCCCAAAAAATTGAAGACGAAGGAACACTTCCTAGCAAATCTAATTCGGCAGTAACATTTAAAGAATTAAACACCATGAACAACTGAGACTAACAACTGGAATGCAAGGATACTTCAAAATATGAAAACCAATCAATGAATATACTATATTAATAGAATGAAGGGGAAAAAAACCTCACGACTACCTCAATTAACACAGAAAAGATGACAAAATTTAATGCCTTTTCATGCTAGAATCACTAGACAAAGAAGGAGCATAAGAATAGGAGAAAATATATGCAAATCATGTATGTGATAAGGGATTAACATTCAGAATATATAGAGAACAACAACAAAAAACGGAAAACCTAACTTAAAAATAAGAAAAAGACTTGAACAGACATTTCTCCAAAGAAGATATACAAATGGGCAATAAACACACGATGAGATACTCAAAACCACTAATCACTAGGGAAATGCAAATGAAAACCACAAGGTGCCACCTCACACTCATTAGGATAGTTTTATCAAAAGCAAATGGAAAACAAGTGTTGGCAAAAGCGTGCCAAATATGCAACCCTTACACATTGCTGGTGGGAGAGTAAAATGGTACAGCTACTGTGGAAACAATATGGTGGTTCCTCAAAAAAAATCAAACTTGGAATTACATGACCCAGCAATTCTACTTCTGGGCAAAGGCAGAAGCAAAGGCAGGACTCAAAATGGTATCTATATACTCATGGTTGATAGTAGCATTACTTATACTAGCTAAAAGATGGAAACCAAATGTCCACCTATGGGTGAATAAATCCAGATTTAGAATGAAGGGATGGAGCCAAAGCAAAAACAACACTCAGTTGTGGATGTGACTGGTGTTAGAAGCAAGGTCCGATGCTGTAAAGAGCAATACTGCACAGGAACCTGGAATGTTAGGTCCACGAATCAAGGCAAATTGGAAGTGGTCAAACAGGAGATGGCAAGAGTGAACATCGCCATTCTAGGAATCAGCGAACTGAGATGGACTGGAATGGGTGAATTTAACTCAGATGACCATTATATCTACTACTGTAGGCAGGAATCTCTTAGAAGAAATGGAGTAGCCATCATGGTCAACAAAGAGTCCAAAATGCAGTACTTGGACACAATCTCAAAAATGACAGAATGATCTCTGTTCATTTCCAAGGCAAACCATTCAATATGATGGTAATCCAAGTCTATGCCCCAACCAGTAACGCTGAAGAAGCTTAAGTTGAATGGTTCTAAGAAGACCTATAAGACATTCTACAACTAACACCCCCAAAAGATGTCCTTTTCATTACAGGGGACTGGAATACAAAAGTAGGAAGTCAAGAAACAGCTGGAGTAACAGGCAAATTTCACCTTGGAGACAGAATAAAGCAGGGCAAAGGCTAATAGAGTTTTGCCAAGAGAATGCACTGGTCATGGCAAACACTCTTACAACAACACAAGGGAAGACTCTACACCTGGACATCACCAGATGGCCAAAATCAAAATCAGACTGATTATATTCTCTGGAGCCAAAGATGGAGAAACTCTATACGGTCAGCAAAAACAAGACTGGGAGCTGATTGTGGCTCAGATCATGAGCCAAATTCAGACTTAAATTGAAGAGAGTGGGGAAAACCACTAGACCATTCAGGTATGACCTAAATAAAATTCCCTTATGATTATACAGTGGAAGTGAGAAATAGATTTAAGGGACTAGATCTGACAGACAGAGTGCCTGATGAACTATGGACGGAGGTTGTACAGAAGATATGGATCAAGACCATCCCCAAGAAAAAGAAATGCAAAAAAGCAAAATGGTTGTCTGAGGAGGCCTTACAAATAGCTGTGAAAAGAAGTGAAAAGCAAAGAAGAAAAGGAAAGATTTACCTATTTGAATGTAGAATTCCAGAGAATAGCAAGGAGAGATCAGAAAGCCTTCCTCAGCGATCAATGCAAAGAAATAGAGGAAAACAACAGAATGGAAAGACTAGAGATCTCGTCAAGAAAATTAGAGATACCAAGGGAAGATTTCACACAAAGATGGGCTCAATAAAGGACAGAAATGGTATGGACCTAACAGAAACAGAAGATATTAAGAAGAGGTGACAAGAATACACAGAAGAACTGTACAAAAAAGATCTTCACCACCCAGATAATCACGATGGTATGATCACTCACCTAGAGCCAGACATCCTGGAATGTGAAGTCAAGCAGGCCTTAGGAAGCATCACTATGAACAAAGCTAGTGGAGGTGATAGAATGCCAACTGAGCTATTTCAAATCCTAAAAGATGATGCTATGAAAGTGCTGCACTCAACATGTCAGCAAATTTGGAAAACTCAGCAGTGGTCACAGGACTGGAAAAGGTCAGTTTTCATTCTAATCCCAAAGAAAGGCAATGCCAAAGAATGCTTAAACTACTGCACAATTGCACTATCTCACATGCTAGTAAAGTAATGCTTAAAATTCTCCAAGCCAGGCTTCAGCAATGCGTGAACCGTGAACTTCTACATGTTCAAGCTGGTTTTAGAAAAGGCAGAGGAATCAGAGATCAAATTGGCAACATCCGATGGATCACTGAAAAAGCAAGAGTTCCAGAAAAACATCTACTTCTGCTTTATTGATTATGCCAAAGCCTTTGTGTGGATAACAACAAACTGGGAAATTCTTCAAGAGATGGGAATATCAGACCACCTGACCTGCCTCTTGAGAATGTGTATGCAGGTTAGGAAGCAACAGTTAGAACTGGACATGGAACGACAGACTGCTTCCAAATAGGAAAAGGAGTATGTCAAGGCTGTATATTGTCACTCTGCTTATTTAACTTCTACGCAGAGTACATCATGAGAAACAATGGGCTGGAGGAAGCACAAGCTGGAATCAAGATTGCTAGGAGAAATATCAATAACCTCAGATATGCAGATGACACCACCCTTATGACAGAAAGCAAAGAAGAACTAAAGAGCCTCTTCATGAACGTGAAAGAGGAGAGTGAGAAAGTTGGTTTAAAGTTCAACATTCAGAAAACTAAGATCATGGCATCTGGTCCCATCACTTCATGGCAAATAGATGGGGAAACAGTGGTTGACTTTAATTTTGGGGCTCCAAAATTGCTACAGATGGTGACTATAGCCATGAAATTAAAAGACACTTGCTTCTTGGAAGAAAAGTTATGACAAACCTAGACAGCATATTAAAAAGCAGAGACATTACTTTGCCAACAAAGGTCCATCTAGTCAAGGCTATGGTTTTTCCAGTAGTCATGTATGGATGTGAGAGTTGGGATGGTGAAGAAACCTGAGCACCGAAGAATTGATGGTTTTGAACTGTGGTGTTGGAGAAGACTCTTGAGAGTCCCTTGGACTGCAAGGAGATCCAACCAGTCTGCCCTAAAGGAGATCAGTCCCGGGTGTTGATTGGAAGGACTGATGTTGAAGCTGAAACTCCAATCCTTTGGCCACCTGATGCGAAGAGCTGACTCATTTGAAAAGACCCTAATGCTGGGAAGGATTGAGGGCAGGAGAAGGGGATGACAGAGGATGAGATGGTTGGATGGTATCACTGACTCAGTGGACATGAGTTTGGGTGGACTCCAAGAGTTGGTGATGGACAGGGAGGCCTGGCGTGCTGCAGCTCATGGGGTTGCAATGAGCTGGACATGACTGAGTGATCTGAACTGAACTGATGACTGAATGGATCAACAAAGTATGATATATACAAAAAAGGAAGTATCATGCAGTCTTAAATAGAAATGAAACCCTGACCCATGCTGTAACATGGATGAACCTTGAAAATATTAAGTGAAATAAACTAGATATAAAAGGACAAATATTGTATGATTTCACTTTTACAAGGTACCTAGAATAGTCAAATTTATAGAGAATGGTAGCTGCCAGTGCCTGGAGGGAGGAGGGAAATGAATGAGACATTGTTTAATGGGAGAAGAATTTCAGTTTGGGATGATGGAAAAATCCTGGAAACAGACTGTGGTGATGGTTACACAAAAATGTGTATGTACTGAATTCACTAAGTTACACTACTAAAACAGTGAATTTTATGTTATGTATATTCTACCACAGTAAAAGAAAAAAAATCTAGCAAATCAAAAGAAAAAAAGAATCGTCTACAAGACTGTCTCTGAACTGTCTCAGTATGTCCTTTGCCCATTCTTCTATTTGGCTGTTGGTCTGTTGTGGTTTATAGTAGCTCTTCACATGTGTTATCAAAATTAGCTTGCTGTCACATATGTTATTAAGTCTATATAGTTAGTTTAACTGACTTTCGACTCAGGTTTTTTTTTTTTTCCATAGAAAATTTAAATTTTTGTGGAGTCAAATTTACTAGTTTTGCATTTAGTGACTTCTTACTGGGACAGACTTCCAGTTTAGAATGCTAAAGAGCTTGGCTGCACGACAAGGTGAATACACTTAATGCTGCGGCACTGTATGTACAGTTAAAAATAATTAAAATGTTAAATGTTCTGTTATGGATCTTCCCGACCCAGAGATCGAACCTGGGTCTCCTACACTGCAGGCAGATCTTTTACTACCTGTGCCACCAGGGAAGCCCCTAATGTGTATACACGAAAAAAGAAGACCAAGTTTGGTATTTGGAGTTGTTTCTGTTCAGTTACTCAGTTGGGCCCAACTCTCTGTGACCCCATGGACTGCAACTTGCCAGGCTTCCCTGTCCTTCACTATCTCCCAGAGTTTGCTCAAACTCACGTCCCTTGAGTCAGTGATGCCATCTAACCATGTCATCCTCTGTCATCCCCGTCTCCTCCTGCCCTCAATCTTTCCCAGCATCAGGGTCTTTTCAAATGACTCAGTTTTCCCCATCAGGTGGCCAAAGTATTGGGAGTTTCACAGCTTCAACATCAGTCCTTCCAATCAACACCCAGGACTGATCTCGTTTAGGATGGACTGGTTGGGTCTCCTTGTAGTCCAAGGGGTTCTCAAGAGTTCTCCAACACCACAGTTCAAAAGCATCAATTCTTTGGCGCTCAGCTTTCTAGTTCAACTCTCACATCCATACAAAACTACTGGAAAAACCATAGCTTTGACTAGATGGATCTTTGCTGGCAAAGTGATGTCCCTGCTTTTTAATACACTGTCTAGGTTTGTCACAGCTTTTCTCTCAAGGAGCGAAGAGTATTTTAATTTCATGGCTGCAGTCACTGTCCACAGTGATTTTGGAGCCCAAAATAAAGTCTGTCGCTGTTCCCATTGTTTCCCCATCTGATTGCCATGAAATGATGGGGCTGGATGCCATGATCTTAGGTTTTTGAATGTTGAGTTTTAAGCCAGCATTTTCACTCTCCTCTTTCACCTTCATCAACGGGCTCCTTAGATCCTCTGCTTTCTGCCATTAGGATGGTGTCATCTGCATATCCGAGGCTATTAATATTTCTCCTGGCAATCTTGATTCCAGCTTAAGCTTCACCCAGCCCAGCATTTCACATGTTGTACTCTGCCACTTCAGCATTCTTGCCTTGAGAACCCCATGAACAGTTAGAAAAGGCAAAGAGATGCAGCATTGAAAGATGAGCGCCCCCAGATGGTAGGTGTCCAATATGATACTGGAGAAGAACAAAGAGCTGCAGAAGGAATGAAGAGGCTGAGCCAAAGTGGAAGCGATGCCCAGCTGTGGATGTGTCTGGTGGCATTTGGAGTAGCTCTAACGCTTCTACTAAGGGCTCTAATTTATAAAGCACATACAAAGGAAAATATATACTGATTTCACAAATCTCTGTGGCATCTTCTAAGTCCCAGAGCAAGGGCTTGCTGGTAAAGTTTAGCTGGAGAAAGTGGCTTAAACTTGAGGTCAATGTGGGATTTCTGACCTTCCAGCCTGAGCCTACACTGGGGCAGGCTTGTAGGCAGGCTTGCCTCAGAAGTTAAGATAGGGCAGGCAGAATAGTTTTACTTAAGTCTCTGAATGTGGACCACAAGCCTCCTTCCATGTCCAGGATGTATATACCCAAGAAAAAGATAGAAGTATACCCTAGTACCTCTAGACATGGAGTTATGAAATATGCTAAAAATGTGAAGTACAGGTGTAAACTTTTCACAGTGACCTGGCTCAAAAAATGCAGTTTCCCAGCCACCAGGTTGTGGGCAGGTGGACCAGGTAGCGGGGAGGCAGAAGCTGGGGTGGTTGAGAGAAAGGAAGCCTGGTATTGTGTTTTCTAACTCTTTGGTCCTAAATGGGAGCAAAACCTGAGACACCTTCCTTCAAGGTATACATGCTGGAAGAGGGAAGGAGAGATTCTGTCCTCTCAGTCACGCACTGTGGTCTGCAGGGAGCAGCACACAAAGCATTACTTCCTCTCTGTATGACGTGAACGTTTTCATCTTTATTACATACCTCTGATTGACTCCTCGCATGATACTGGTTGGGGACCAGAGAGGTAGCTGAGCAGTGAGAATCACACCCAGCAGAAACTGATTTGGCTTTTGCACATCTGGATGGGCTGAAGTATCTGTCTGACTCAAAGTATACAGTTGATCACAGGCAACACGGCGAATCTGAAATTACATTTTTAGTGGCAAAGGATGTACATCAACCAACACATAGACTGCTTAAAAAATGATATTCCTCCAAAGTCCATACTCTGAAGGATACTATAAAGGTGTGAACATTTCAATCAGTAAAATTTACACTGAATAAACTATGGTTAATTTAAATCAAGTGTGGTCTGGGTACTGATTTCCCAGATAATTCTAGTACTGTATTCTACTCTGGGATTCCCTGGCAGCTAAGATGGTGAAGAATCCGCCTACTATGCGGGAGACCGGGGTTTGATCCCTGGGTTGGGAAGATCCCCTGGAGGAGGGCATGGCTATCCACTCCAGTATTCTTGCCTGGAAAATCCCCATGGACAGAGGAGCCTGGCAGATTGCAAACGGTCAGACATGACTGAGTGACTAAGCACAGCACATTCTACTCTAATCAACAGGGTTATAATTTAATGCAAATGAAAATAAGAAAAAAACCCCTCTTCTTCATGTGTCTTAAAGTTAATTTTCAAAGTCATGTACGAAAATGAGAATTCTAGTATGTAGTGAAAGTTCACGGCCTGAAGTTGGTCTTTCTTGATTTGGGCCAACAAGGTAATGTTTAATGTTGGCTGACTTGGCCAGCTGTGGATGGTGAACACTGTTAAGATTTGTTTGTTATACATATACACAAGTTAATCATGGCACTCTTAACTCACAGTGGCTTAACTTCTGGTGAAATACAGACGAGAAAGGAAGGTGATAGTCTAAGTGGTCACTCTGCTGTCACAGGGGTCTGCAGCACCCTATATGAGTCCCTAGGAGGACTGAACGCCACTCCTGCTATACTCCCCACAATGTCACAGGTATCCAGAGAGCCCACACAGAACAAGACCAAGGGGTTTTGTATAAAGTAATCCTTACCTCAGCACTTGGTGATCCAAGCAGGATATCAATGATAAAATCAGCAACACAGGGCAAGTTATAGAAAGAGGCTGATGGTAAGAATAAGGAGAATGGGGGCAAGGGAGAAAACTAAGTTAGGAGATGCATTTTCAAAATTTCACAAGTTTTGAATAATTTCTTACCCTTAACTAGCGTAGACATCATCTCTTTTTCCACACAGGATCAAATTCAATAGCTCCATAACCGACCCCATGAGCGCCTAAGGTGCTCAGGAGCAGGACTGCATCCAAGTAATCTTTGTACCCTCCCTTTTTCCGATAATGTCTTGTGCTTAACAGTGACTGAATATGTCTTGCTTTGATAAACTATCAATACCTCTGAACTACAAGATGTACTCTACAATAAACTTACAAATGATAAAAAAAGCTTGAAGTTATAATTTTTCTCATCCTGATTTGAAAATAATTCTGTAATCAAACAATGGTAGGAAACTGAATTAAAAGTATGGCTTATGCTCAATAGTATCTCACAGTGACTTAGTCTTCTAATATATAAGCCTTTAAAAGCAAATCTGACCAAAGTAAATAATTTTTGATACTCTACTGTCCCATAAACATGTAACTTTTTCTGTATGTTTATCTTGATATCTTATATGATGTTTGGATGTTATACCAAATAATACATAATGATCACCAATTCTATGTAACAGGCAGTTTGAACCAGTAATAATAGTTATGAATTGGGCTCCATGTGTTGGTACAATTTTTAAAAGTCAAGTCGTTAAGACCTCATCCCTGAATAAGTATTTATTGAGGGCCTACTACACACCACACAGTGTTTGGGTATTAAGGAGTCATTAGGAAACAGACAGGACAAAAGTCTCTGTTCTTACGGAGCTTACCATCTAGGTGGGGAGGGGATAACGACAATAAACGTGATAAGCAAAGAAATTTTACCATATGCTGTACAGTGATAAGTGACATAGAAAAAAACGATAACAAAGAGTTTATAGGTGAATGCTGGGAGAGGTGAGGATTGTGATTCCTCTAAAAAAAGGTGGGGAAGTGGGAATAGCCAGTGCAAGGGCCCTGAGGCAGGCTTGTGCCTGAGTGTCATGAATAGCTAGGGAGCCCGGGGGGCTGAAGCATGGTGGCTGCGGCAGGAGTGCAGGAGGCGAAGGCACACAGGCATCACGGGCGTGGATGGCGTCAGGCCTGGGAGGCCTTAGGGAAGGTCTGGCTTTCACTCAAGGTGAACTGAGGCCACTGCGAGGCTGTAAATAGAGGAGTGATACGATCTGACTTACAGTTTAGTGGGTCCACTCTGCTTACTGTGTGGAGAATAAACTGCAAGGGTAGAAGCAGGGAGATTAGTCAGGGCACTGCTGCTGTAATCAACGTAAGAGATGATGGAGAAGCAGAGTGTACTAACAGCAAATGTGACCTAAGGGGTGGAATCCAGGTAGAGTCTGAAGAAGGATGTGTTGGCAGATTATAAGTAGGGCGTAAAGAAAGGAATCCTGGAGTAGGATGACTCCAAGAATGCAAATGCTATTAATTAAGATGGGCAATCTCTTGGGTGGGGTGGGCCAGACCAGTGCTCAGTTCTGGACATGTTAAGTTCAGGAAGTCTATTATATTTAAGGAGAGATGTCAGGGGAGCGGTCCAGGCCACAGAGCCAAATTTAAGTGTTACTGACACATATAGGGAATTTAAGGCTGTGAACGTGGATGTGATTACGTGGTGAGAATGAGTGTAGACAGAGGGAAAAAAGTGACCAAGGACTGAGCCCTGGGGAAATCTAATGCTAAAAATACGTTTAGCAATAGCCCCAGTTTGTCAAAACCAACATTAAAGATAAAAGAACAAATCTTATGTTTCATAATTTTTAATACTGGAGTTGTTATCAGTTTAGGGATTGATATATAATTCTACTTCTATAGCTTATGACCTACAACTTTGGCTTGCTTTAATTCCTCCACTAGATGGTAAGCTCTCCTGGAGAGTGGACATACTGCCTTTATAACAGTATAACTGCCTCTGTGGAACCGAGCATACAGAGGTGCTCAATAAATACTTGTTCCGAATTTAAGTACTCTAGCACTATTCTTACCTATTCCACACGCCACCTTCCCCCATTTCCATTTCTATTAATCTGACCTTGTCTATTAAGGGATATAAATCATTCCCAACAGAAACCTGGCCCTTTCCTAAAACATGCATGGCAAGCAGGCCTACCACATACCCAGCTGCTGGCTCCGAAGCTGCAGGCAGGTGACAAGGAGAGACAAAGCCTCTCCGGCAATCAGCGAGTCTTTGGTGGACACGGACTGTTGGCGCACGCAGATGCCTGCGTGCAAGGCCACTGGGTCCCCTTCACTTCCAGAGCTGCAATTGCTTCCTGGAAACATACAAAACAGAAGGTCACTGCAGGGTTACTGTGGATCCCACAGGACTCCCAAGATTATAACCCTTTCTTGAAGGTCAAGAGTTCAAGACACTCTGGTCTAAGAGACAAGAGAGATTTAATCATTTACTTTGACCCCCCATGGCTTTCTTTGTACTTAAAACACATTTGGAAGCACTGAAAAATACATTTATGACAAAAAATTAGTTTTAGGTGCCAGAAGCAAGAACAGTGCAATTTTGGAGGCATGTATGTGGGAGTCTTCCTGGGTTATTAGAAGTGTTCCTTATCTTGATCTAATGGGTTATAAACCTAAAACTCCTGTACATTTAACATTTCTGCACTTTACTGTGTGTATGTTATACAGTTTAAAAGTTCTATTATTAGTGAGTTGTATACACAGCAGGGAAACCAAATGAAGTTAAGAAATAAAGCTATTTATAAAGGCCTAACAGAAAATAACAGGCCAAATCAAGAAAATGATTTTTCCGTAAATATTCTAGATGAATTTTTATTACACCCATAATTATTGGCCTCATGACACTTTTATACACAGCAAGCTAAAACTCTGTTTGGTTTCTCTATTTATTTTGCATTTATAAACTTTTTTCTTAGTATGACATATATAAATGAAGGATGTATATACATACACGCATACTTGAATATGCACAAATCTTGAGGGTTTATTTAGCTCGACAAATTTCTGTTCATGCTCAAGAGAAAAGGCTTTCTCCTTTCTGTAACTCTGAATACCTTGTACAAAGATAATTCTTATAGCTGTTTCCTGTTCAATATTCCAATTATTTTATCCTTTTTAATCAGTACCTGAACTGCTGAGTCTGTTTCGAATTCCAGCAGGAAA
Organism: Antilocapra americana; assembly: GCA_007570785.1. NCBI lineage: Eukaryota > Metazoa > Chordata > Mammalia > Artiodactyla > Antilocapridae > Antilocapra > Antilocapra americana. Next base: position 255,461 of record ML663577.1, read on the forward strand.
CAGAGAATTACTTTCTCTAATTGGTTGGCTACTCCCGACGAGGTCAAGCCGTCCTGCAGCTGCAGCCCACGAGAGTCGCATGAAACAAGCCACGGTAGCTGTGAAGTCACTGACCTCCATGGTCTAGGGGAGCAAGAGGAGAGAGTGCCGTGAGCACCTCGACACGTCCCAGACGTCTGGTTTGCAGTCTCACTTCCCTCCAATATCACCCGCAAGACAGCCCACCTTTTTCATGCTTCTGTACTTGCCTCTCTGCTATTCAGTGCAGAGCCCTCTCCACGTTCTGGCCTCCAGGCACCATTTCCCCTCTTCAACACACAGCATCTGGCCTGTGTGAACCACCATGTGACCTCCGACACAGGCTCCTCTTCTCATCGCTCCCACCTTCCCTTTGACCTCAACAACTTCCCTCTCTCTGAATGAATCCATGGATATGGAATCCCTACCTATTCTCGAAGGCTCAGCCCTTCCTACACGGAATCCCTGTGACAGCCGCAGGTGAAGAGGACTACTCCATTCCTCTCAAGCCCTGCAGAATGTCTTGCTTCGGTAGTCTTCTTACGACAGCTGATGCCTTCCACCTGATTACCGTGAACTCTGCACTAGTTGATCTCTTTCTCATTTACTGTAAGCTCCTTGAGGACGATACTCACATCAATGACTTTTATATCCACGTAGGCCCTCCCCACCAGCGATGCCTTCTGTACAGGAGGCCCTTGGGACTCCCTGAACAAACACAAGTCACTTACCTGTATTGCGACTCGTGCAGCAGGAATGATCTCCTCTACCCTGATGGAAGACCGGTCGGACACTGACAGCTGTCGGTAGGATGACTTCTCTGGGGTGCCACATAAGGACATCTGCCTGCTCGTCTGCCGGCTGACATTTCGGAATGGGCGAGAAGAAAGTGCTTCTATGCCGTCTTTGGTGAGGTCTTCATCCAATAACGTTGGCAATGTTTGTCCCACGAGTAAAAATCTTAAAAGGAAACAAGCTAGGCTAAGCCAAGGTCATTTCGTACTATGTTTAAAGGATGGAATCTGGAAGAAAGAGTTAAGTACTCTCAGTCAACATCTGAGAGTAATCAATAGATTTACGTACCTCGCCAGTTGTAGACAGATGGAGTAGACGCCCTGCCTCGTTTCATAGTCTACTTCTGATGGGATGGAATCCCTCTGCATGACATTTACAACCAAACTTCAAAGAAAAAGAAAAAAGAAAAGGCGGGATCTTTAAGACTTCTGTTTCTTTCACAGGCAATTTCGTATAAGTAGTTTAATGCTTATCAATGACTTAAAATTCTTACATGATCCTTACATACAAATGGATCCCAGAGATTCCAATCACAATGATTTTTTATGGTACATATAACCTTCCTGGTTCAGAATTAGAATTAGACTCCTTTCTTAGCCAAAAAGATAACCAATACAGATAGTTTTCCTTCTCACTAACTTGTATGAGTTCACCAATCAACTGCTATCTTGGTATCAGAAAAGCTACCAATTCAAAAGTATATCCAGAGTCAGTGTATTCTACAAAGCTTGTTTTTGACATCTACTATCACCTACATTGCTGTAAAAGCTTCCCAACTCTTCTTCTTGCTTCTACTCTTGAAGCTTCACCTCCAAAATCTATTCTCAAAAGATCAACCAGAATGACCCCTTAAAAATGGGGGTCTCCATGGGATTCCTCTGGACAAAATCCTCCCATGGTTTCCTATTTCCTTCACAGCAGCCTATAAAATCCTGCATACCCTGACCTCTGGTATCTCTGTAAACTCACGCCCCCTAACCTTCTCCCCTCACTCAGCTCCAACCACACTAGTTCCCTGCTGGCTTTGCAGACATCAGGTCGACCCTCACAGGGGCTCGGGCTGGATGCTCCTCTGGACAGTCTTCCCCAGCATCTCCAGATCTGGCTCCCTCACCTCCTTCTGGCCTTTGTAACATACCCCCATCAGTGAAGCGCTCTCTGATCGCTGCACTCAACAAACCCTCCCCTACCCACTCTCCTTCGTCTTATTTTCCTCTCCAGCTCTTGTCACCACCTGACATACACTTGTACTTCTTTATTGTCTGTCTTGCCTTCTGGACTATTGTCTTCACCAAGACATGGGTTTTCGCTTCATCTGTGCACTGCTCTGTCTCCAGTACTTAGAATGATGCCTAGCATGTACACTGACATTCAGAAATAAGCCAGAATTAAAATGCCTTTGTGAGCGCAGCTCTGTAGTTGGCTGAGGGATCTGAAGTGAGTTCTCACCCTCTATTTCCACTTCTGTTTCTAGTCCCCTTGATCTCTGCAAGGTCTCACCCAACCTCTCTTCCCTGAAGGCCTCCAACAGAATTCCTTCAATTACCCTCTGCTCAGATTTCAAGCTGGCTTTCACTCTTTCCTTCCCCGAAGGAGACGGCATGCCTACTTTATGGAGCGTATCTTCCAACTGCAGTGGGACTTAGCCCCATTAGTTGATCATCCCCCTTTATCTTTATTCTTTTCTTTTTCATTGGCCCCTTTCAGTCAGCTCACAATGAGAACCAAGGCTTCTCCAAGTTAAAACAGAAAAGCACTTTCTCTTCAGCTATCCTGTCCTTCAAACTTCGTCACCTCCCTTCTCTCATATAGCAGAGATTTCCACTTACTGGTTCTACTTCCCATCCTTACACCTGCCACTCAACACTTGGCAGGGGCTCAGGCTGCAAGGCTTTCCTTACACACGATGCCTCCTTAAACATCCAGTGCCATTCTCCACTTCTCTCAAGAGCATCAGGTCCAAACTGTCCCCTTCATGTGACTCACAGAGATCTTTTGCACAATCAAATTCATTTCCCTTGACTTTCTCAGTTTCCTCCATCGTATCTTCATTTCCCATATGGACTAAAGGGTTATCATTCACTTATTCTCCCAAGCTAGAAATCATAGGGCCATTTTAAAAATGTTTCCTACTCTGTATCTGTGCTTCCCAGGTGGCTCAGTGGTAAAGAATCCACCTGCCAATGCAGAAGACAGGTTTGATCCCTGTGTTGGGAAGATCCCCTGGAGAAGAAAGTGGCAACGCACTCCAGTATACTCTTGCCTATGGCCAGAGGAGCCTGCTGAGCTACAGTCCAAGGAGTCACAAAAGTTGCACATGACTTAGAGACTAAACAGCAATAACAATCTTATATCTAACTGCAGACTTGCCTATTTCATCTCATAAATGTCCCTCTTCCACTGTCCCAAATTTAGTACCCGTCCTCTTCTCTGGAACACTGCAACAGCTCTCATAGTTCTCCCTGCCTCTAGCCTCTTCCCTCTGTATGCATCTTCTCTACTGCAGTCAGAGCAACTGTCCTAGTAACTTCTGGCCTAGACACCTCCTGTTTTCACAAGGTAATGGTGAAACTCCCCAATATGACCCCCTACTCACAATCTCTCTCCTTTATCCTTTGCTCTAGTCTCACCAGGCAACTGTAGTTCCCCAGGCAGCCCCCTGCCTTCCATGCTTTCACTCATCCCCACCCCTCCGCTGGCTGAGAACGTCCTTCCCCCCTTAATTACCTAGAGAATGGTGATTCATCTCTGTTTCTAGCTCACATGTCACTTTCTGGGAAGCATTTCCTAATCTTATTACCCCAAGCAAACCTTACCATTTAACCACTGCTTTCTTCCCCACTTCATCCCACAAAGCACCTTTAAAAGCCTCTGTTTCAATACCTGCAATAACTGTTTGTTATTCTCTGTTAAACCCGAGGCTCTCAAGGGCAGGGATAATATCTTCCCCCAGTGCTAATGCCTTGTACAACATAGATTACTAAGAATCAGATCCACCTTATCTCAAACTGATGTGGGAGTGACCAGAAACAGCACAGTCTCCTCTCCTCTCAAGAATTTCCCCCACTACCAAAGGGGAAAGACACATGCTTCTGCCAGTTTTCCAAATAATCAAAAGTCATTACAACGTTTAAAAATATTCTAAAGACAGAAACATCATCCCTTCTTATTACAACTCCCATAATACTTCAAATAATGCCTTGCAGGCATAATGGGCCTGGCAGGGGAAATTAACTAAAATAACTCTATTCATTTTCTGCAATTCATATAATACAATATTGAAACTCTAACCTCAAACCTCCTGCTTTGAGGAAGTTCTCACAAAATGATTTTGCACAATTTCTTGCCATGTCATCATCAGCTGTTGGCATGAGTTTGGAGCTTAGAACCTTGGAAAAAAGATAAAGCACAATTAATCATCCCAACATTTCCAGTAGAAATTATTCCATTATACCAAGTAAAGCAATCAGACACCTTGAGCCAGAATCTCTTTAACTGCTGGTATCTTCTACCTCCAGTAGTATAAGGAGGTTGATGTTTCACAAATAGTTCCATTTACTTAGCATGAAAAATCTTTCTGTTTTTAGAGAGCTAGGATATTCCTCTTTCATGAAACCAGCAGCCGTGAATGTCTCGGGCTCCCAGACTTACCTAAGAGCAGATAACATTATGTGGTATGCTGATATGTTCTAGAAAAAGTATATAAACTGAAGTTTTATAACAGTACATTTATATAAATGCTGGATGAGTTTCCTGATAATGATTCTAACTCCTATTTACTGAGCAACTGTCTACCAGGTACTAGGCATAAAATGAAGTACTTAATTTGCTCTGTCTCTGAATCTCACTGGGCAAGGCTTAGGTATGTTATTCTACAGGGAAAGACAGAGATCTGAGAGGGTATGTGACCTCCCCGCTGAAGTCACACAGTTAGAATTCGAGTCTAATGGGTCTCACTCTAACATCTGTGCCCTTTTTATGACACTGCAGCATCCACCTAAAGGAAACTATTTTCACATAAATCATCAACCTGTAGTATGAGACTGCACATTTGGTTCACATCCTAGTTTTACCACCGACTAGTTGAGACGTCTCACATACATAATTTCCCTTTTAGTCTTGCTTTTCTCATCCAGTAAACGAGGACAGTAATCACCTTTATCAGAGTACTGTCTGTAAGTAAGACAACACAAACTTCACGTCCCTGGTTTAAGCACTGGCACAAGACAAGCGCCAGCAAACAACTGCTTATTTCGTTATGACTTAGATGTTTAAAGCTCGGTGCCTCAGGTTTCAGTCTAGATGTAATTCAAGATCCTTTCTCTTTTAAAAAAAAAACATCTGATTCTATGAACTTATTAGTAACTTTAGGAGCTTAGATTCTTAATGTGATATTTTTGTTTAAAGATGCTTTCTTCCTAAGTTGTCCTTTGGGAAACTGGTTCGCCAGCTTCAGATCACAAGCATCATTCAGGAGAATGGGAACTTTCTGCTATCCTAACCCTTTCTGAGTGTGGACAGCCACAGGCACACACTCCTCATGCTTAATGGACAACAACTCAGTGAGGGTGGAAGGTTTTCCCAAAGGAATGGGTACTTGGAATATCCACTCTGAATTTCCCTAGAAGGCAAACATAAGTTAAAGATTGAAATGCAAGGACATGAACCTTTCAAGTTAACAGTAAAAGAAATGCTTTGGGAGGGTTAGGGTTTCTACATTTTTTATAGAGCAAAAGGCAACCTATCAGAGGAATTCCCAGTTAGTCTGAAGTTCTAAACTAAGACTGGGAATAATTTATACAGTCCTTTGGCTCTAAAATAATGCAATCCAAGTAGCTGATGACAAACCAGACCCACTGCTGGGTCATTCAGATTTCTGGGGTGTTCTCAAAAGTGGGTGTTAAGATTTATACCTTAACTTTCTAAGACAATCATTCAAAAGCAAATAACAAATCTGGCAGCAATGTAAGATACAAATTTTATAAGACTGAATTAGCCAAAAATTTGTAGGAATTTTCTGTTTTGGAATATTGTATTAATTTTTAAATATTCACAAGAAATGAGATCATACTTTATTTTTAAAATACATGCTAAATATTTTTTCTTTTTGGACCCAACAAACACTTTAACAAGAACAATTATTTTAAGGCAACTATGAAAGATTATCACAGCTCCATCATACAAACATATAAAAAATGAGTTAAGCATAAAACTGAGTGAATATGACTTTATACTCCAGATTAGACTGTCAGATGAAATAAAACTTTGAAAACATGCCTGAGCAGGTACCTTCTTGCCAATTATGACCTTTGTTGTGATTCAAAACCTACTGAAGATAAATGATAATTTGATAATTAAGGTTGTTTAGGCACTGATCTGGATTCCTCAATAAACAACTAACTAAATAGAACAATTTAAGGTAAAACAAAATCATTCAGGCTTTATATTCCCTAGAACCTTAAGTGTCCTAAGAGCAGGACAATTTTCCACCAGCCACATCCTCCACATAGTGCTTTGTTACAGCTGATTCCAGGACTCAGCCTATCCGGCCTCTCCTATGTCTTTCTCATAGGAACCTGCAGCAATTATCATGTCTTTTCAACTCTGTCGTAGTTAAAACTACCACAATGATTTGTAGAAGATAAATAATTAGTAAAGTTTACTGAACTGAATCTACTAACTTAAAGCTACTGTTAGGAAGGAGGGTAATAAAAATATTCTTTTGCTCAAATACTTTTAATAAAATAGCTTTTTAAAAACACCCTAAAATAATAATATTAAATGTGTTTCCTGACAAATTACTTATAAAGCTTCATTAATGGCAACAAATTGCAACTAGGATGCATTTAGTAACAAGGCTGAGGATTAATAACTGATGTTATAAACACTTACAAAATTTCCAGAGGAAGTTAATTATCCATTTTTATACATTAGGCTTCCTAATTATTTATTTACATGCTATTTTATAACAATGTACACAGGTATAAGTTGGGGGAAAAAAAGAGCATTTTCAAAGTCCAAAACAATAAAACACTTCAGTTTATAGTCTATTTACTTATTTCTGACATATTCAATCTTCAGATCAAACTGAATCTGTCAAAATTAAATAGAAAAAAATGAGTTTTCTTACTTCTAAGTTGTAGAGCACTCTGAAGGTGGACATTCCTGGAGCGAAAGATCGAAACAGACTTTCTAAAATTGAACTGGCGCTTGGCTGATGCTGCTGCTTAGAAGACAGGGAAGGAGACTTTGAAGACTGAGAACTTGTTTCAGACAGTAACGTTTTCTAAGTTTAAAACAGTGAGAAAGGGACACAAGTGAAGGAGAGACATTATCACTATATATTCTAATATTCTTTTCCATTTTAATATACTCAAATCATCGACATTTTCTAAAAAAATTAACCTCAAAGCCACATCACTCTTTAATTATTATCCAACCACTGAACTCCATCACACATCTTAAGTGCTCAACAGCATTCCATTCTACAGGAATGCCTCTGGGATTGTATTCTAAGCAACACTAGCGAGGCCATCTTAATTTATTTTCAGGTTTTTAAAATTTGTACTACTGAACTCTGATAATTAAATTATAAAGATTGCAGAGTAGTAGTTTTGAGAATTTTGGGGGGTTAGTTATAGTAATATAGTTTATAATTACATTAGTTCTCTTCTCCCTCAAATTAATACATAAGGTATATGTGATAAGGTTTTGACCTGATGTAAATAATAATCACTGAAACACAAAATTCATAGCTTAGTTTTAACAATTTTGTTCTAAATGAATTTATTCTGAAAATACAATTAAACAATATTGTAAATAAAACAGAATTTTTCTATAAACTCTTAATGAACAAGATTCTAAAAACTAAACAAAAGGAACTTTAAATACCAACCAACTATGAAAAAATTAAGAGATAATTCATTTATGCAAGCAACTCAAACATATGCAACAACCACATTCAGAGAGGCATCATAACAGAAGGAAAACATCATAGTCAGCTAGATGAGCTAGATGAGACACTTCATTACTCTGGGTTTGGGTTTCCTCTTATAAAACATGGAAGTAGAAGCAGATAACATTAAAGGTTTTTCCAGTTCTAAAACTTGATGTCGTTACTGACTACAGATACTATAAAAATCATCATAAAGTTCAGATTTCCATTTATAGCAAAGGTATTTTTCTAAAGAAAAAAATCTGTTATGGGAAAGATGTTATTGTATGACCTTTATGTGATGCTATGTTGCATTTTTACTGAATCATGATATAAAATTTCCATGCCTGTTAAGTAACTATCCAAGATACTCCTACCTTTCTTCCTAAAGAATCAAGTTGATCAAGGGCTTCCTGAATGGCTGGATCAGTGGGGATCAGGAGCAGAAGCTTTCGTACTCGTAGAGTTATCCTGAAATTGTTCAAATGGGAAATTTTTTTTCTTCAAAGTCACAGTTTCAAATAAAAAACAGTCAAATTTAGTAGGGGATGAGAAGTGATATGCATATTGAGAGAACAGTTATCTAGGCCCCTCACTTTGACAGCCTGCTCTCTGGCGAGCTCCATAAACACTCCTGCTTACCTGGGCTCCTCGAGATTGGCCAGCTGGTAGAGCATGTCAAAGACATTGCACACAAGTGCCATCACCACACCAGGGAGGGATTTCTCCTGAGGGAAAAAGCAAGGCAGAGATACAAACTTACAAAAGAATCTTCTCCTTTTCTAAACAAAGGTACAAATAAAATGTCTAGTTCTTAAAGACTGGCTCCTGCAAAACTTGGGGCTTCCCTGGTGGTGCAGTGGTAAAGAATCTGCCTCCAATGCAGGAGAGGCAAATTCAATCGCTGAGCTATTTCAAATCCTGACAAGATGCTGCTGCTAAAGTGCTGCATTTATTATGCCAGCAAATTTGGAAAACTCAGTAGTGGCCACAGTACTGGAAAAGGTCAGTTTTCATTCTAATCCCAAAGAAAGGCAATGCCAAAGAATGCTCAAATTATTGTATAATTGTATACCTTTAAAACGCCAGCAAGATATGCTCAAAATCCTTCAAGCTTAGGCTTCAGCAGTATGGAAACCAAGAAATTCCAGAAGTACCAGCTGGATTTAGAAAAAGCAGGAACCAGAGATCAAACTGCCAACATCCGCTGGATCACAGAAAAAGCAAGGGAATTCCAAAAAACCATCTACATCTGCTTCACTGATCATGATAAAGCCTTTGACTGTGTGGATCATAACAAACTGTGGGACACAGTTAATGAGATGGGAATACCAGACCACCTGATCTGCCTCCTGAGAAATCTATATGCAGGACAAGAGAAAACAGAACTGGACATGGAAAAATGGACTGGTTCAAAATTGGGAAAGGAGAGTGTCAAGGCTGTATATTGTCACTCTGCTTATTTAACTTATATGCAGAGTATATCACGTGAAAGGCTGGGCTGTATCAATCACAAGATGGAATCAAGATTGCTGGGAGAAACATCAACAACCTCATATATGCAGATGATACTATTTTAATGGCAGAAAATAAAGAGGAACTAAGGAGCCTCCTGATGAAGATGAAAGAGGAGTGTGAAAAAGCTGGTTTAAAACTCAATATTCAAAAAATGAAGATCATGGCATCCGGTCCTATCACGTCATGGCAAATGAATGGGGAAAATGTGAAAACAGTGTCAGATTTCATTTTCTTATGCTCCAAAATCACTGTGAAAGGTGACTATAGCCACAAAATTAAAAGATGCTTGCTCCTTGGAACAATAGCTATAACAAACCTAGACAGTGTATTAAAAAGCAGAGACATTACTTTGCCAACAAAGGTCCATCTAGTCAAGGCTATGGTTTTTCCAGTAGTCATGTATGGATGTGAGAGTTGGATGGTGAAGAAAGCTGAGCACCGAAGAACTGATGCTTTTGAACTGTGGTGTTGGAGAAGACTCTTGAGAGTCCCTTGGACTGCAAGGAGATCCAACCAGTCCGTCCTAAAGGAGATCAGTCTTGGGTGTTCACTGGAAGGACTGATACTGAAGCTGAAGCTCCAATCTTTTGGCCCCCTGATGTGAAGAGCTGACTCCATGGAAAAGACCCTGATGCTGGGAAAGACTGAGGGCAGGAGGAGAAGGGGACGACAGAGGATAAGATGGCTGGGTGGCATCACTGACCCAATGGACATGAGTTTGAGCAAACTCAGGGAGATGATGAAGGACAGGGAAGCCTGGCGTGCTGCAGCTCACAGGGTTGCAGAGTCTGACACAACTTAGCGACTGAACAACAACAATGAAATATAAAAATGTTAAACTTGAAGATGCTATGTACGTCACTTCTGCTGTTGACAAACTGTCTTAATAATGCTCTGAGTGGGATTTCATTCTTAAATTCTTACTACATGAAGAATCTGCCTGCAATGTGGGAGACCTGGGCTCGATCCCTGGGTTGGGAAGATGCCCTGGAGAAGGGAAAGGCTACCTATTCTAGTATTCTGGCCTAGAGAATTCCATGGACTGTATAGTCCATGGGGTTGCAAGAGTCAGACATGACTGAGTGACTTTCACTTTCACATATAAGTATAGTTAGCTTTTTAAGAAACATCACAATATTAACATGAATCCTGCAGACTTCAGTGGTATCTATAGCAAGACTATGCTCTCTAAGTTTTAAAGAGACAGCCACACAAGGATCTTACATCTGTCATTAAATCAAAGAGCTATATATAATAACCCTCTCCATTACTTAAATACTTTTACTTCACATGAGTGCTGGTTATTATCTTACTTTCTAGACTGTAAATGCATAGAGCAGAATGTCTTTTGTCAGTTTTGTACCTGTGGTGCCGAGGTCAGTTCCTGGCCCAGAGAAGGTAGAAAAAACCCTGACTGATTCATAAAATCATTCAATAAATACTGACTACCTATTATGCTTCACTACTGTTTTAGGTGCTAGAAATCCAGTAGTGAGCAAAACAGACAGAGGTCTGCTCTCACAGAGCTTACATTTCACTGGGGAGAGAAAGAGGGACATTAAACAAGATGAATATTTTATACAGTATGTTAGACAGAAATAAAGCAGGCGAGGGAAATGAGCCGTGCAGAAGTCAGAACAGGCTGAAAGTTTAGATGAGATCGTCAGGAAGGCCTCACTTGAGTGAGAGCTGGAGGAAGTGGGAAAGCGCCTGGGTATCAGGAAAGAGTGCGCCTAAGTACTGGGGAAGAAGGAGCGCACAGCCCCTACTGTGTCTGAGGGCCAACATTGAGGGCCCCGCAGCTGGGATGGTGAGAGCGAGGCTGGGTCCTGGGGGAAGACCTGGGGGGGGCGGGATGCTGAGGAGGTCCTGAAGGCCCTGGTAGACGCCGGCTCTTACTCTTCGTGAGGTGGGCGATGCTGAAGCCTCTGACTTGAGTGGCATAATCTGACTGGTCTGTAAAAAGATCATGGGATGCTGGGTGCTGTACACCAGAGACTGAACTGCTCTCAGGGCAGAAGCCCTGAGACCAGACGCAGCGCTACCGTCAACCTCGGGGTGGGGTGGGGGGGCGGGGCATGACGGCTGCCTAGCTCTGTGGGAAGCTGTGGAGGCAGAGGAGAGTAGCAAGCTTCTAGATGTAGATGTATTTCAAAGGGATAGTCAAGGATTTGGTGATGCATGGGGGTAGGAGAGAAAGAAGGGACCTCAAGATTCAGGCATGAGTCCCTAGAAGAATGAAATAGGCATTATCTGAAACAGGACACGACTGTGGGATGAAGAGGTTTGGGGCAGGGGCAGGGGGCAGGAAAGAGGGCAGCCGCTCAGTTTCAAAAGTTAGAATGGAGCGTGTATCACACATTTAAGGGGAGATGTTGTGTTGAGTAACAGGTTCCATGCATCAGACGGTAAAGAATCCGCCCACAGTGCGGGAGACTTGAGGTCGATCCCTGGGTTGGGAAGATCCCCTTAAGGCAATGGCAACCCACTCCAGTATTCCTGCCTGAAAAATCCCATGGACAGAGGAGCCTGGTGGGTTACAGTCCACGAGGTTGCAGAGTTGGACTAGACAGAGTGACTAACACATCAATCTATACTTCAAGCTCTAGATAAAAATTGGGGTGTTATCAATGTATATATAAAGTTTTGAAACTGATGAGATTCCTAAATAAGCGCAGATGGAGGACAGGCCAGAGGACTGAGCCAGGGAACTTCTCTGCATTAGGTCAGGGAGATGAAGCAGCAGCAGCAGAGGGGCCCGAAGAGGAAGACCAAGAGCCCGGAGAGTCCCGCAGACAAGCAGAGAAGCCCCTCCAGGGGGAACGGTCACAAGGAACAGGTGTGCTGAGCGTCAAGAAGATGAGGATTAAGAGGCGGACAAACCTTGTGGGGTCTGACTCTTCTCAAGAGGAGTCAAGGGAGAGTGGTAAAGAGAGTTCAGACTCTTTCAGGGAGCTTTGCTGATCTGAAAAGGAAAGAACTGAGGGAAACTGAAGCTGAAGTCTGGGTGAAAAAGGTACTTTTACAAGATGGCAGAAATAACACAGCACATTTGGCTGTTCATGGTAATGGCCCAGTAGAGGACAATCAATGAAGAGAGATGTAACAGAACAGCAGCAAACAAGGGCCAGGCAGAATCACTCAGACCCAGAAGAGTCTGGTTCAGAAGACTGACAAGAGTCCATAGTCTTCTCCCAACTAAATCCCACCATTTCTGTGATGCAGTTCTGAAGAGTCAGGACTTACGAGGAAGGGACCTAATCATCCAAATCTATATGGGCTGAAGGCAAAACTTCCTGATGTTAAGCTCCTGTTCTGCACTTGAAGATTATCACTGCATACCTGTTCCATGGCGTATGACGAGCTGAACACCCCGCTGCTGCTGCTGCTGGAGCTGGTTGAGGAATCTGCGGAGCTCCCAGATGGCGTCCCACTGCCAGAAGTCTTCACTGTGAGGATTTGTTCATCAGAGAAGCCCAGCTGGTGGAGTAGCTTCTGATCTTTATTCACTGTCAGCTGCAGAAAGTGGTTTCTTCATTACTGACAAGGAAAAGAGAGGAGAATACTGACGACAGACTACAGTGACACAAAATGTGCATTTGCACCTACCAGGCTGTCATTTGTGAATATCTGTATACTGTCCACTGGGGAGCACAACTGCTTGGCTATCTTCCACCGGACACTCCCTATGGTTTCATTACTGTGAGCCTGCAAAACGAAGTGAAACAATATTGTAATTCGCTTATCAATTCACTTAAAACGACTACTAGTGAGCACCTTATACGTACTGGGCACTGCTGCAGAAGCTGGGAACGTAGCAGAGAAACCCAAAGACAAGAACCCCCGCCCTCATGAGGCTTCCCCTCTGCAGTAATTAAACATGTTATTTCATACGTCACTCTCCATCATGCGTGTAATCAAATTTCAAATCCTCCCACGGCAGAGCCTTCCATTCTTCCCCTTCTCATCGTGCTCTAGTCACACCAGCCACTTTCCTTGCCACTGAATAAGCCAAACAGGACCTTTGTACCTGCTGCTCCCTTGGTATGGAAAGTTCCTCCCCAGAAATAACTTGCTTTGTTAATTCATTCAAGTCTCCATTCAAATATGTGACCACCTCAGACACCTTCCCTGTCCATTCTAAAATATGTCATGTATACACCCATCTGATTCTGTGGTATTCTTCTTAAATCTTTATTAACACTCATTATCACCTGATATCATGTACTTACTTATGTATCTGCTTATACCCTATCAATTTCCTTTCACTTCAGATCTTTATTCTAAATTTGGTTACTAAAGAGCTTTTAGAATAGTCAATCACGCTGCTATCTTAATCAACAATCTTCATATGGAAACAAGACAATATGGAAATGGTTTCAGAACTTAATATAAACCTACCTCTACAGTGAAGGAATCTTTGGTAGACTCATAAGTAACATTAAGAGTTAAAAGATGTCCATGGAATGAGGCACCATGAGGTAGAATAGTTCGGGGAACAGAGTAAAAATCCTTGAAAAAGACACAGCAAGTCAAACAAACAGCACAGTGCCACAGTTAAATGTCATAAAAATACACTCCTAGCGGACTGAGACTAATTATAGGATGATAAAGTTGTTTTACAAGAAGAACCGCTTACCTCTATAGTGATCACGTAACGTTCTGCCAGAAGCAGTAATCGCTCAATTATTACAAGTTTAGTGGATCTATGAATTAAGAAAAATTTTTTGAACATATGACATGAGCTCAATTTCAGTCTATTTTACCAAAACAACAATCACAGTTAGCTCTCACTGAAATCTGCAAAACAAAACTTCCCTTTTACTCAAGCAGGTCACAGCTGTCACACACAGATGGAATAATGGGGGAGAAGCCGGCCCTGCCCCACATTTCCTTTCCTGTCTTTTTTTTTCCTTTTTTTTTTAAAACAGTTGTTCCACAAATAGAAGGCCTGCACTTCTTCTGGGTCTGCAGGCCTATTTGTTTATCAATTCACCAAGAATGAACAATCACTGAGTTTGAATCTCATAATCTTACAACTAAAATATGCCATATAATTCTGTAAAGACACAGAATCTGACAAAGTTTTGAACTGCCTGAAATTCAGAAGACAAATGCAAACAATTTAGTATGCCACAAATGAGAATTGTGTTTAATTAGCTTAAGAATGAGGCAGAAGAAAAAGAGCCCCCCAAAATGTTCATCTGGTTTATGTGACTATCCTGTATAGTTAATAACATATACAGAATATGGTATCCCCAGGACTTTCAAAATAGTTAAGAAATCAACACACATCAACAGATATAATCATCTTTGGAACAGAAAACACACAGCAAGGAAGTGTGGCGCTCTCAGACTCTAAAAATGAGACCTGAGGTCTCTCTAGGTCAGAGTTAAGGAAGCTTACATATCACCTGAAATGAGAGGACTCCAATATTTAGCAGCTCACACAGTGACAGCTCCACACTTTATTAAACACTACATGTGTTAACACTGACGGATGAAAATCCAAGTGCCCTCAAACACTTGACATTCCAGAAAGTCCAAAAATTTCATATAGGTGTGTTTCTAAATCTCAGGCATGCTGACTAGCAGTACTGGGAATTTCACTTTAAAAAGAGTTGGTTAGCACAGGGAATTGCACTCAATATCTTGCAATAACCTATAACGGAAAACAATGTGGAAAAAAATTTACATATATAACCGAATCACTTAGCTATAAAGTGCTTTAAAGGCTTTAAAAAGAAAAGGAACATCCCCAACTGTAAATAAAGAGAAAGAAATACACACACAGTGATTCCAGAAGTAGACTCTATGAGCACCAATCACTTGGAGGGCAGCAGAATGAGACACAGAGAGGGAGCTCTCTCTGAGCAGCTGAGCATCACTGATTTGGGACTGCTCACCAGTAATGAAAGACTTATTAAAATCCCACAGAAGTATTTTAGTGGCTGCAATTTAATTTTCTAAATATTCATCTATTCTCCTTACTATACCAAAGAAGTACAGAAAATGATGAACTCAAATTTCACTGACAACATCTGAAAACAGTCATCACAGCAATGTAGTTTAGAAATGTCAATTTAAACTTTTAACACAATTATCTGAAAAATAATTTTAAGTAAATAACATTTGAACTATGATCATATCATAATGTTAATCAATCATTGTATACCACTTCATTTTGCTTATACTGTGTCACAATTTGTCTATCCAAAAAGTTAGGTCTAGGTAAACATACTTCAAATTTGAAAAAAATTATTCTTCATATAAAGAATATATCTTGGTTCAATCATAAAAGAGTAGGCTACTCATATTACACAGAGTTAAAGTAAAATGAATCAAATGCTAAAATACACGACAGGGAATATGTAATTTTCAAGAATATGACTATTTGAAAAATATATGAAATAAAACAAGGACATGAACAATTAACTGAGAGATCTCCAAAGGAAGAAAAAAGATTCCGATTTCCTTTTCAAGCTGTGTGCTGTGTATCTGCTGTAACTCCTGTCATCACTTACCTGTATGGAGACTGGACTGACGTGGCTACAGTGGGCATGGCAGTCGCCGTCAGCATTTTTGTTGCTCTAGTCACAGCATGCGTCAGCGTGGGGCCACCAAGAGCTGAACTGGCTGCCTACGTAACAAGAAATTATTCTCCATCAGGGTTTCTCAACATCGGCTCTGCTGACATTTTGGGCTGGAAGCTGCCTTGTCACGGAAGACTGTCTTGGACTTTGTAGGATGTGTAGTGGTGTCTCTGACTTGTATTCAGCACCCACTGGCCACCAGGTACCATTAGGCCCTGTCTAGTGACAACCAGAAGGTCTCCAGACACTGCCGAATGTCCCCTGGGAGGTCAAATAATCTCCAGTCGAGAACGACCGTTCTACACGTGTTATTATGTACACAGTATCTTACTTAGGGTACCTGAATACTTTAAATGTTTCTATGATCATGTATTTGGATAGAAGTCACAACTTGGGAACTCCTATACAGACTCACCACCAGCATATATTCATTGCCAGAAAACTTTTTAACATTTGAGGGCAGTAGCACTTTATGCTTTTGGAACATTCTTTATTAGGCATTAAACTTCAACAAGCACAAATTAGGAATGAAAAGATGAATGCTTAACACTTTAACCATCATGCCAGAAATAAGGCACTGGGGACACACACGAGGCAGTACTACGCCACAGGCTGCTAGTGGACAGCCAGCCAGCACCGTCTGCCACTGAGTGTGCTGCTGTGGTCTGTAAGAGCGTTTACGTGATCAATGAAAGGACATGCAAGGAGGATGGGGAAAGAAGCACATGTGTATCTAAGATTTCTGGACAAAACAAGGAGAGAAAGAATCTATTGATATGTGGAATGTACAGAAGACAGTTTTATGCCCCCAAAAGAGGTCGGGAGTGGGGTGTGGCAATGGGATGAAAACGGGAAGAGAGATGTTGGAGGGAGAAGGAGTGATTTCCCATAAAGTTACGTTTATTTCTATATTGTAGGCATCAAGGCAAATTCCTGTTCCCTATGTCAACAACATGGTACTGATGGCAAATTCTTCCAACAGGATCCAGCCACAAATATCAGAACTATCTATACATGATCTCAAAACACAAAATTATAAATGCAAAAAAACTCAAAGCATTTATTTCAAAAAAAGGTTAAATAAAATTTGCTACTTACTTCTAATCTTGTGTAGCAATCAGCAATGAATTTCTTATGTAATGATACAGAATCCTAAAAGTTAAGAAGTAAATGGAAATTAATGAGTCTACCATTTAGACTCAACATTAAGGATATTAATCAATATTAACAATAAAAGGTCAAAATAAAGCAGCTCAAGTTTCAGGCATGCCAACTTATCAATTAAAAATACATTACTTTTTGCGTATGAGCACCTTTTCTCCTTACTTACCTTCTTTAACCTAGGATTTAGATTAATGTAACTGTAGTTTATAATTAACTGAATAGCCTCATTAGCAATTTCTTCATCAGGTGATTCCATGGCTATTTTCCAAATGAAATCCATTCCTATCAATTCCAGTTTTTCTACATACTGTTCAAAAGAAAAAAAATTATATAGCACATCAAGGTCACAAACACACAATTATTTTCTGCCATACCTCTTACAGTTCACTATGAATTAAGGCTTCAAAAACCAAGCTATGCTTGAGAAGATTATTATACAAAACAACAGTTTTATACAATAATTTTTTAAAATGAAAAACAGCTGACAACAGAAACACTGGGCAACTTCCATGGAATCAGGACAGATAAGGAGATTTTTCTCCAGACATTCCTAAACTGAAGCTACAACTCCAGCCAGATGGAGCACTGAAGCAGACACAGACAGGAATAACATGGGTAACCCCTGCAGGAGCTCTTCCTCAAAGGAAAAGGAGTCAAGCTAAGGTGATTACTAATCCTCAGGGCTCAATCTGGTCTTTTTAGAGCCCAGGTAGAAATGGCAAGATGGAAGGCTTTCAAGATCTTGTAAAAATTCTAGGAAGTCAGGTCATGAATGAAACAGACTTGGAAAAAGTTACTTTTCGCCTTTTTAAAACTGCTCACATAAGTGTAGACGTAAGCGGTCTACATTCGGTAGATCCTCACTTTCCCGCTTCTGTCTGTCCTTCGCTCCCCAAGCCCGGTCACTGACACCCCAGAGCTGGAGGTTTTGGTGCTTTCTCAGGTGCCCGCGAGCCGCTGGGTCCGAGAGGCTAGAAGCTGGCTAGAACTACCCTGCTTTGCGCGCCCAGCCGCAGGAGCCCACCGGCTCTCAGCTCAGCAGAGAGCAGAGGGAGCTGAGAAGGCACCTGTGTGGGGAGGGGAAGGCCCGGACACCCCGAGGCGCGCTCTCAGTGATGCAGGAGACTGCAGTCAAGGAGGGGCCCACGCATGCTTCCTCTCAATTAGAGTATCTTTTGTTTTTTTTGCTGAATATCAAGTTTTATTAGATTATTCAAATTATCTAGATTTGAAAACAATGCTACTTACCAACTGAGCTCCTTGTCTTTTCAATCGATGATCACACAGATTCACATTTTCAAAAAAAGTCTTAAATAAGTTAAAACCTGAAATTATAGAATGTCAGATAAATTTATGTACTCTTGGTACCACAGATAATCAATGAAAAGACAAAGTATATCAAGAGCTAAAATTAGGGGAAGGGAGGAGGGAGGGGGGTTCCGGAGGGGAAGCATATGTAAACCCATGGTGATATCATGACAATGTATGGCAAAAACAATAAAAAAAAAAAAAAAAGAAAAAAAAAAAGAAAAAACTCACATAAGGGAGGGAACTAAAATGGCGGAGGAAAAGGACGGGGAGAACACTCTCTCCCCAATAAAAAAAAAAAAAAAAGAGCTAAAATTATAAAACTTTCAGGACAAAACAGGCACAAATCTTCAAGACTATGAATCAGGCAATAGTCTCTTAGACATGGTATCAAAAACAAGCAACAATAATGACAAAAAAATAAATGAACGTCATCAAAACTAAAAGCTTTTGTGCTTCAAGGACTATCGTGAAAATGAAAAGCTAATTCACAGAACAGGACAAAATGTTTGTAAATCACATATTTGATAAGGAGTGAGTATGCAGAATATATAAACAACCCTTAAAACTCAAAACTAAAAGGGCAAATAACCCACTTTAAAGATGAGAGAGATTTTAATATACATCTTTTCAAAGGGGATATGTAAGTGACCAAAGAGCCCACGAATATCCTTAGTCATCAGGGAAATGAATATCACAGGCCATGAGATTCCATCTCAAAACCACTAGGATGGCTAAAATAAAAATGACAGTTTATAATTATTAAAGAAGATGTGGAGAAATCAAAACCTCATATACTGCTGGTGGGATTATAAAATGGTATAGGCACTTTGCAAAAAAGATTGGCAATTCCTCAAATGTTAATTATACATACAGCAATTTCACTCCTAGGTAGATAAAAACTTGTCCATGGACATTAACAGCAGCATTATTGACAATAACCAAAGTGGTGACAACGCAGATGCCTATCCACTAATGTGTTACAATCCATATAATACAATGTGTCAAATCCATTCAATGAAGTGCTATCCAGTCACACGGAATGACGTTTTGACACGTGCGAAAACCTGGGTGAACCCTGACTGCATTATGTCTCAGCATGATCGAGAAGCCGAATACAAAAGGTGACATACTGCACAGCTCTATTTATATAAAATGTCCAGATCAGCAATAACCTACAAGGGCAACAAGCAGATGAGAGACTGTGGAAAGGGGAGAATGGAGAGTGAGTACTGCATAGTTTCTTTCTGGGGTGCTGAAAATGTCCTGAGATTAAAAATGGGGACCAGCTTTGTGAATATACAAAAAACACTTCGTGTACACTTTAAAAAAATAAATTTTATGGCATGCAAAATTCATATCAACAAGAAAAATTTCAATAAAAATAAACAACTGAAAAGAGGATTTCTGTACCTGGACTAATTTTTACCTTAAATGAATCCTTTTTGTACTAAGTAATTTCATGAAAAGACTTTGACAATTATTAGGCTGTGTAATTTAAAAATACCATTCATGTAAAAAGAAATTCATCTGTTTATATAAACATATGTTTATATAGATGTATCTTTATATGCATAAGGCGAAGTCCAGAAGCATATACCAAACTGTGAAGCTGTTTCTCACAGTGGGCTGAAAAGAATAAAATTTAAAGAACTAAAAGAACAATTTTAATGTTTTTCCTTACCATTCATAGTGATTTCATATGACTCCAATTTAAGAATTTTCTCCTTGAAGAGCTGCTGCTGAACATCACTCTCAAGATCATGTTGCCCTTTTGTAAACCATTCAAAACACATCTGCGAATCAAGAAAAATATCACCCTGTAACAAATATCACCCTGTAACTAAGACCCACTTCAGGCAAATACATAATCCAAACGAGGAAAGCAAAGACAAATGATTTTTAATTCTTCAGAAATTTATAAAGCCTTAGTACTCCTCAAAACTAAAATGACTGGAACTCTGGAACTAAATGAAGCAGTTAGTTACAGCAATCTTTCTGTAATGAAAATACATATTCATACTTTCCACTGAATCATCACACTTCAGTTTTTCCACTGACATTTATTAATAAGCCTTACTATGTGCCAGGCGCTGTGCTAGGCACTGTTACATACTTGATCCTTTCAATAACCCTATGATGTACTTAACATTATTCTGCAAAATGAGAAGAGGAAATCACAATTCACTGTTAGGAAATGTCAAAGCAGGGCGATGCTCCTGGTTTAATCCACTTTCCGCTGTGCAACTGTAGCTCTAAAGATCTGTCTAGATAGCAATTCTTTCTTTAGGGTTTCCAGGGTACAACACCATTGCAGGAATGTCAAAGTTTCTGCTGGTTAACTTAAAATTAGTTTCATGGGAGGGAAAACAAAAAAACTAAAGAATACACTAAGTTTGCTGTACTCACTTAGCTGAATTTGGTTTTATGTAGAATGATTATCAAAATTACCAAAGATCTCATGTACTTGCATATATCACATATATAGAAAATACCTTTTCAATACTTTCAGGTCCTAGCTTATTATAAATGTATGCTTAGTACACTGAAAAGTGTTTAGAACTGAAGATATCAGACATGCAAGAAAATGTGAGATAAACACAACAAAGCAAAACACCATCAAGTCACACTTCTGTCTTACTTCATCATAAGGTCGTCCTCTTACCTCTCTGTCTAATTCACAAACATCCTGGCCAGTCACAAGACACTCCCAGATTTCCTTGGCACGATTCCAACCCAAATACAGAGTAGCTTCTTGCAAGAAAAATGCCAGGAATTTAAGATGGGCCTCTAAATACTGGAAAAAGAAATAATGCTAGTCAACTCCAGGCATTCATACGTAAAAGCAAAAAAAAAGATTAAAAAGTAGTTTTATCTAATTCTTTCTTTTGTAATTTAGGGTAAAGTAAATGTGAGAAATCTGTTTATGAGGTGACAATACAATGTAGCAGAAACTACTTGCCTATTACAAACTCAGGTGACTTTAGAGGCCAAGCAATCTCAGAGTAAAGCACCAGAACACAGCTGATGAGTGAAGCTATTTTTCTATTTTTTTGAAAACAATATTATTGACAGCTTTGAAAAACAAAAAGCCACGAGCCACAGAACTGACAATTATATTTTTGATCGAAGACAAAAGATATTTATTTTTAATCCCGTGTCATATGCAGTTATGTTAGGTGATTTACTGAAAGATATACCCACAAATATCAATTTTCTAACCTTCTACCTCGAGGTGCTTTTGTTAAAGACTGTTCCATTAAAAACTGCCCCATCATGACAAAGACACCTCATGCTTCCATTTCAGAGTCCCTGCCAACAAACATCACTTTTACAGCTCAAGCGCAGAAAGGCCAAACGACCGCTAAGCCGTGAAGCCGCAGCACGATGTCAAGTACCTCCCGGTAGGTGTATCGGCCGTCCACCAGTGTTGAGCCAGTCAGGCCTCCAGGTCCAGCCACAGCTGCTGCAAGCCGGTGACAAGCTATCAAGCTCCCCGTTACCAGCTTTACTATTTCAAAATTTTTCTTCAAGTCTTGAATAATGCTCTTGGTGGAAAAAAAAAAAAAAAAAGGTATAAGAATGTGCAGTTACTCTGTCAGTTTAATACAAGCTTCTATTTGAGCATACGGTTGAGCAACAGCAAATGTTAAGATTTTTTCACTCACTTTTCCTACATAAAAGTAAATGAAAACAATCTCATATGTACATTTATTAGGGAATTACTAAGGAATTAATAAACTTCCCTGGTAAATTTCTGCTTCTAAAGGAGTTTTTTGTTTTATTATTTTTTAAAAAAATAAGTCCTTCAAAAGCACTATTTCACTTCTTGCATACTTTTCCAGATCTTTCTTCCCAAATCTCTTACATTAGGGAACCTCTAGTTCCTTTAGCAGACTGATGCTTTTTCACAATATAAAACAAGTCTTGTGAATCTTTTCAAATCCCTACAATACTGTTCTAACTTTTAAAAACTGGCTTACTTCAGCAAATTAAGGAAATAAAAAATAAATGAGTTAGGGATATATCAAAAGAAAAGCTCCACAGAAATTAAAGCAGAATGATGCTTAAATTCAAGATTATTAAATAATATAAATGAACTATATTAATAACCATAAAGCTGTAAAATCATCACTATAAAACTTAGCCATCTTTTGATGTTTAGTCATTACAAAAGGTTATGCAAGTAACTGCATAATAATCAAATACAGCAACCCTCTTACCTTGTCTTGCTTTTGATAGGTTTGTTTTATGAACGAGCGGGTGATTTCATGTAGCTGACGCAAAGCTGGTACCACCCATACAAACTGGGGATTGTTAATCTGAGACGACTAGAGTTAAAAAGAAGTTACATTCATTTAGAAATAAATGGCAGGTTAAATTTACTAGCTATAAAAAATTTCCAAGTCAATTAGGTTTTACTGTTACACATTCTATTATTTTTCTCTTCACATTGCTCATTTATAGTTTATCTCCATGCACTCATAATTCAGTTTCCAACTTCTTATTCTGCATGCAATCCTAAAGTCAAGAACTGCAAACAGGAGTGGATATGAAGTGACAGTAAATGTACAGGGGTACATCAGCAAAAAACAGACAACAAGGAATTAGCAACTTCAGAGGATAGATTATAAGTAGCACAGGCTGCTAGGATATGTTGACATAATAAATCAATGGCACAAGCTTAACTTGGATAACACAGAAGTGGCTGATAAGTAAAATGGTATAAAAATATGGTTTCCTACAATGATATGATCAAGATACCAATGATATGATCAAGATACTAACAGTGGTCTAAGTATTAAAGAAAATATCCATGATCTGCTTGTATTTCCTAGTTAAAACAATTTTAGAAGAGAGAATTCAATTTTTATTAATTATTACAGCCATTTTATAATTAATATTTTCCAAAACACTTTTAAATATGTTATTTCTGAAACTGGTGCAGGACAATCCAGCTCTTCATGTACAGATCTGAAAAGTCTGATATTCATGCACTACTCTAAAAAAAGAACTGCTTTTGAATAAATGACATCTTTCAAACTATGAGATATCATTATAAAATCTCTAAGAATGCCATATTAACACTATTATTCAACTGATCAAGTAACTCTCTAAAAACTGAATAATAGTTAGCATTTACTTTAAAAACTTAATTTTTTTAAAAAAGCCTTCTTGCTTCTTCAAGTCTTTCTGTAAGATAAAGATGCCTATGGGGCAGAAAAATACTTTTGATGTCATTTGCAGAAAACAGTTGTACTACTAAACAGGGAAATGTGAGAGAGCTACTGCCAAAATAATACTGGCTTTCCTAGAGATTAGCCAATTAATCAGCAAATACCGTATTTCCTGGATTCTAAGATACAAATTTAATAAAATTTAACATTTCTGATAGTGATACTTCTTAACAATTATATAAAAGAAACTTTCCAGCCATTAGACATAGGAGTAAGTTTAGATACGGCTATCCTTATGTGGGATGTGCAAACTTGGCTGTTTAAAAAGGTATTTGTTCATCTACCCATCATTTCTGTTCTTACATGGCATGGTTAGCACCAAACAAGGATAGCTTTTTAACGTAAATGTACATCACTGCTTTGTTTCTTGAATGCTATCAAAGGATTACAAATATGATGTGGTATTGACTAGTCCATCATGTCTATCAATTCAATTAAAAGCAAAGAAAACTGCCAGTGGTCTTAAGACTAAAGCATTTTCCAAAGCCAGGAGAACTTGGTGTGACAGACATACTCTGTGAAGGGTTACATCATTTGGCATTAAACGTCTCTCTGTCCAAAGTTACAACTTAATTCAAGAGGAACTATTTAACTTGTAGCATACACAACTTAATGAAGGAAAAAAGCAGTCTGAGTTTTACAAAAAAGACAAGTATACAAAACTCCATATTTTTCAACATGCCGCAAAATTCTATACTCTTAAAGATTTCAAAGAAGTCCAAAGCACTAAAGTGGATAATGGAAAGCAGCATGCCACAGTGAGGCTGTACATACTGGATTAACCCTGTGATGCATGGTGCAATCACTGGCATCTTAGAATCAGAGAAATAAGGTATACATTAAAGGTATACATTAAACTACTTGCAAGATTGGCTAGGATATTTCTGCTAAGACATAAAAGTTGCAAAATGACAAAAACTAAAATTCTGAGGCTTCAGTCCAAACTGATACCTTCTGAAAGGATTACAAACATTGGGATATAAATATAAACCTTTTAGTAAATAATCAGGTATATTAGAAAGTATCATTATGAGTCAATTATGGTTAGGTTAGATTACTTTTTTGACAATGAAAATTATCCTTTGGAATCTGAAAGGTATTTCTGACATAGCCTTTCTAGAGTTCAGCAAACAAGACAGATGTTATTTATTCCATCATATCTATGCTATGACATTATGCTGCTAAGCTATAAAAGAATTTTTAAATTACTCTTTTCCATTTACAAAAAGGGCAGAGAATATGGTGAACAATTAAAATGAAAATATCTGAAAATGTCTGATAACGAAGCTGAGGTTTCATAAGTAGCAGTTAATGGTATATCCAAATTAAGACTGAATGTTAGATGAAGCTGTAGAGGTCAACTGGTTTAGCCTGCAAACCTGTGCCTAAACTCTCTGTATTCATTTTTGGTAAGAGTTGTCTTCTGGTGTTTCCAGTGATGAGGAAGTCGGGAGACAGTGCATTCTCTATCAGATTGTCTTCCTAGAAAGTTCAGTGATCTATGATACTGGAAATATGTCTTTACCATAACTGCTTGTGAGACATTAAAACTAAGTTGAATCAAATGTCTCTAACAATCCTATAAATATCTGAAAGAAAGCTTTCATATTCTTTCTTGAATTCTCAACTTCTCAAAGCTGAATATCCCAATTCTTCATCTGCCTTCTTTTTCCAGACCTAGCCATTTATCTAGAATCAAAGTGAAAATTTTTACAAGGGTGGACACTTTTTAAAAAGTATTTCCTCCTGTGCTAATCAATCACATCATTGTGAGACTGTATTGAGGGCAGCTTGCTATTTTTACTTTCAGTTACGTGTTTTGTCAAGTGGAGGTCATTCAGGTATGTGTAAATAATTTTAGTGTCTTCACAGGTGAAGCAGAGGAAGTAAGAGGAAGGGAACCAACATTTACTGAAAGGCTGCTGGGCACTATGCTAGGAGGACTTCATATTATCACTTAAGGATATGCAAACACCACTGATCAAGTAAAAATGATTTTTTTTTTTGGTTTAGTAATATTTTTTGGATGCGTACATTTAAACTTTTTAATTGAAAAGTAAAAAGGAAGTGAAATAAGAGGGAAAGGGTTGGGGGCAGACAGTGGAAGGTATAAAGGAAGCAAAGGAAAAGAGGATCGAGGAAGCCAAGGGTATCCTGGCAGAATCTACAGAAATAAAGTTAAGAAATAAAGGTCAGAATTTCTGAACACAACAATGGAACTTGGGAATTTTAAGAGTTGTCAAAAGCAGAGGGAAAGGGAATCAGTTGGAGGAGTAGAGGTAGCTGGGGGTGGGAGGGGAGTAAGAGGTGGGTGATCTTGTCTTACCCTTTGCTTAGTTTCTGTGTAGCCTGGCAGGGAGACATAATTCCCAGTCAGCCCACCTTGCTGCCTGGCAGGAAAGGGCATAGCATAGAAAAACACCTTTAGTGGCAGTATATAACTCACCCCCCTGCCTGGAGTCATGTCGGGGGCTTTGATCTTCCCACTGCCCCCCTTCAGCCACGGGTACTTTAAGAGAGTATTTGCAAAAGCACTCAGTCAGTGGAGAAGTGCTATGTAAATGCAAGTTATTATTATTCAAAATGAAGGAATGGCACATCAGAATTCCTTTACTGGGAGCAGTGGGATATAAAAAAGGAAGAATATTTCTTTCAAGACTCACAAAATGACTCCAAATTCTCCCTGTTACTTTTTGAGTTTTGCTGTAAAACATCAGACATGAGTGAAGTGACTGCAAAGAGAAGCAATAAAGATGCAGTGATGCTACTGGCTAGAAGGGCTCAAGTAATGCTCAACTGTAACAAGGAAGGAACAGGGGTCAGGAAGGATTTTCTGGTTTCGAAAGTCATTTCCCTGGAGGGGATGAAAAAGTCCCTTCAGCTTTGACCTTCAGACCTATAAAGAAATGTATCTGTTACAGCGAAGAAAAGACCATTTTCTACAGATACCTTTTCTTTCTTACTATTAGTATTCTTAAATAGTTCTGGATGAGTTTCAATCATAAAGACAGGGTGCTAAATTATCTCAATCACTGAGCTGAGAAAACTGGAAAAATTCACATTGTATCTGAGTAGAAAGAGAGCAATGTTGTTGAATAATTTAATCATAACCTGAGAGGTACCAGCTCCAGTTTATGAACAATTTTAATGTAGAAAATTCACTTGATCAAATTTCAATGTGAGAAATATAACCCACAAAGTTCTTAAATGCCCCCAACTAAACATTATCACCAAGCATAATTTAAAAGAATAAAAGCCTATGAGTCACCAAGGGCGCTTAACAAGAGTCTTTGAATTTACCAGTGTAAATTAGCAATATTCAAGATCCTTTAAACAAATACTTATGGGGAAAACCAAGAAATATGTTTACCAACGAAATTGTTAAGCTGTTAGCTATTTACTAAAGTCTTCTCTTAAGTCAACAGTGGAATGAAACCCCTCTTGCTGCAAGGCTTCGTTTCATCAGAGCAACCTGAGGGCCTGCGTGGAGGAGGACGTGCTCTAATCAGGGTTGCTGAAACCATGGAGGCAGGCTCCAGGGACTGACTACTGAGGTCAGCCCTCTCCAAGGAGAGCCTTGATGTTTAAGGAGCTACAGCCGTCGCTGCCCATTCTGCAACTCCCCTTACCAAGGACAGATGTGAAGTCTCCAGCCACCTGGAGGTCAAAGCCCTGGACAGGAGGGGCTTCCACAGCACTGGTCCCTACGTAGTTCTACCTTCTGAAAGCCAGTTGCAGCAGCAGGTACTCACTGAATAATCACTTTTCTAAGGAGGTACCTTAGGACCACATCTGAACCAAGCATCCAAAAAACGACTACATGCCAGCATTGAATGAACCTCTTTCTCCCCTTCTTTCTCTCTTCTGACTCTTAGGAATTCCTCTATTTCTCTCTTATGGGAGAAAAATGGGCATGATATTTATTAAACTTGTGCATATTCTGGACTTAATTTTAAAAAGAAAAACTAAGTTGAAGGTCTTATAATCTTATGAAAATAATATAGTAAAACCACTCTTTGAATGGGACCCTGGATACTTTTCCCTTTGTGAGTCAATAACTCCCCAAGCTTTAAATAATAAAGCACAGGTCATAAGAAAATATTTAAACAGCAGTCTGTATCTGAATACTATTTGAAAAAACACTATAATGATTTACTATTATCTTAAAATTATAATTCAATTTATTAAAAAGAATTATTAAATTAGTATATCTTTTACTTATACCTCATCTGCAATTTCTTACCTTGAATCCATCCTTCTTGTTTTTATCCAGACCTGACCATTCTCCAGGCTGAAAATTAATTTTAACAGAAATGTAAGTGACTTGGTAGAAGCAGTACCTATAATTTCCCAATTTTGGACTCTAAAGAGCTTCCACGTAGGACATTTAGTTTAATTTAAACAATAGGGGAGGAAAATTATTTTGTTCTAATTATTCAGACAATACTATTACTCTGACAACAAAACTAAACCAAAGGTAAAACCAACCCTTTTAATATCTTCTATGCATTTAATTATGTAGCTCCTCTTGATTGCTTCTTTCACTGCATACGCATCACTAAGGATTGTCAGATGCTCCTCCAGAGCTTGCTGAATAAGGCTACTGGGCAGCGTGGGGAGATGAGCCAGTTCCCAGAGCACATCCAACACCTACGGTAAACCACATGGGATGAGCCAGCCTATATGCAAATAAAGCTGCTTTAAGCACTTAGAGTTAGAAAAATTCATTTGATTCTCTTGCCTTTCCAGAAGTGGTCTCAAAGCGAGCTTCCCGGCCTATTCGTCCAATAAGGCTCAATAGTTTCTGTCTCACTCGATCACTCTCAGTCTCCCAGCTCTGTAGAACAAAAAAGACAAGACAGAGGAATTGCTCCCCAGTCCATTTTGATCACACTGGCAAAATATGCAAAAACTTTAAACTTGAGCTAAAAAAGTGTAAGGAGGGTATTAAATATTGCTAATCTATAGGAAGGAGACCTCATTTTAGAAAAATTTAAAAGCACATTTGAGCACATACCTTCTGAATAAGAACAAACAAATGATTAAGCTGATCTGAATTAAACTTGACAGCTGCTGCAGCAATAATAGTATGAATGTTCTCAATCACAGTAGATGATTGTCCTGACTAGAAAAGAAGACAGTGGGGGAAAAGTTAAGTCCTGGAACCTGGAAAAATACAAGTCTTTCCCCAGAGATATACAGAAGCAAAAGTGAAGCAGTAACAGAGATAACTTGATTCTAGACTATCAGGATACACTTGCATGATAAAACTGGTAAGACTACACGAAGCAACCATTATTAGTGGTTATCAGTTGGCATTAAATCTCTAAAACTTGAAGCATTAAATCTGTAAAAAGACAAAAATATTAAGTTTACAAGAAATACATACTAATCTTTTACATTTTATAAATGATCTTGAGGGCTTCAGTTGAGACTATTATGTACCTCATTTTTAAATTTGCTCACAGATATTTTGAGTTGATTAATACTTATTTATCCATGGACAGTAAATCACTATCCTTCCTTTCTGATAAAAAATGTTAGAAAAGGGCAAAAGCAATTCTGATCAACTTACCTGTATCTTCCAAATTTTAGTGAGCTCATCTAATGACAATTTGCTGCCCAAGAGTTCAATAATTCCCTTTATACGATCACAGTATTGTGCTTGGTCTATGTTGCCTAAGAGAAGAAACACCAGAGAGGCAGACAGATATAATGAACGCTGACTTTCTAAACATGATTCTATTAATTCAAAGCAACAGTAACTTGCTGTAAGATTATTTAAAGGCTAGTACAAAATAAGGATGACAACTGAAAAACAAAAGACTAATATAGTCAAAGCAACAATTTCATACATTTTTAACACAAAAGTATATTATTTATAAGTTAGGTAATTTTTTAAAGCAAGTTAATTTACCTTCCAATGCGATCGACAGAACTGAGTTTTCAACTAGCCAATCTAACAATCTGTCTGTATCTATAGCATTCTTCACAGATTTGGATAAAGTGCTATCTTCTATGAGTTTGGTTACCTAAAAAGACAGGATTATTGTGATTTGATCTAATGCAAATATTCATAATCAAAATCTTCACACATATCTTGTGACTGTTACAGTATTACAACATAGTCTGATGATTACCTAAATGTATCAAAGGCCAGTTATTTAATAGACTACCCATTTTTAATGTCTTTAAAAAGAACACAGAGCTCACATTCCCTGGGCCACTGCTGACTAGCTCAGGGATGCACATCTGACCCAAACTTCAATCAGAGCACGTCTCCAAATTCTATACTTGGGACCAGAGAGAAAGCATCAGTCTTTCCCTGGTCATGGGAGCTATCCATAGCCATGTCTACCTTATTAAGTTGCCACTCTGCATGGAGAGAGAGGACAAAGAAAAGCAGAGATAAGACCTGGACAGAGTCCTGGCAGTGGTTTTGGTCTTGGATTCTAGCTGGTCCTGTTGCCCACATGTGTCTCTGACCTTACAAGGTTTGGCTATTTTTATGAGATAGCCCAGCCTTCTTCTATTAAATTCTTCTTTTAAATTAAAATAATTCAAGAATCACTCAAATGATCAAGTGATTCACTTAACAATCAAGAGTCACTTGTAGCCAAGAATCCTAATTAGTACAAAACTGAAGGAAATAATTGGAATTATGGCTGAGCTCTACTGGCCCCACCTATCACTCACCAAAACCAACTATGGTCATGGAAAGTTTAGGGAGCTACAACATTTTATTTCCATCATTTTGCTTAGACCACTTCAGTTGTAAACAAAACAAAATTTTGCCTGAACCCCAGTTAAAAGATTTGGTTTAAATAAGCACATACCTGAAATATAATACAAGGAATTATACCCTTGGGGTAAAAAGTAAACCTTAAACTTCATATTCTGAGGAATTATATTCCAGAAAAATCTCACTAAAACACTGAGTACTTCATAGGATGAATTCTGAATGTAATACATACGAACGTATTACTTTATTAACAGACAATTGTAAACATAGACCATTTTATATATAATCACTGTTATCTCTTTTTGTAGGATTACAAGAAATTATGATTCTTTATTTCCCAACATTTTTACATTAATAACAAGTTTTGGAAGAACTTAAGAGTACCTATACTCTAAGTCTTCTAGAAACAAGTGAAAAGTCACCTCTTTGAGGGAGTTCATCTTGGCACTGAAGTGTGGTGACTTCAGCATGCGCAGCAGGATGTCCAGTCGGAGGTCGTCCACGACGGTCACCAGCTCTGGCTGGAAGCGCATGCACAGTAGCTTGATGGCAGACAAGAGCTCAGGGATGCTGACCAATCTCTTTCATTTAAAAACAACACACACACACACACATACACAGAGAAAATAAAAAGGAACCAATAAAACATTCTGATGCCAATTCTTACAAACACAGGAATAAAGGACATACTCAGTAGCCATGGTCTAGTGGTATCTAATACTTCCCATGGTTAATGAACTACATTCTGCTTTTAACCAAAAATCAGCACGAGTGAGCAAAGGAAAGAGAAGGGTTCTGAGAGAAAGTCAAGGTAGACGGGATGAGTCATGTTAGAACAACTTTGGATAGCTTTTAGTACCAAATCATTTTAGAGCTCCTTCAATGCTGTACTGATTGTGCTACTACCAAGACCAGCATGTTAGTTAAATTCTTAACAGTGCCATTTACTGAGAACCCTATACTTACTGTATTGACTGAAATAACACCGACCACTCGGTACTTCAGAGAACAACAGTTTTTTTGTCAGGAAATATAAAATTGATTTAGTGTGAACTGTACGTGACCAGAATCCAAAGAGCAACAATGTATGAACCTTGACCCAAGTCCTGGTTCTGCCTCTGTGGACCAACATGCGCTGCAACCACGTGACTGGAGATGCATTACCTTGTCTTTGAGGTCCTTTTCCTCCACACTCCGCACATCCTGGATTGTATTAAGGATGACTGGGTCTAGCATGGGCTGTAGGAAAAAAGCGCTAAAGTTAGTAAGGACCTCTGAATCTGTCCCTAAACAAAAGAGGAGATACTTCTTCATTTACATTTCACAAAGGAGAAGGTACAACGCAAAGATCTGAATTCTAGTATCAGACTACCACTAACTAATACCATCCCAAGTAAACCCTTTTAACTGATTCTGTGCCTCAGCTTCTTTGCTATTTTATGGGTGCAGTTCCTCTTTACTTTCTTATAAGAGGCCCTTGAAGAGCAGCCAAAGATAATCAAAGACACACAGACTGACTTAAAGTATTAAACACGAGTATATATCATTTGGAATAAAGTATTTTGCATTCAATTTTAAAAAAATAAATAGAAGCACAAACCAGAAAAATATGCTGCTTTAAGCACTTACTTTTGTTAGCTGATATGTAAATGAGGCCTACAGATAAGACTCATACAACATACTGGTCCTGAATGGTAGCATAGCCAGATAACTAACTGTTAATAATATATGAAAAGTAGTGAAAAACTAGCAAGGTCTAAATGACCCCTTGTCTTTAAGTAAAATAAAAATTTTTTTTAAGTAAAATAATTTTTAAACTTATCTGGTGACTAGAAAATATTTGGCTGTCAAAGCAAGAACATATTAGCAATGAATTAAAATGCCATCATGCAGTCATCCACGCAGAATTCCCTTATTTACACTTATGCCAACTGTATAATGAAAACTGAAGGCTATTGGGGTAAGAGGCAAGTCACACTGCTCTTGCCAAGCATGTGCCAGCCTTGCTCAGCTTTCACAACTCTGAGAGACAGGGATGGGTACTACTACTACTCCTTTACAGGTGAGGAAGCCGACTCCCAGGGGTCACTTTACTCTTCTAAAGAAGCAAGTGTCAGAGACAAGTGTTAATGTACATAACTACAGCACGAATTTATTGCTGAATGAATTTAAGGTTGGATATGTTGCTGTTTCAGTCACTACTGCAGGAAGTTAAACATACTTTGGTTGGAAATTTATAAACTTTTTTTTAGAGAACACTGTGCTTATATATAAAACCTGGAATTCTAAAGAACTTAGTATTAATTAGCAGTTGGAATATGTGCACTAAATCTCATTCCATGGAGCAATGCATTGGTAAAGAGTATACATTTAAAAATTAAATCCTGGCTCTGATTATTAAAATGCTAATATAGATTATTAAATTATTAAGTCAAATCATTTTGCCTCTTTATGTTTCAGTGTTTCACTACAAAACAAATGATTATATTCATATGCTTATAAGTGAGAGAACACTAGATGTCTCTAAAAACCTTAATATCAGAATGAAGAAATATGTAAGTAGTCACTCTGCTTCATTTAAAAAATTTTGCAGAATTACTCTGAAATCTAAAGAAGGCACTTAAAACTTAGAAATAACAGAAATTTCTAAAACCTACTAAAGAAAAAAAAAAAATCCCATCTCGCTTGTTAAAATGGCCCTGTGCACACTAGACATTAGAGACAGGAACACTGCATACTATTTGCTCCCGAAGGACACTGAGCTTTCAAAACCATCTACGGTGACTTTTAAAAAATCTCTGTGACAGCTAAGTCTCACAGACACATTTTTATAAAGAAAATAATAAATGGAGGTGTTGCAACATGACATTTTGTTCAATAAAACTTGTTAACTGAAATGGAAAGGCAACCAGAAAGCACAATGGCCCTAAGCATTGGAGAGCCCAACATCACAGCTCCGACCATCCTACGACCTGCTGACGTGCAGGCAAGATATGCCGCCAAACTGTTACTCAGATTCTCAGTGACATGGCTAGAGGGAGCCGAGCAGGCTGCTCAACACTGTTTAACGTAACGCTGAATCCTTAAAGAATCCTGTGAAAGGGGTAGGGATACATGCCACCTATTTTACAGTGAAGAAAAGGAGGGGGGAGCTATAATCTGTAATTATATTCGATAAAATGATAAACTGAAAAGATAAGTAATCTTAAATGTTTAGATGTTACCTGTAACTTATTATCACTTTAATTTATGTTCTGATAAAATTTTCACTACTAGGATAGCTAATCAGAAAAAAAAAAAAGCAGGTATTCTGATAGGCACAATTCTGAACAACCTGATAAAAAGATAATTTTTACTGTTTGTATGCCTCAGGTCACTTTTGAAGTAAGTGTAGAATGGTTTATCTTACCTGTACCACTGAGGAATTGAGGTACTCTGCACATACCCCTAAGGGCTGCACTAGTGCTGAGACTGCCTGAAAAAAAGACACCAATGTGAGAAATAAATGTGAGCAAGTTCCTTCCTTTCAACATTAAACAAATCCTTTTTTATATGTCAGAGAACATTTTATACTCTTGGGCAGGAAAAGCTAATATAAAGATGTCAATTGATTTAAATTACTGTAGAAATTTAATGTAACTTAAATCATACTATGCCAATAAAACTTCTTTCAAGGCTCGGATAAGATGATTCTAAAGTTCACATTGTAGAATAATAAAAATTTTTATTTGAAAAAATGAGAGAATAGTTGGGGAAGGAATGAAATGTGCCTTTAACAAAGAAAACATTAAGGGCTTTCATTAAGAAATCTGTAAAACTTTACAGAAATACATAATGGTCCAAATAAATGAGGAAAGACGATGTTCTTGAAGGGAAAGGACTACCACTATAAACGTGTCAATTCTCCACATCTACAAACAGAACACAATTCCACACGTGATCTTGGTGGCACTTTCTGCAGGAGATCCTGACACGTTGCCTACATGCGGAAGAATAAAAGCACGAGAACGATCAAGAAAATATGATAAAAGGAAGATGCTGAGCAAAACTGGCACGACCAATAATGAAAATAGCAGAGAAACAGTATCAAAGGGGCAAAGTGACCAACGAGTGAATGACAGAAGTCCAGGGACAATTCACGTATACACAGACTCAGATGCTTGATAAAGTCAACAAATCAAAATAGTGAGAAAAAAAAACCTTGTGGAAAAAAAATGGAATATTCTTCAGAGGATCTTACAACAATCAGTGACCCTTTTGGAAGAAAATAAAACTGGATTTCTATCTTCTGCGACATACATAAATAAATTATAAATGAACTCAAGAACTAAGTTTAAAAAATGATGAAATTGTTTTCAGTATAAAGTGAAACGAGTACTTTTATAAACTTTGAGATGGCAACGAAAACATCCCTCAAGCAAATTAGAAAAATTTTAGGCCATGAGGGAAAAACTGACACAAAAAGACACCATCAGCAGAAATGAAAAAAGAAGGGAAAAATCTTGGCGAAATCTTTAGCCTCAAGACTTCTGATAACAATGAAGACAAGCCTAGATTTCTATATATCCACCCTTACCCAATTTTCATCCAAGTAGGGAAGAAACTGTAGGCTTCTCTGTTTGTTTAAATAAACTTTGCAAGAAATTAGTGAGTGTTCTATTTAACCTCTAAAAAAACTGAAGTCTATTTCTGTTATTGCCCAATGACCCATGTAGCTGCATAGCTTATTTCCTGAGAAATAAGCAAGCTGGCTAAAACCGTCTCTCTGAATAGGTTTTGTTTTGTCTTGCTTTTTCAGTCACTACCTATTATCTTCCAGGTCAATAAAGTCCTCTCTAACATACCTGATCCATTTAATGGGGATCAAAATGACAGCTAACAAGCTAGCCAAGGTTCAGGGAGGGAGAAGAGGCCTCTGGCCAGTGTCACTAGAAGGATTCATGATCTGGTTGACCTCTGATCTTCAAGAGTAAGCAGTGGGCAGCTAGCAATAGTCTATCACCAAGCAGAGCGCCAGGCTCTCTTCTTGATTGTTGTTAGTACTCTCATGCAAAGATGGACCAGTGGGGTTAGCCGATAAGCCACAATCCCCCAGAGGGTATTACTCTAAGCACAATCTGTATCACTTAGGCGTATTATTTTACAGCATCATTTTCCACTCCGGT
Organism: Antilocapra americana; assembly: GCA_007570785.1. Classification (NCBI taxonomy): domain Eukaryota; kingdom Metazoa; phylum Chordata; class Mammalia; order Artiodactyla; family Antilocapridae; genus Antilocapra; species Antilocapra americana. The sequence goes on from ML663577.1 coordinate 290,935, forward strand.
CAATTTGCAGTAGCTGGCACAGTGTCATGGCAAGTACGTAATAAGCAGTTTCTAATTGAATGATTAGAGAACAGAATGAAGTACTTTCAGTTATAAACAAGTCAGCAGTCAGTGAAAAATTGAAGATGACGTTATTCCCCTTACCATAAGGTTAAATTTTTTGAGAAAATGAAGTTGACATGAAAACATACTGGTACTGCACCTGGCGGGGGTGATTCTAAGCTCTGGTTATAGCCCTTTATTACCTATGAGTCTCTGTAATATCAAAAAGCTGACCAAACAATCTTAAAATATTTTATGTGCTTTTGGTACTATAAATAAAACTGTGACTTAACTGAGGCATAGGATTGCTATGTACACATATACTTGCCACATACAGCAATTATCCCTAAACAGCAAGATAATTTCATAGAACCACTACAAGTAAGGAGTTAAGAGAAAAACATCACAAAGAGAAATGAATGTGGCGGGAAAAAAAAGACAAACACACACAACCACACACTCTACACTGAAATTTGGTTATTATGATGAAGAAAGAGTAAACGTTTTTGTGGTTATCAGAACCATGGGAGCTACTCCTATAAAGATTAATTTGAGTTTTAACACTTAATTTGATGTGTCCAGACAATGTCCCAGGGGCTACACAGCAACCTCAATAACATGAACTTCCACACTGTGTACATACAGTGGTTTAACTTACCCCAAGTTCTATATCTTCTGAATGGAGTTTGGCTTGGATTGCTGCAAACCCACCTAATTCTCCAAACTGAGAAGAAAAAAGGTATATATTAATTTTGAAATACTATAATAATTTAGCAAGCAACTAAGGCTCACATTCTACTTTATCAATGTGCTTATAACCCTGGTCTTTAGAGTCACTACAAAGATAATTCTAATGCTCCTTTAATACACTATAGATGTACTAAGTCCTAAAGCTGATGTTTATCTGTTTAAATAGCACATATAAAAAAGAGGAATAAATGATAAAACATATTTGATTATTCTCTATAGCTGTCATCTACCCAAAACTCTAAGAAAGCTTATTAGAAAATGGAAAACATGCCCATATTAATAAAAGCTGTATACCTTATTTACCAAATCCACAACCCATCCATGAGGCTCCTATGAGAAAAGAAAACAGAAATTGAAATGGCAACACAAAAACTTCCCTACTAACCCTCATATTTCTTTTATCCTAAATCAGAAAGTTGGAAAAAAAATTTAACATTTAAAAAAAATTTCCAAAGGTTTTCCCAAATGTTTCTTAATGTGAATCTTTGACATTATTGAAAACAATTTTAGAAGTAAGTCTGTATTTTGAAGGGATTGCTACAATACAAAGCATTATGCATTTTGGGTAGGTGAGATCAGTTGCTTAAGCTTTAGAGGTATAGGATAAATAATTATGAACTCAGAGTAGCAAATCAAGAATCAAGAGGTTAAACACTTAGTCCCAGCTGCACCATTAATTATGTCCTAGAGTGGGCACTTTGTTGCTCCTCTTCGTCTTCCTTTGCTTCCTCTCTCAAGCATTCACTGTTCTAGAAGCTGCATGACGTTCCAGTTGCTGGATACAGGAACAGGGATGATGAAGAGATGTGGTACCTGCTTTCATGGAATTCATATTCCAGCAGGGCCAACATAGACAAGTAAACCAACACATAATTCATTCAGGTTGTGCATTTCCACAAAAGGTCCTCAAATGAGAAATAAGAGCCCACTCTGTTCAGAGTGGCGGTCATAGAAAATCTCTTTGAAAAGGCAGTCTTTAATCTAGGCCTTAAAGGATGAGACAGATTTAGCCCTTTAAAGAACAGTCCAGGCAGAGAGGCTAAAATGGAAAAGGTCCTGTTTGGGGAAGGCAGAAAAGCCTACCTCTGTTTGAAAAACAGAGGCAACTCTCCCAACTGGGAGGTGATGAGCAGGGGAGAATGGCACAGATAAAATTGTAGAGGGAAGAAAAGCTGGATCATGCAGAAATTTGTAGACTGTGATTAGAAGGAAAGCAACAGAGGTGTTTAAAGCAAGAAAGTGGTATGTTTTATGTTTTAAGGGAACTCTTATAATTATGTAGAGAATTGAAAAGGATACGATGAATCAGAGAGTGTAAAGCAGAGATACCAGAGGGGAGACTAGTATAGTAATTAGGCCGGACACGATGGTGTTTGGAGTGGGATGGTGGCAGAAGAAACAGAGAGACCTCAACTGAAGATCTGTGTGAGATTAAATCAAAGAACCTGTTCATGGTTTGGATATGAAGACAAATCATGGCTGATTCCTATGTTTTCAGCTTGGGCATCTAGGTAGATAGTGATGCCATTTACTGAAAAGAGTGGAGAATGAAGGCTGGGGAAACGTAAGGAAGTTCTGCTTCAGGTGCAGTCTGAGACGTCTCTGTGGTAACCAAATGGAGACAGCTGGTTCTTCAAGTCTGCTGTGCCCAGGAAAGAGGTCTGGGCCACAGAGATAAAGCAGAGGGCCATCAGTACAAAGATGACATTTCGATCTGTAAGAATGGAAGCTATTTCTCACAGAGAGTATGGTGAACGAAGAGAAGAAGGCTCTGGATGAGTTAAGAAAGGAGAAGTAGCTGAGGGGCTGGCAGAAATCAAGAGACTGTAGGGAGGAAGTTTCAAGAAGAAACTGTGACCATTGATGCTGACTAGGTCAAGAGAGAGTTTCTCTGTATCTAAAAGCACAGCAGTTTTCAGTGAACTGGTGAGAAAAGGAGGAGGGATGGAATGCCATGAAGATCTACTGGAGACTTCAGTCTAGTTGCCTCAAACATCTCTCCAACTGAAAACAACTAACATACAACATTTAGGGGCTTCCCTGCTGGTCCAGTGAAGAATCTCCCTGACAATGCAAGGGACTCCGGTTCAATCCCTGGTCTAGGAAGATACCACACACTGTGGCGCAACTAAGCCCAGGCACCGCAACTACTGAGCCGGTGCTCCAGAGCCTGCAAGCTGCAACTACTGGGCCCACGTGTGCAACCGCTGACGCCTGCACGCCTAGAACCTGTGCCCCACAAGAGAAGTCACCACACTGCAACTGGAAAGCAGGCCCCACTCACTATAGCTAGAGAAAGCCTGCTCACAGCAACAAAGATCCACCACAGCTTAAAAAAAAAATCTTTTAAAACACAGAACTGAGTTGGCAAAACGTCCTCAGAAGTGTAACCTAAAAAAAAAAGAGAGAAAGCAGAAATCCTGTGAGGTAAACAAACTGCAAGACCAGCTATCACGCTGCAGGTGTCTGTGGAACTGAGGAGATCTCCAGCTTCCATTCTCACAGCCTTATGGTGGCTCAGAAGCAGCACACCATGCCAACATGGGGCTCAGAGACTAAGAAGAGATTGTCACATAAAGCAAGAACCCAAAGCACCACCTCCTGAATGTAAGGTGAACTGAAATAAACTTACCTGTGGAATGGAAACAACAAGGAAGATGGCCTACCTTGACTCTGCTACTGGATGGTGAGGAGAAAAAAATTTTCCAGGAATTTATAAACATCTAATTGCTGTCGCATGGCTTTGCTGCTCTAATTCAAATTGACTTTATGGCCTGAAACACCTTAAGTTGAATATTTATTCTAAAGTGGTCTCAAATCATGGTATTCCCAGGTACCCAGAAGAAGTAAATCCTTTTTGGAGGAAAGAACTTGCAACTCAGGCCTCAAAAAATGTTCCTAAATTCCAAGAAACATAAGTTCATAGAAAAATAAAGAAACAAGTATAAAGATGTTTTTCTACACACACATACACAAAACAAGTGAGTAAAAGTTGGCAGAATCAGACCAGCTTTTAGATAGCAGGCATAGCATATAAGTTAGGCATTAAACAAGGAGGAGACTGAAAATATGAGCCAATAATATGAGACAATTAGGAACAAGTAGAGTCGAACTGGACCACATATCTGAAAAATGTCATCTCAAACACTGCACAGGAAAACAAACAGATAAACTGTATGAGAGAGGTTAAGGGACATAAGGGCAGAATGAGGTTGAACATGTAGCCATAGTTCCAGAAGAGACTACTGGGGAAAAGGCAGTATTTTAAAAGGTAATGGCAGAGAATTTTCCAGAATTGATACAAGATATACATCCTTAGTTTTGGAAATTCAATGCATCTGAGGCAAAATAGACAAAAAGAATATCTCAGTTAACTGCAGCGAGAGTCAAGCCGACAAATATCTAAAAGAAATAGATCTCAAAAAACAGCATGAGAAGGGACTTCTTAAAAACAGTCAGACCCGTCAGTCAACTTTCAAAAGCAATAACTCAAAGCCAGACGACACTGAAACGATATCTGTAATATTCTGACACAAAACCTATGTCAACCTAGAATTTAAAACCCAGAGAAAATGTTCTTCAAGGAACAGAAAGTAAAATCAAGGTTAGGCCATCAAAAACAAAGACTCAGTCACCAGTGGACCCCTTATGAGAGGACAATTTACGGGACGTACTCCAGGAAGAAGAAAAATTATCCCAGTGGAAGGCCTGAAATACAAACGAAATGGTGCACAAAGAGATAGCATGCAAACAGGGCTGAGTCAAAGCCCTGCATAAAATAAGGCTGAAGGTATCTACCTGAGGGGAATAAAATGAGACAGGGGAGGACTAACACAATGCATAAGGAAGACATAAGGATGAGTCAGGCGAGGAATGAGCACAAGGAACATGCTCAGGTTTTCATGCGCTGCTCAGAGGGTAAAGATAGTGATGAAATATATGCTTTGTTTAGTTTGTAAGTTAAGATGTCAGAGTAAGCACTAAAAGAATAACTGAGAGGGTAGGACATGGAAACTTTCAGCTGGTTGGTTGCGAAGAGGGATAGAGCACAACATTGAAGCTAGAGATGCATGCGGTGTCAAAGGCAGAATTTTTAAAGACGGGAAAATACTAGACCATGTTATACACAATAGGAGTAATCTGATAAAGAGAAAAAAATTGAGCATACCAAAGAAAGAATAGAAATGCTAAGGTGTAAAATGCTTGAGAAGGCAACAGGAGAGGAGAGGGTACATAGGGCCTCTGGAGGAGAGAGAATTCCTTTCATGGTAACGTGAGGAAATTAAGAGACTGAACGTTCCTGGGTGTCTGCTGCTGCATATGTAAACTGGGCCGGGGAGAGAAAGAATATTTGCGAGTACTTACTGAAGTGACCCACTGTGTTCGGTGTTTTTGTTATTTAATAGTCATGACAATATTGAAGATGAGATTTTAGTATCTTGAGAGGTAAGGCTATATAAAGAATGCAGACTATGGGGCTAGCTTGCATAGGTCCCTGCTGTGACTAGGCTTGTGAATTTGGACAAGTACTTAACCTCTGTGTGCCTCAAATCTCTCATCTACAAAATGGGAGTAAAAATAATACCTAACTCACAGAGTTGCTGTGGAGGTTAAATTCCACAGGATATGTTCACTGTCCTTTCCACTCAGCTCTCCCCTCCTCCCTGGAGTACCTCCTGACCCTCCAAGGTGTTACTCCTTTCCCTGTATCCCATGAATAGCACATTATTATTACAACTGCTCCTGGTGTTTCTTACACCGTGATTGTTTTTTCTTTCCTATTTCCTCCACTATGCTGTAAGTTAGAAACAATGTCTTATTACTCTTTATACTAAGGGCAAGAATGATCTATGCAAGAACTATTTATTTGTATCTCCCAAACCTAGAATAAGGCCAGACACACAGCAAATGTTCAACAAACGATCACTGAACTAAACCTCTGCTTCTACTAAAGAAATGGATAAGTTTCCTATCTACTATGCTGACTTCTTTCAAGTATTTCTCCAAAACAAAAACAGTGTTTGATCAACAAACTGTCTGAATTATGTGCTCTTTGTGGGTATGTTACTGGCACACTGTAGACCTTTAAATATAAAATGAAGATACCGGACTGTGCTTGAAAAAAAACAAAAGCTTTAAAGCTTGTGGAGTTTAGAAAAAAATTATACATGAGATTAATTACTATTTTTTCTAGCAATAACTAGTCATTTCAAACAATTTCAAATGCTCTAGCTTCTCAAATGTGTCTAAGAAACTGGGACACCCATTAAACAGGGGTTCTGGGACTTCAATAAATAGGGTACTTTTCACGTCATACAGTCATTTCTTATTTTACCAAACATTTGAAATCTATAAAGTTCCTCATGAAGTTAATTAACAGCTATGGAAAAATATGCAATAGCTGAAAAAACTGTTGAAATAGTGAGCTACTTTATGAGCTACATGGAGAATTTGCCATATTTCATGGGCTGTTTTAATCTTTCCATGTAAACCACCATTTTTGTAGCAGACAAAATCTTTTCAATACATTTATTTATAAGACAGCTTACCTTCTGGAAAGCAGATATAGGTGAGACAGCGAACATATTCCCCTCTCCAAACACTTCTGCCCAGTTCCGTTGAGACACTTTCATTCTGTTTTTAAAATGGTATTCATTATCAGGGTTGAAAGCCTAGATTCAAACAGGACAGAGAAACACCATTATTACCTATTTCTATAGCAACACATGTCAGCATTAGAAAAGAAGATAAAGTATCACCTTGTACTTCCTCAAGTATCTCAACAAAACATACTCTTTAGCAAGTGCTAAGGAGCAAATGGTCAAAGTACTACTCTCCTGCTTCGCTGAATATTTGCTATGGCAAAGAGAAGGAGGGACTAGGACCAGAGGTCTGATCCAAGGCAAGGTGAAGCCAACACTGCCAATGTCCTAGCGCCGCCACCAGTAGAGATGGGCAACAAGGCAGTGAAGACAGAGGTTAGGAGGCAGGGACTTCCCGGCAGTTCAGTGGTTAAGACTCCATGCTCCCAGTGAAAGGGGCACGGGTCGCAGACCTGATTGGGGAACTAAGATCCCGGATGCTGCAGGAGACAGCCCCAGCAAAAAATGTTAGGAGGGAACACACGAGCCCAGCTTCCTCTTGCAGCTACTGTTACTAATCAGAGGAAAGCCTGGAAACCAAACTACATCAGCACCCTATGTGATAGTATCTGTGATGTGAATAATAAGGGAGACAAAAGGGAAAGCTATTTAATCATTCTAATTAATCATTAAGCAATTTAATCATTTCATTCATTCTATTTAATATATTTCTTTAAAACTGAAAGCACACAATGGCTGCTCTGCTTTAAAAATAAAATGGAAGAATTGTCTTTAATGATAACATCATTATGATTCATCACTAATTACTGGTCAGAAGGTAGTAGGTATTTTAAACAAAACCAAAACACAAAGTACTTCATTTTAGACATACTGTACCATGGTAAGCACAGCCAGGAGACCAGTGGGAATTGGATCTTGTTTTATTCTTTCTGCAACCAGCTCTATTAATAGCATCAACATATTGTAGATCCCCTCATGAATTTCAGTACCCCACTTGTGAACAGCACTTGAGGTCAAGAGCTGTAAAAACAAAAAGGGCAGTTCAGAGTCTTATTCAGAAAGAAGGAAAAAAAATGCCTGCAGTCATGAGTGCAATCTTTACAATAACCAAGTGGTTATTATCATAATACTTACTTTTATGCAGATGACTTGCTTTAACAGACCCACAGCCGCAGGCCATTTACTTGTTCATTTATTTCAGTCAACACTTAGCCTTATTTTTGAACTTTAATTCCCTTATATTAAAAAACAGTTTGTTAAAAGAGAATGTTTATTGTTTCTCTACTTTTCATTATTACTAGGGGAGATGAAATGGTGAAGAGCAAGAAAGAACCTGAGCTCACTTCTGGTACTACTATGTTCTAGCTGCATGGCCTTGGACAAATTTACCTGCGTTCTCAGAGACTCAGTTCTCCCATCTCAAAACAGGCAAAACTCCTACCCACTTAACAGAAATGTTACAAATATTAATATCAAAAGGTACAATGAATGTGAAAGTATTAGCAAGGTTTTATGAGTGTGTTTTGGCTGTCACTATTAATCAACATTCCTGGAATCTAAGAAATGGATGCTGTATTTCATGATTTGAACATGCACATTCTCTTCATATTATTTATATCTCAGAAACAGAAATGGATCTTCCCACCTGTTGGCCAGATGGCAGCAGGGCTCTTGAGTGGGAAAAAATTTTTTAGGAATACCTTGCCAATTTATTTTGATTGTGTTTTCCTTTCTGGTGTGCATAAAAGTTAATATTCATTTCTTTTTAAAGTTTAAGTAAATCAAAAATAGCTCTAAGTGATAAGGCATTATAACACTTTACTTTTCAGTTATTTTTCTGAAATATAAAACATAGAGTATAACATAATGGTATATCTTATCATCAGCATCTTAGATTTTTTTTAAAAAAAAAAAGGATGGAAGGAAAAGGCACATAAGAATCTAAAATCTTCATCTTTGGAGTTCCCTAAATTTTGATCTAAGTCCTTGGGGAAGTTTAACTCAGGAATAACCACCAGAACAGGGAATGGGAAATCAAAGGGTTCCACTTAATAAAATACTAGCAAATGGGTACAGTGGTTTCATGTTTTTGTAAGACTTCCATTGAGACGGAAAATATTGCGCTATAAGAATTTCACCTTGGCCACACTGAGAACCGCTTAACAAGAGGGTTAAGATCCTGAAATAATCCAAACTTCTTCAGCAGCAAAGCAAAACCTCAGCTTCAGACTTTCTATATAGCAATTAGCTGCACCACTTGCTCAAATGAACAATAACCATAAGACTGATTTTATACAAGCCAATGAGTTAATTTTTTTTGCCAGAATTCTTTTGCCTGCCTATCTATCCTTCCTATACTTAAAACTTATATAATAAAGCAAAATAAAGCAGAGATTAAGATTTAACAAGCTCCATGTAACAACAAAAATCCCCACAGACAGAGGAGCCTGGGAGGCTACAGTCCATGGGGTTGCAAAGAGTTGGACAGGACTGAGCCACTAAGCACATGTAACAAAATAAAGTTTATGTGGGCTAAGCACCACTCCCTCTGTTGCCATCACATTTGTTCAGTTCTTACTTTGAAAATGGGAGTCCTATCTACCTTCCAGATTAAGGGGGGGCAAGACAAACAGCACCGTGCGGGGAAAAGGTACACAAAGTTTAAACATGGCTATGCACTATGACCAGATTTACGTGCTTCTACCTGCCTGAATACACTAGAATCTAGGTTAGCCTGAAGGTGAAAGGTGAAGAAAGTCGAAATTACAACAAAACTCCTTTTGCGCACCTTATTTACACAACTGCTTATTATTTATACTCTTTTTTTTTTTTTTCTGTTTTTACAAAACAGGCAGCTTGTAAGAAAAGCCCAGGGAAGAGGGCAGGGAGAGTTATCATATCAGGAAACACAAGTCTAAAGAAACATAGAATTGTGTAGCTCTTCTGGTTTAGAGAAATCTTTTTAATAGCTCTAAATTCAAAGAATCAAATGACAATGAACACAATCAAAGGTACTTCTGTGCTCAGAGTTTTATAAGAAAAAACTCCCCAAAACCACTTGACCATTTGTTATACTCTTACAAACAGTTTGCTGTTGTTGTTATTCAATCACAAAGTCATGTCCAATTCTTTGGGATTCCATGGACTCCACATGCAAGGCTTCCCTGTCCTTCACTATCTCCCTGAATTTGTTCAAATTCAAGTCCACTGAGTTGGTGATGCTATCTAACCATCTCATTCTGTTGCCTCTTTCTCTTTCTGTCCTCAATCTTTTCTAGCATCAGGGTCTTTCCCAATGAGTCAGCTCTTTGCATCAGGTGGCCAAAGTATAGCAGCTTCATTCAGCATCAGTCCTTCAGGGTTGATTTCCTTTAGAATTGACTGGTTTGATCTCTATGCTATCCAAGGGACTCTCAAGAGTCTTTTCCAGCACCACAATTTGAAAGCATCAATTCTTTGGTGCTCAGTTTTCTTTATGGTCCAGCTATCACACCCATACATGACTACTGGAAAAATCATAGCTTTGACTATATGGACCTTTGTCAGCAAAGTAATGTCTCTGTTTTTTAATACACTGTCTAGGTTTGTCATAGCTTTTCTTCCAAGGAGTAAGTGTCTTTTAATTTCATGGTTGCAATCACCATCTGCAGTGATTTTGGAGCCCCCCAAAATCAAGTCTGACACTGTTTCCATTGTTTCCCCGTCTATTTGCCATGAAGTGATGGGACTGGATGCCATGATCTTGGCTTTTTGAAACTTAGTTTTTTGAGTTTTAAACCAGCTTTTTCACTCTTTTCTATCACCCTCACCAAGAAGCTCTTTAGTTTCCTTTCATTTTCTACCTCCAGCTTAGGATTCATTCAGCCAAGCATTTCACATGATGTACTCTGCATATAAATAAGCAGAGTGACAATATAAAGACTTGATGCATTCTTTCCCCCGATTTTGAACCAGTCTGGTTCCAACTGTTTCTTCTTGACCTGCATAGAGGTTTCTCAGGAGTCAGGTAAGACAGTCTGATAATTTCCATCTCTTTAAAGAGTTTGCCATAGTTTGTTGTGATCCACACAGTCAAAGGCTTTAGCATAGTCAATGAAGCAGCAATGGATGTTTTTCTGTAATTACCTTGCTTTATCTATGGTCCAACAGATGTTAGCACTTTGATCTCTGGTTTCTCTGCCTTTTCTAAATCCAGTTTGTAAATCTGGAAGTACTCAGTTTACACACTGCCGAAGCCTAGCCTGAGGGATTCTGAGCATTACCGTCCTAGCAAATGCTGCTGCTGCTAAGTTGCTTCAGTCGTGTCCGACTCTGTGCGACCCCATAGACAGCAGCCCACCAGGCTCCCCCGTCCCTGGGATTCTCCAGCAAGAACACTGGAGTGGGTTGCCATTGCTTTCTCCAATGCATAAAAGTGAAAAGTGAAAGAGAAGTCACTCAGTCGTATCTGACTCTTAGCGACCCCATGGACTGCAGCCTACCAGGCTCCTCCGTCCATGGGGTTTTCCAGGCAAGAGTAATGGAGTGGGGTGCCATCACCTTCTCCACCTAGCATATGAAATGAGTGCAATTATATGGTAGTTGGAACATTCTCTGTCATTGTCTTTCTTTGGGATTGGAATGAAAACTGACCTTTTCCAGTTCTTACAGCCACTGTTTTGAGTTTTGCAAATTTGCTGGCATATTGAGTGTAGCACTTTAACAGCATTATCTTTTACGATCTGAAATAGCTCAACTAGACTTCTATCACCTCTGCTAGCTTTGTTTGCTGTAATGCTTCCTAATACCCACTTGACTTTGCATTCTAGGATGTCCTGATTGGGTAACAACATTGTGGTTATCTGGGTCATTAAGACTTTTTTTGTTTAGGTCTGTGTATTCTTGCCACCTCTTCTTAAGCTCTTCCACTTCTGTCAGGTCCTTGTCGTTTCTGTCATTTATTGTGCATATCTTGGCATAAAATGTTCATTTAATATCTCCAATTTTCCTGAAGACATCTCTAGACTTTATCATTCTATTGTTTTCCTCTATTTCTTTGCATTGCTCATTTTAAAAAGGCCTTCTCATCTCTTCTTGCTATTCTCTGGAATTCTGTTTTCATGTATCTTTTTCCCTTTCCCCTTTGCCTTTTGCTTCTCTTCTTTTCTCAGCTATTTGTAAGGCCTTCTCAGACAACCACTTTGCCTTTTTGCATTTCTTTTTCTTGGGGATGCTTTTGGTCACTGCCTCCTGTACAATGTTCCAAACCTCCATTCAAAGTTCTTCAGGCACTCTGTCTACCAGATCTAATCCCTTGAATCTGTTTGTCTCCTCTACTGAATAATCCTAAGGGACTTGATTTAGGTCACAGCTGAATGGTCTAGTGGTTTTCCCTATTGCCTTAAATTTAAGCCCAAATTTTGAATAAGGAGTTTATGATCTGAGCCACAGTCAGTTCCCAGTCTTGTTTTTGCTGTTTTGTATAGAGTCTCTCCATCTTTGGCTGCAAAGAATATAATCAATCTGATTTTGGTACTGATGGTGATGTCCATGTGTAGGGTGGTCATCTCTTGTGTTGCTGGGAAAGGGCATCTGCTATGACCACTGTGTTGTGTCACAGTGTGTTACATTATAAAAGTGCTGCTGTTTTTAACAGCTACTAGAATTCTTAACAAAATTCTTAAAAAAGTTACAACCACAAAACCACAAAATGGTAGATGAATTTATCCAAAATGGAGAGAAGTCTTGGTTTCATACAATCCTGACCCAAATGACAATTTTAAAAGATTTCTCCCTTTTTACAAAGATGAAGCTGTTTTCTATCCTAAAATTAGTTTTGTTCTCCCTTTAGCCTTGAATCAAAGGAGATTCTGTCAAAATGCAGACGGGAATAATAGTTTGCAAATAAACAGTTTATTTTACTGGGTTTTATGATAAATACAAACTTCATCCATTTGTAGTTGTACTAACTTACTTGCATTTGAGACAAAAATGGATGTCAAAGCCCAGAACTATTGAGACAGCAGGAGACTCATTTATTCATTCAACAAAGATTTACTGAGCTCTTTCTCTCTTCCTGGCACTGGCTATATGCTGGGAAAAACAACAGTGTCTGTGACATCGTCTCTGCTCTTGCTGGGATTCAGGACTCTGGTCCTGCAAAGGCAGCCGTGCTGAGTTAAGACTGCTTTCAGAAACAAAAATCCTATGATCGTCTCACTATTAAGAAAAACTGCTTTATAAGAGACACAACCAAAACAGGGGCCAGCACGTCAGTCCAGCTCCAAAAGAGATGCTGCTGTCAGCATGTCGCTTTGCCAGATACAATATTCAATCCAGGTAAACTTCCTGTAGTTTAAACACTCACTTCTGTCTCAGTAGTGAGTACAAAACAACCTATATTTTCATAAATAAATATTACATAAGTGCCACAATCCATAGTTTGGTAAGATGTCTAATTTCCTAGTATAAGCCTTAACCTATTCTTTAGCAGTTAAATAGAAGAAAGTAAAAGCCGTATTAAATGAAAAAATGTGCAAACAATAAATACAGAAGAAACAATTTCTGAGTTCCAAATTCAGAGGTACTTTTTTCATATTAGAGCATTCCTCAGTCGAGCAGGATTCATAAACTGGGTTCACATATGAAAAACTAAAACCAAAACAAAAAAGCCTGTTCGCTTCACCCTCACCAAAAAAAAAAAACAGTCCAGCACATTTTTCTTACCTTTTTAAATGCTTCAGGCATACACCTATCCATAAATCTTTTACAATTCTCATCAGACTCAGAAAGACCTTAGCAAAACAAATGAAACAATACACTTTATTGAGATTTTAGGTAGTTGTAGAAATCACATATATCATTCTAAATTCATACATATGGAACTACTTATTATAGAAACCTTGATTCTTAAGGGATTATTAAAAGCAGAAGACATACATTCTGATAAAGGAACACACTAAGAAGTAGTTACAGCATTATTTATTAATAGGATATATTTATATTAACTATTAATATATATTTACTAATAGTATAATAAATACTAATTAGAATTGAAATGGTTGGACTTATGTTTCCATGTCAGAGTAACTTCCAATGATCTGACAAAACAGCTAATAAAACAGCAACAGCAGCTACTTATTAGCCATTATTGTTTTTCTAAACACAACTATTTTCAGTAAATGCCAAGATCACTCTTCTTCCCTAACACAAACTGAACTCTGTGCAATAAAACACACAGAACTGTGCCTGGCACAGTGATAAATACTTGGTAAGTGAGTGAATGAATCCACTGTAAAATTATCCTTCAGAATACACTTAAAAAAACCTCAGTACCAGATTCTGCTTATCAGCGGGGAGACTGCTGCATACATTTTCTTTTTTCAGCCCACTACTTAGTAGAGTACCTGCATTCTCTCAGGCACTCAATAAATGCTGCTGCTGAAAAGCCAGTCATAAACACACCATGGAAGCTAGCCAAAATATTTCCTTTTGATGTGCCTCTTACTTAATCATGAGAGTCAACTATGCACTTTTAATGAGGGAAAAAAAATCCGCAGAACAGCCCGATTCTATTTATAACTGAATTCAATATGAAAAACGAATCATTTTCTCTTTAGGGAAAGTTGTCAGCTGCTCACTTGAGTCCGATTCTATGGACTGTAGCCCGCCAGGCTCCTTTGTCCATGGAATTCTTCAAGCAAGAATACTGGAGTGGGTAAGCCCTTTCCTTCTCCAGGGAATCTTCCTGACTCAGAGATCAAACCCAGGTCTCCTGCATTGCAGGCAGATTCTCTACCATCGGAGACACCGGAGAAGCCCATTTTCTCTTTAATATATAATCTATTCATAGTAAAGAAGCCTCCTTATGATGAGACATATTCTCCAACCTAGTGATATTTAATAACATAATTTGAAGGTGGAAGTGTGACAGATTTCCTTTTCTTGGGCTCTAAAATCACTGTGGATGGTGACTGCAGCCATGAAATCAGGAGACAATTGCTTCTTGGCAGGAAAACGATGACAAACCTAGACAGTGTGTTGAAAAGCAGAGACATTACTCTGCCAGCAAAGGTCCATACAGTCAAGGCTATGGGCTTCCAGTGGTCACGAATGGTTGTGAGAGCTGGACTGTAAAGAAGGCAGAACACCAAAGAGTTGATGCCTTTGAACTGTGATGCTGGAGAAGACTCCTGAAGGCCCCTTGGACATCGAGGAGATCAAACAGTCGATCTTAAGGGAAGTCAACCCTGAATACTTGTTGGAAGGACTGATGCTAAAGCTCCAGTGTTTTGGTCATCTGATGCGAACAGCCAACTCATTGGAAAAGACTCTGATGCTTGGAATGATTGAGGGTGGAAGGAGAAGAGGGCATCAGAGGATGAGAGCATGGCATCACCAATGCAATGGACATGAAAGTGGGCAAACTTCAGGAGATGGCGAGAGACAGGGAAGCCTGGCATGCTGCAGTCCATGGGGTTGCAAGAGTTGGACACGACTGGGTGACTGACTGAACAACAACCACAAAGCACTTAAGACAGTGCCAAGCACTTAATAAGCATCAAGTGTTTGTTACATAAACAGCACTTTCTCCTCTTTAGAATACGTTAATTTCAATTTCCATAATATGAATTTTCAAATATATTTAATGAATCTTATACTCTATTGGAGCTAGAAGAAAGCAGCTGATTTCATACAACACTTTTATTTCACCAGGGCTTCCCTGGTAGCTCAGATGGCAAAGAATCTGCCGGCAATGTGGGAGACCTACGTTCTATCCCTGGATGGGGAAGATCCCTGGATAAAGGAATGGCAACCCACTCGAGTAGTCGTGCCTGGAGAATCCCATGGACAAAGGAACTTGGCGGGTAACAGCCCATGGAGTTGCAGAGTCCAACACGACTTAGCAACTAATGCTTTCACTAAGAAAGACTAAAAGAGTACACAATCTAAGATAACAGCAATGGGCAACGACAGGAGATAAAATTAAAGCCAGGCCTCCTATCAAAAAACAAGTGTCCTGCAGTATGAACTTACCAAGTCTTGCTAGGTAGGTAGACGCCAACAGGCATTTGCCTAGTGACTCTTCCCGCTTGTAAGGTATGGACCAGTGATCTGTCAAAACGCGGCTTTCCAGTTCATATAAATTTGTTGTAGGGAATTCAATTCCTTCCCCTGAGCAATTTCCATTTTCATCATTCTTCTGACAAAAAGCGATAACGGTTTAAAGAGAAAACAAACTAATTAGTGACTACTTAAAATGTTTTCGATTTAACACAAAGTAGACCCTTAATGGCAGCCATTAATGCCCAGAGTGTGGATTCCACATTTCTTTCTCATAATCACATCTTACACCAAGACTGCCTGAAATATTCCCAGCTTTTATCAATGTGGAATCCCTCAGAAAGTGAACTCATCTCAGTCTTCAAAGATGAACTCTCTTTATCTCACTATAGTACCCAATCTACCTGTATCTATAGCCATCCTATTTCTTCTTCTCCTTTTCTCACCAAGGGGATAAATTTCCCCTTAGAGTTATTATCTATACCTGCTGTCTCCATTTCCTTACACTGACTCACTCCTGGTATTACACCAATACAGATTCCAGAGTTCCTGCTCTCCCACGGTGGCCCTTGTTAAGGTCACCACACTGAATGCCATATCATTCAATCCAACGGATGTGCTTCAGTCCTTATCTTACTTTCCAGGAATGTCCCACCTGCTTGCTTCCTCTTCTTGGTATGCTAGACTCACTCCCCTAACCCTGCAGGATAGACAGACTGTTTCCCTCCTTTCCTCTGGGGTCTGCTGTTCCTTCTGTCTCCTATACTTGTGCATCCTCCCCTTTCTAGCCATCAAACACTGGAGTTTCTCAAACCTCAGAGCCGTGCTCCCTTCTTTCCACTCAGTGAATGGTAGGTACCATATTCATCTGGCAGCACAGACAGATCAGCATCCCATTCTTAAAACCCTAGTCTCCCATCTCCACCACTAAGACTAAGTGATCAGACCCCTGTATTTCTCTCAAACCCATCTATATCTGTCCTTCTCCATAGGGATGCTTCTATTCCTGAACTCATCTTTCTGCCCTCTTCAATCTACTTAACTCTTATACACTCTGTAAACTCTTTCAGAGAAAAGCCCTTAAAGAACTTTTAACATTGCCAAATTCCATCAATTATTTTATAACCTTATCATGCTGAACTTCTCCTTTATAACATAATTCACAGATACAATTTCACATTTATAATATTTGTGATTTATTCTGTTTGTCCCCATTAGGACAAGTGAGCCATAAGGACAAAAGACCCTATTTCTGACAATTTCTATATCTCTAAAACCTAGTGCCTAGCACAAAGCAGGTATTTGAAACATATTTTTAAATGGAAAATAATTCACACAAAGTTCAAACTCTCAATGGAATAACTGTCAGACTTCCCACCAGTTCTTGCTACGATAATCTGCAAAAAATCAAAGAGAACGCCTCCTCCCAAATGGCCCAGTACCTAGTTTCTTTGAAAACCTATCCATTTTCACAATCTACTCTATAATTTAATCATTAAAAATTAAAATAATTTCATTAAAAAAGTCACCTTTAGCCTCAATGAAGCAAAGGAGCACAAATATAAAACAGAAATGATTTTAAAGCACATTAAAAAAAGAATTTTAAACCCCATATGAATGCTACGTAAAGGAATGCAACAAATTTTTTTCAGGTTCATGGCTAAACTGGGATGAAAATAAGACAAAACCCAGGAAGGTTATAAAAATTTACAATGTAGTAGAAAATGATATAAATTGGAGGTGAAGAGTGAGGGGTGGTGGATGAAGTAAATTTAGAATTATGATATCTGGAGATAATTCAGCTTTTAAAACCACAACATCTTTAAGAAATACTTTTAATTAATAAATTCTGTAAATAAACCAATTTTACTTAAAGGAATTGAGAAGGACCAAATGTATAAAGAGTTTAAGATAGTATTAAAATTGTACACTTGTTAAATGCTTCAGTTTATGAACCTAAGATCAAAGTAGAATTAAGGTACGTAAAAACAGAATTCAGTTGGATGACGGAAATATCTCATTACTATGAAATATTAATTGCCACAGGAAGTTAACAGATCAAATCATGTATGAAATACCTGATACACCTGGCAGCTATGAAAACTAAGAGCTTCCAAATGGGATTACTGCCCTTGTGAGAGCCACAAAAGAGCCTGTATCCCCTCTCTGTTCTCCAACTGTAAGACAGCAGCCTGGGACCCAGAGGAGGGCCGCACTGAGGCTCAACCATGCTGGGACCCTGATCTCAGACTCCCAGCCTCAAGAACTGTGAGAAGTACATTTCTGTTGTTTACAAACCAATAAACCAACAAAAGCCGCCCAAAGCGAAGCGCTCCCCTGGCTGAGGGTGGAGGAAGATCTTTAACATCAGCAGTAAGGACACAGACACCGTGCGCCTCCTGAATGGGTGCGCTGTAAATGGCATAGCATCACTTCTGTGACAGTCTCGTCAAACGTGCATCCCGACTCTAGGCACAAGGAAACCCAAAATGAGGAACTATCCAAAAATAACTAGCTTGTATGCTTCAAAAATGTCCACGTCACTGAAGATTGAGGGAGACTAGAGAAATGCAACATGGGATCCTGGATAAGGTTGTGAAATAGGAATTTTTATTTGTTTTTACTTCTTGGCTTCAAAGGACATTAGTACCTGATCAATGTTAATATCCTGATTTTGATAATATACTGTGGTTACATAAGAGAATATCCATTGGTAGGAAATACACACTGAAGTATTTAAGGGTAAAGGTGTATCATGTCTTTATTCTCAAACATGTCAGAAAAAAACAACAAAACACACATATATTAATACTTTGATAACACATGTACATTATACATACATGGGTATTTACATATACAGAAAGAAAGAATAATAAAGAGAATGTGATAAAATGTTAACATTTTAAGAACTTGAATAAAGTTTATGTAAGAATTTCAGATTTATTAAGGCTATTTATAAAGATTTACAGAAAAGTTGGAAAAATAGTTTTGTGCTATTCTTGCAACTTTTTTGTAAGCCTAGAATTAAAGCCTTTTCTTTATGGCTTTTTTCCTTAAAAATTCACAAATGTGGAATTAACTCTGTTTTCATCACCTCCATGGCCTGTCACCATCCTCTCATTAAAGACAGTATTAATGGAGTCTTTCTTCTATCTTGATTCAAAAGATAGATGCATAAAGCAATAATTGCAAAACTGTGTTAATGGGCTTATAATGATTATAGATGTGACCTATATGATAATAACAGCACAAGGGAGGGGTGAGAGAACAGAGTTATATTGCAGGAATGTTTTGTACGCTACTGAAATTAAGTTGGTATTAACCCGAATTACACTGTTATAGATTAAGATGTTAAATGTAATCTACGGGGCAACCACTAATAAAATAACTTTAAAAATTACACAGTAAAAGAAAAAACAAGGGAATTAAAATGGCACACTGGAAAATATCTACTTAATACCAAACAGAGGAGTAATGGAAGATTAGAGGATCAAAAAGGCATAAAATAGAAGACAAATAGCAAAATGGCAGCTGTAAACCTTGTTTTATCAAATAATTATATTAAGTTATAATTACCAGTAATATATTAAATGAATATGGACTAAAGGCTCTAACCAAAAGGCAGAGATTTGCAGAATGGATTTTTAAAAATGGACTCTATGAACTCTATGTTGTCTACAACAGATACCCTTTAGATTTAAAGACACAAAGAGATTGAAACAAAAGGATGGAAAAAGATATGTACACACATAGGAGCTGGATCGGCTATATTAGTACCAAACAGAATCCAGGCATACCTTGTTTTACACTGCTTTGCTTTGCTGTGCTTGGCAGACATTGAGCTTTTTACAAATTGAAGGTTTGTGGCAACCCTGCATATAGCAAGTCTATCAGCACTGTTTTCCCAAGAGCATTTGCTCAATTATATCTATGTGTTGTGTTCACACTATTGCTTCAGTTGTGACCGACTCTGTGACCCCATGGACTGTAGCCTGCCAGGCTCCTCTGTCCATGGGATTCTCCAGGCAAAGATACTGGAGTGGGTTGCCATTTCCTCCTCCAGGGATCTTCCCAACTCAGGGATCGAACCAGTGTCTCTTATGTCTCCTGTACTGGCAGGCAGGTTACCACTAGCGCCACTTGTTACATTTCGGAAATTCTCACAGCATTTCAAACTTTTTCATCATTGTTACACTTGTTATGATGACCCGTGATCAGTTATCTTTGATATGACTATTGTAATTGCTTTAGAGCACTATGAACTGTGCCTGTTTAAGATAGCAAACAATAAATGTGTGTGTTCTGACTGCTCTACCAACAGGTCACCTCTGGTTTCTCTCCCACTCCTCAGGCTACCCTTGTCCCCGAGACATAAGAGTATTAAAATTATGCCAACCAACAGCCCTGCAATGGCCTCCACATGTTCAAGTGAAAGAAGAGTGAGTAGCACACCTCTCAATTTAAATCAAAAGCTAGAAATGATTAAGCTGAGTGAGGAAGGCAAGCTGAAAGCCAAGACAGGCTGAAAGATAGGTGTCTTGCACCAAACTGTTAGCCAAGTTGTGAATGCAAAGGAAAAGCTGTTGAAGGAAATTAAAAGTGTTATTCCAGTGAACACACAAAGGCTAAGAAAGCCAGACAGCCTTATTGCTGACAGGGAGAAAGTTTCAGTGGCCCAGGGAGAAGATCAAACTGGCCACAACATTCCTGTAAGCCAAAGCCTAAACTAGAGCAAGGCCCTAACCCTATTCAGTTCTATAAAGGCAGAGAGAGATGAGAAAGCAGCAGAGGTCTGAGGCTAGCAGAGGTTGCTTCATGAGGCTGAAGGAGAGGCCGCATCTCCATAATACGAAAGTAAAAGGTGAAGTAGCAAGCGGTCCAGAGTACCTAACTAAGGTGATTAAAGAAGGCGGCTACACTAAACAACAGATTTCCAGTGCAGACAAAGTAGCCTCATATTGGAGAAGATGACATGCAGACTCTCGCTGCTGGAGAGGAGAAGTCAGTGCTTGGCATCAGAACTTCAACGGGCAAACTGACTCACAGACACAGAGAGCCAACTAGTGGTTACTGGTGTAGGGGACAGAGAACAGAAGGGTGGAGAGTGAGGTACAAATGACCAAGTGTAAGACTGGCTCAAAGATGCACTGTGCAACACAGGGAAGATAGCCAATATTTTGTAATAACTGTAAATGGAAAGTAACCTTGAATAGAACTTGTATCCTACTGTTGTGTGAAAACTGTATAAATCTCAATTATGTTGAACTGGTTCACTGAGCTTTTCAGGTCTACTATATGATTCTACTTCTCTGTATAGTCTATTAATTTTTGAGAGTTTGATATTGAAATTTCAACTAAAAATCTACTAAAAATGTATCTATTTAAAAAGATAATTGTAATATATAGTGGAACTATATATAACCTTGTTCTGTATTTTCCAAGTCTCCTGTAAACATGTTATCGTATTTTCATAATTAAAAAAAAATGTTAAAAAAAAAAGCAAAATAGAAAAGAAAAAAATTTAATGGTTAATTAAACAAGAAAATATACTTCTCTTCCACCACCAAAAAAAGAAAAAAAAAAAAAAGAAAAGATGAGCTGCCTCTCTCGTGAGGGACTAATGAAGCTGGTGATTTGAAGTAGAAGCCAATGCTCATTTGTGGTTCCAAAGATCACAGGGTCCTTAAGAATTATACTAAATCTACTCTGCCTGCGCTCTACAAATGGAAGAACAAAGCCTAGATGACAGCACATCTGTCAACAACAGGGTCTACTGAATATTTAAAACCCACTGTTGAGACCTACTACTCAGGAAAAAATTCCTTTCAAAATATTACTGCTCACAGACAATGCACTTGGTCACCAGAAAGCTCTGATGGAGCTATACAGTGATTAATGTTGTTTTCATGCCTGTGAATACAGTATCCATTCTGCAGCCCATGGATCAAGGAGTAATCTTACCTTTCAAGTCTTATTATTTAAGAAATAACTTTTGTAAGGCTTTAGTGCCCTAGATAGTGATTCCTCTGATAGATCTGGGCAAAAGAAACTGAAAATCATTTGGGAAGGATTCACCATTCTACATGCCATTAACAACATTCATAATTCATGGGAAG
Source organism: Antilocapra americana (assembly GCA_007570785.1). NCBI lineage: Eukaryota > Metazoa > Chordata > Mammalia > Artiodactyla > Antilocapridae > Antilocapra > Antilocapra americana. The sequence continues at coordinate 312,488 of ML663577.1, forward strand.
AGGCCAAAATATCAACACTAACACGAGTTAGGAAGAAGTTGACTTCAATCCTCACGGATGGCTTTGAGGGGTTCAAGACTTCAGTGGAGGAAATCACTGTGGATGTGGAATAGCAAGAGAAACTAGAATTAGAAGTTGAGTTGAAGATGTGACTAAATTGTTGCAATCTCATGATAAAAGCTGAACAGATGACAGCTACCTCTAATGGATGAGCAAAGAGAATAGTTTCTTGATGGAATCTGTTCCTGGTAAAGATCCTGTGAAGACTGTTGAGGTGTCAACAAGAGTCAGAATATTTATAAACTTTGACAAAAAAGCAGTGGCAGGGTTTGAGAAGATTGATTCCAATTTTGTAAGAAGTTCTTCTAATAAAATGCTATCAATCAGCACTGCATGTTACAGAGAATCCATTCATGAAACACAGGGTTAACTGATACAGAAAACTTCATTGTTCTTATTTTATGAAAATGCCACCACTACCCCTACCTTTAGTAATCACCATCCTCATCAGTAAGCAGTTATTCACACAGAGGCAAAAAAAAAAAAAATGTATTATGACTTACTGAAGGCTCAGATGATGGTAAGCGTTTTTGAGCAATCCAGTACAGCAAAACTGAGGTTTGTACATTTTTTTATACATAATGCTGTTGTTCTTGTTTAGTCACTAAGTTGTGTCTGACTCTTTGCAACCCCACGGATTATATACAGCATGCCTGGCTCCTCGATCCTCCGATATCCCTGAGCTTGCTCAAATTCATGTCCACTGAGTTGGTGATACTATCTAACCATCTCATCCCCTGCTGCCCTCTTCACATTTTGCCTTCAATCTTTCCCACCATCAGGATCTTTTTCAATTAGTTGGTTCTTCGCATCAAGTGGCCAAAGTATTGGACATAATGCTACTGTGTATTTACTGATGATAGTATAATATAAACATCTTTTTTATGTACTGGGAAACCACAAAGACCATGCGACTCACTCTGTTGTGGTATCTGCTTTACTTCGGTGGTGTGGAACTAAAACCACAGTATCTCCAAGGTATGCCTACAGATGTTAAGACAAGAAATATATTACTAGAGATGAAGAAGGCCACTTCATAATGACAAAAACAAAGGTCAATAAAAACAAGAAGATAAAAGAATGGAAAAAGATATACTATGAAAACAGAAACCAAAAGAGAGCTGAAGTGACTATACTAATATCAGGAGAAAACAGAAGAAGTTATGTGAAAATTTATTACTAAAGATAAGGAAGGATGGCCATAACAGTTTGAAACAAATAGGCATCTCATGACAGAGACCCAAAAAACAGGAAGTAAAAACCGACCGAACTAAAGAGAAATACACATTTCAACAAGGGAGTTGGTGACTTTCACTTTCAGTAACAGCTAGAACTAGGCAGAGGTCAACAAAAAAAAGACTACTACAAACCAAGTATACCTAAAAGACATTTACAGAACGCTCTGCTCCATAACAGTTGCAGAATATACATTCTTTTCAAGCGCACATGAAACATTCTCCAGGATAGGGTACATGTTAGGCTGTAAAACAAGTCTCAGTCTATTTGGAGGGATTAAAAATTATACAACATACGTTCTCTGACCACAATGGAATGAACTTAAAAATCAACAGCAGAAGGAAATCCAAAAATACGTAAAAATTAAATAATATATATAAAATGGACAAAGACATCCCATGAAAAATAAAACTACAGCCCAATGATCCTACGAATATAAACACAAAAATCCTTAATAATAAACTAGCAAATCGAATCATAAAAAGGATTGTACACCATGACCAAATACACACACAAGGTTGGTTCAGCATACAATAGTAAATCAATACAATGCTGTGAACAGTCACAGAATAAAGAGAAAAAAACACAGTCATTTCAATAAATGCAGAAAAAAATATTCATAAAATTCATCACCTTGTCATAACAGTAACAGAAAAAAAAATCAACAAATAAATAAAATGGAATTTCTTCCACTTGATGAAAGGCATCTACAAAACCCTTACAATTAACATCATACTTAACTGTGAAAAGCTGAATGTTTTCTCTAAAATCAGAAATAAGGATGCCTGTTCACCAGCTTTCATTCAACATTGTACTAGAGTGTCTAGCTAGGGCAATTAGGCAAACGAGAAATCAAAGGCATTCATTCAGACTGAAAAGGATGAAGTAAAACTATTTCTATTCACTCATTACATGATCTTGTAGATAGAAAATTCTAAGGAATTCATGAAAAAAGAAACTATTAGAACCAATAACTGAGTTCAGCAAGGCTGAAGAAAAAAACATCAATATCTAAAATTCAACTGTATTTCTATATACTAACGAACAATCTTAAAATTAAGAAAACAATGCCATTTACAATAACATCAAAAAGAAATAAAATACTTGAAGTACAAGATTTATACAGTGAAAACTACAGAACATTATGGAGAGAAACTAAAGCATTAAATAAATGGAAAGACAGTTCATGTTCACGGACTGCAATTTAATATTGTTAAGATGGCAATATTTCCCAAATTAGTCTACAGATTCAACTCAATCAGCATCAAAATTTCAGCTTAGTTTGCAAAAAATTGACAGGCTGACTCTAAAACTCACATAGAAATGCAAAGAACCCTGTATAGCCAAAATTATCTTGAAAAAGAATAAAGTTGGAGGATTCACACTTTCAACTTTCAAAATTTACTATAAAGCTACAGTAATCAAGACAATGTGGTACTGGCATAAAGATACACATACAGGGAATTCCCTGCAGGTCCAATGGTTAAGGACTGCATGCTTTCACTGCTGATGCAGCAAGTTCAACCTCTGATTGGGGAGCTAAGATCCTACAAGCCACGTGGCACAGCCAAAAAAATAAAAAGGCACACATACAGAAAATGGAATCGAATTGAAATTCCATATATAAGCCCTTATATATGTGGTCACTTCTCCCTCAACAAAAGAGATAATACAATTGAATCTCTGACAAAGGAATAAAAGCAACTCAATGAAAGGTTAGCTTTTTCAACAAATGAAACCGAGACAGCCGTTAAGACACAGGCAAAAGAATAAAACTGAACCCCTATTTTCACACCATAGAAAAAGTTAACTTGAAATGTAACACAGGAGTGAGTCTACATAAGCTTGGTATAGATAACATTTCTTAAGTAGGACACCAAAAAACACAATGACAAAAAAGAAAAGTCAAAAGTAAAATCTTTCCGACTTCCCTGGTGGTACAGTTGATAGGCATCCGCCTGCCAATGCAGGGGACATGGGTTCCATCCCTGGCCACCGAGCAATAAAGCCCGTTGTGCGCAGCAACTACGCGTGCCCTAGAGCCCACGCTCCACCACAGCAGGAGCCACTGCGACAAGAAGCCTGTGCACAGCAACGAAGAGGAGTTCTCTCTGTGGAACCGCAAACACGGCCTTCTGTTTCAGTCTTACATCAATATGACAGAAAACGTAAAAGTAACCAAAGGGGAAAAATGCATGCAAGGTTACTTTTGGGGGTGATGAGAAAACAGTCTAAAGTTAAAGAGTGGTGATGGCTGTACAACTCTAAGAATGTACACTTAAAAAGGGTAAACTTTAGCGTATGTGAATTGTATCTTGATAAAGCTGCTATCTGAAAAACCTGATTAACAAATATGAGTTCAAAGATTATAGTTTAAATATAAGTGAGCTTAAAATCTCATCTAAGAATTTCAAAACACAGCTGTATCTAATGATCTATAATAAAAATAAATATGCCAATTAGTTTTTAATAATAATTAAAAAACAATATATTTAAGATGTAACAGGTGAAAAATGTCACGATGCCTTCTAAGCAGTTAACATTCTTGGTCTTAAAAAGGGGGGCACACACTAGGTACACATCAGAGTTAACAGGCAATACAGAGCAGCATTACATTTTGAGGAGGGTACTACCAACACAGAAGAGAGGGACTCACAAGAGGAGGAAACAGCGACATGAACCCGAATTTAGGCTGGTTTCCTATTCTGAGTCATCATTTTGAGTAGAGCCTGTTCCTGGCAAATATTACATACTAAGCAAGAGAACACATGCAAAAAGCAGCTTGGAACTGTCCTATTGCAAAATAGCTCCCAACAGACATAAGGTATAGGGCTTTTAAGAACAACTCTGGAATGTAATATATTATTTTCTCATTAGATGTCTAGTGCAAGTGATACCCAAGTAACAGTTAATGAGCACTTAATCTAAATTGATAATAAATACACCTATCAATGGGGCTTCCCTGGCTCAGTTGGTAAAGAATCCACCTGCAATGCCGGAGATCTGGGTTCGATCTCTGGGTGAGGAATTTACTCTGAAGAAGGAAATGGCAACCCACTCCAGTATTCTTGCCTGGGAAATTCCATGGACAGAGGAGCCTGGTGGGCTTCAGTCCATGTGGTCACAAGAGCCAGACACGACTGAGCCACCAAACCACTACCACCACACTTATCAAAAGTTCACTATGTTCCAGACAAGGTACTGGGCTTTGGGGACAGAGATGAAGACACAGTTCTCATCTTCAGAGACCAAGAAGACAAAGGGTGGACCCAAGCCAGGTTGTGGGTGGTGGTGTACAGGCAGGCAAACAGCTGATGTTTAAGGGAAACTGCGTTACAAGCAGAGGGCTACAGAGCTTCCAGATTTCAAAACTGGTTATTACTCTATTCTTCAAGTATATTAACTAATAAAACTTGAACATTTTCACCTTTTTTGACCATCTGAGGCAATGTCTTTTCTTTTTATTATGATAGCCTGCCAATTTTATTTATAATTGAAAGACATTTAAGCTTTGAAAATGCTTTACAATATTTATGTAAATGTAGCTTGTTAGGGATGCACAATTCTGTCACTAAAGCAGAAAAGAAATGAGCTCACAAAAAATTCTTGAATATCACTTTTAACCTGAAAAATTTCTAATAACACTGAATCCTATGTATCTGGTCATTCAAGAAAAATAAGAAATGAGTTAATGCTCTATATTCTGATTCCTAAATTAGACATTTTAAGATTAGAACCAAAACAATTGCTGGAAACACAATTTAGGCTATTTCCTAAAGAAGTAATTTTACTTATGCCCATAAATAATACAAGTATAAACAAGATCTCCATAACTCCCATGATATGATAATGTCATAAACACACTAGAAATTCATATAGCTGTGATTATAACTTCAATACTGGCAAATGGTTTAGAATAAGGCTTACTGTTTGTCTATAAATGGGTTTAGCACTTTTAATTGCTGGAAATAGTTTTTCACAGAATTGACAAACACTGTTTCTGTATAGTGTAAATCTACCTTCACAGAGGTAGAGATCTTTAGATTTAACATGTAGATTATCTTGACAAAAATATTTCTCAGCATGAAATCTTCTATATTTACAGTTAGACATGAGCATATATGCCACTATACATATCTGGAAACTTGCCTGTTTGAAAAATGCAGATGAGCCAACATGAACACTGTACAGGCACTAACTAACTCAACTGAGGGCTGGGTATACAAAACAGTGTAATTTACTCAGCCCTTGCAACTAGCCTTTAAGTATTATTGTGTAAGCATTAAGGTTAATAACAGAATTTTAATATTTACTTAGAAAACTATCTTCAAAGAAACTATCAAACCTTTTGCTTTTAAACTCAATTTAAACCTTCTTTGTTTAAAGAAGTAGAACCTACCTATTAAACCAATACTGCCTGCTGTTCAGAGATAAGCTCTGCTCTAGTCTAGCCACTAACCCAACAAATACAAAAAAAAAAAAATTAAGGGATAGAAGATTGCCAATATTGCTTAAAAGTTTATGCTAATACTAAATTTGATTACTGAACTATTTTGTTAGCCAACAATGTACTCAAAAGAACTTCCAAATGTTTGATTAATGTAGAGAAGAATGAAGATGCCAAATTGATGCCTAATCATTTTTCCATGATTTTTAAAAATGCATTTGTCCATTACCTAAAATAAACAATTAGCACCATATATGTCAAGTGCTTAAGGAAAAAAAGATGAAAACTTGAACATTTGATTTCAATTCACTAACTTACAACTTTCTAGTGAAAGTTGAGACCTCAGACTTGTCAGCTTTATTTATTTTTCAGAGCAATTCAGAGATAGTTCCATGCAAATCTATTAATAATACGATCTCTTATTCCAGACTAGATGATTCCTAAAATACTGCTTACTGAAGAAAGAGATGATGGACAAGTGCAGGTGGTTCCCAAATCACTAATATACTTAAGTCTGTCGGCAAATTGCTTTCTTGAAATTAATTTTCATTCCATATTATGAGCAGTAGAGAATTTCTTAACTGTTCTAGAAAAGCGGACATTTCTCATGGTCCCTTTCTTTTGTAGCCCTTGGTGTTGATTCAATACATAGAAACAAGGTTTTCATGTATTCATTCAAGGTGTCTTTCAATTCAAAAAACAATTCAAAAGTGGTATCTTACATATGGGCTTCCCTGGTGGCTCAGATGGTAAGGAATCCACCTGCAATCTAGGAGACCCACGTGATCCCAGGGTCAGAAAGATGCCCCTGGAGCGGAGAATGGGTACTTACTCCAGTATTCTTGCTTGGAGAATCCCACGGACAGAGGAGCTTGGTGAGTTGCAGTCTGTGCACTCACAAAGAGTCGGATGCCACTGAGCAACACATAGGATTTGTCCTTTATCATTTAGATTTAAGGTCTGAGATTTATATATCGTTGATCTCAGGGACAAAAAAGCTGGTAGCTGTAGCTAGACAGCAGGAAGAAGGAGTAAGATGGTAAAGGGGGATTTAGATATATGCAGAGAAAAATGAGTGAGAGGCAAAGGAGAACTAGCATGTCTCCTGACTACTTAGCTTCTCTGTGTCAGGGATGGTGCCCAACCCCACGAGGCAAGGAGGCAAAATATGTCACTGTGCCCGGTATCTGTCATGCGCAAAACTGAGGCTCAGATAGGGCAAGTCACTCAAAGCTATTTTTTACGGTCTCTTGCCTGATGCTAACAGTCACTCACGGATTCAGAACGGGATGAGAATTCAGATCCAGGTTTCTCCAAATCTCTTGTTCTAGATTAAGTACTCTGGAGGTATTCCAGTTCCTCCTAAAACTGGTAGGAGGGCTCAGTGCCTAAAAGCACCACTCCAGAATGGAGGTAAATTGTTTTTAAAAAACAACCAAACAAAAATTTTATATAATGTACCCTAAGCTAAGAATTGACAAGGTAACAGAGAATTGATTCTTGACTGCTTTTCTTCCAAAACACTTGTATTTCTTAATTCAGTGACATTCCTAAAGTTTTAGGTAAGAGGTTTTCTAGGATAAACAAGCACCTTTTATTCTTAAATTTTATTGAAATTTCCTTTACTATATATTCCCATGACAGATCTAAATGTTGGTTCTGTTACCACCATCTGCTTGCTGTGTGACCTTGAATAAGCTTCTTAACCTCTCTATGCGCGGAAGTTTTCTCAACAGAAAGCAGAGAACAGTGCCTGCCTTGCAGGATTATTATGCAGATGGGAAAGCATCCTTGTAGAAGACCAACCACCACAAACAGGCACATCCTACCCAGTGGCCCAGACCGCTCTTCAAGCTTCCGATGAGGGTTTCTATATCCCTGTGAGACTCTTCAACTTCCATGAAGAACTCAGTGTTCTAATTCGAATATGTTTCTTCTCTGAAGAAACTACCCCTAGTCTCTGAAACTTGGTGTCACCTTCTCAATTAGTCGGTCCCCATACCACATTGATTCTACCTCAGAAATTTCTCCTCAGCCACCATTGGCTGAGACCCTTGCTGCACGCTGCGCAGGCTGCAGCCAACACTCATCATCAGGACTGGTCCCTGCCACTGTTCTAGGCCCACTCTTGTGTCCTCTTCAAAATGCCGGTGATCTTTCTAAACAAAACAAAAACTAACCTAAACCAAGAAAAGGGATCTGATCCCATCACTTACTTGCTCATGAACCTCCTTTAGATCCCAACTGCCTTAAGTACCTAGAAAGTAAAAGCACAGCACTGACTGGCATGCGAAGCTCTTCACCATCTGACCACAACCTACAAACAGAGCCTCATGAGCTTCTTCCCTAAACCCTTCTGCTCTAACCACACTGAACTCCCACGCCCCTGAGCGCACAGGACTCGCCATCGTTGATACCACGCTACCTCTATGCTCTTTCCTCTGCCTGGAGTGCTTTTTCTCCAACACAATAAATGACTACTTTTATTTTGCTATAGACTGCATGTTTGTGTCCCTTCAAAGTTCATGTGCGGAAACTGAATCCCTGATGTGATGGTATTTGGAGGTGAGTCACGAGAGCTCTGTTCTTTTCAGAGAGGCCGCAGAGCACCCCTCTGCCCTTTCAGCAGGTGAGGTTAAAGCAAGCAGACGGCTGTCCGTGAACCCGGAAGCAGGTCCTCACAGACACCAAAGCTGCTGGCACCTTGATCCTGCACTTCCCAACCCCCAGAACTATGAGAAATTGACTTCTGTTGTTTACAAGCCATCCATTCTACAGTATTTTAATAGAGTATCCTGAATAGACTAAGACAGTCTTTAAAATCAGTTCAAGGATCATTTCTTTAATACATTTTTCAAGATTCCTCCAGACTAAGGTATTCTATCTTCTGTTTTTGTACTGAATTCTTATTCAGTACTATCTAGAAGCTGTGAGTACATCAATGAATAAGACAGACACACTATGCCTTTGAGGCTTTGAGATACACTACCTATCAGAAAAGACAATTACATAAGGGGTTATAATTTCTTATAAGGAGCATGCTATAATAACAAGAGTATTATGAAAGTGTATAAAAAGGGGAACCCAGGGGATATTATTTCACCTTAAAAAGGAAGCAAATCCTGTTATATGCTATAACATGGATGAACCTTGGGTTTACCGTGCTACTCCACTTACACGAGGTATCTGAGATAGTCAAATTCATAGAAACAAAAAGAAAGGTGGTTAGCAGGAGCTTGGGCTTCCCTGGTGGCTCAGAGGGTAAAGCGTCTGCCCGCAATGTGGGAAACCTGGGTTCGATCTCTAGGTCGGGAAGATCCCCTGGAGAAGGAAATGGCAACCCTACCCTAGTATTCCTGCCTGGAGAATCCCATGGATGGAGAAGCCTGGTGGGCTATATATATATAGTCCATGAAGTCAGAGAGAGTCAGACACGACTGAGTCACTTCACTTAGCAGGAGCTGGGGGGAGGGGAAAAAGAGGAACTGTAGTTTAACTGGTATAGAGTTTCAGTTTTACAAGATGAAAAAGTTCTGGAGATCTGCTTCACAAAAGGTAACTATAATTAACTGTGCACGCAAAAATGGCTAAGATGGTAAATTTTATGTTTTGTGTTTTTCATAATTTTTCAACTACATATTGAATAATTTCAATATTCTTTTCAAAAAAAAAGAAGGGGACCCAGCCTATCATAATCAAAGATAGCCTAAAAATGAACTGACATTTAGGCTGAGACCTAAGTAAGCATCCAGCATCTTCAGCCTCGCTCACAGGGTCAGTGCTCAGTCCTCCCTGACCTCACCCAGCAGCGACAGTTCACACTGCTGATTGCTCCATCCTCCCTGAAACACCTCCTCCATGTGGCTTCCGGGACAGATCCACTCCATGGTGTCTCTTGCTTCACTAGCCACTCCTCACTCCCCTCAGCTGGTCCCTCTCATCACCTCAGTCCCTAAACAATGGAGTACCCGGGAACCCAGTCCCCAGAAATCTATGTTAGACACACGCATTGCCTGGGTGACCTCACTGAAATACTGTAGAGTACGACTGTTGCGCAGGGCTAAGCTCTGAACCAAACCACTGCTAACACCTAAGATATTTGTCGACCATGAGAAACCACTTTCTGCTCCTTTGGAGGGCTGCTGGCCCTGCTGAGACAGCACAGTGTAACGGTCTTCAATACCATCCCCAAGCTGAAAGCCCTCACAGCTTATCTGCAGCATGGACCTCTTCCTAGACACCAGGCACCTATCCAGTGCCTCCTCTGACATCTACACTAGGAATATTTACTAGGCATCTCAAATAAACACACCTGAAAACAGACTCTGGGTCTTTCCCGTAAGATCACATTACCTCCCTGCTCAGAACCCTCAATGCTCGACTCCATTTTGACAAAAAGGCCGTTTCAGCTGCCTCCAGGGCCTCTGCTTCACCTCTGAATCTCATCTGAAAGGCATCCCCATCCCCCAGGCCAGCATGCTCTCTGCCCCATTCCTTGTTTCATCTTTTTCTACGGCACTCACCATCTAACATTCTACACGTAATTGTTTGCTGTCTTCCCTCAGCCAGAATATAAGCTCCGCCAGGGCAGAATTTTTGCTTTGGCTGTTGCATCAATAGCCCTTGATACAGAGCAGGTGTTCAATAAATATTTGGCGAATGAATGAATGAATGTTAAGCATCTAATAAATACTTAGGAAATGAAAGAGAAGGGGAAAGGATTCTAGGCCTAGGGAATTTTATGTGTGAGTCTACCAGAGACAGTGTGGCATATTTAAAGCACATTCTCTATCTCCATAACAACAACTACTGAGTTGCATTAAACTTTACCTATTTACAGGTGTGGTGCCCTAATTGGATTGTGTTACTCAACAAGCTGGGGGCTTCCTTGTAGCTCAGCTGGTAAAGAATCTACCTGCAATACAGGAAACCCTGGTTCAATTCCTGGGTAGGGAAGTTCCCCTGGAGAAGGGAGAGGCTACCCACCAGTATTCTCGGGCTTCCCTGGTGCTCAGACAGTAAAGAATCTCCCTTCCACAACCTCAGAAATGTCCCAGAGCTTCTGTCTAAATAGGTCTAGTAACCAAAGGCCTACGACACTTTTTAAGGCTGCCTGTTCTTTTTTTCGCACAGATAAAAGTTCAACTGAAATCTCTCTCAATGTAATTTTAACTAATACCTAGCAGACCACAGTCAGATGGGATCTAGTATTTTCTGTGACCCTTCATTTCTACACTTGTGAAAAGAAGACTGACGTTTGCTTGCCTGTAACTACAAATGGACTTTGGGCGTACTAAGTAAGATAATGTATCTAAAAATGCTCTGTAAATGCAAACATCAAATAAACAAAGTAAAGATTTGTTATGGTTATCTAAACTGCTCTTAAAAGATTATTTTGCACACTTTTGCTTACAGGAACAAAACTCCACTGAAAACACATTTATATTTCTCTTTTAAAAAGATATTCCATGCTCTCCTGGTAATACGCTCTAATTCATCTTAATCCTTACAGGCATAAAGAAATGCATTAGGCTTAACAAAAAAGGTTCAGAGTGCAGAAACGGAGGATGAAGCCAGGGCGAACAAAAGGCAGTGAAAGTAAGGCCCAGTGTGTTCTGTGCGTGGAAAGAACACAGAACTGAGGGTGACGAACAGCACGTGGGTTTAAGTCCACCACTAGCTGCATGATTTTAGACCAGGGTTTCTTGACTCTGGCATTACTGACATTTTAGGGTGGGTGATTCTTGCTGAGGGGGGCTGTCCCACGCACTGTGGGATGTATGGCAACATCCCAGGCCTCTAATCACTGTGTGCCATAGTTCCCCTCCAGAGACAACCGAAAAGGTCTCCAGGCATTACCAAGTATCCCCGGCTGGGAACCACAGTCTTATGTAAGACTTGGTATCTTCACACTTGATTTTAGTATCATCTTTGAAATGAGAACATTTACCCATAGATCTAAGATCCCTCTTTGGCTCCAAAAATGCTAAAATTCTATAAAAGATCAAAATAAAGATGACTGTAAGTGCAGTCTTATTAAAGAGAAACAAGTTATGTCATGAAGGAAGTTAATATTTTTGTTCAGTTTTCCCTATTACCTTAGTAAACAATGATAAAACTTTCTTATATATTTAAAATGATTCAATTATAAAATCTTTTAAAAAACGAGAAGAGAATTGGGTTATTTTTGAAAATGTCAATATCAAAACTCTAAAAAGACTATTCTAGAATCTACATTAAAGGGATATGATAACTAAATGCAATGCATAATTTTTTACTCAATCCTGTATATTTTTCCAACACAATGATACATCTGAAGTGCTTAATATGGGGCCTAGTACTTTATCATATGATTTTTTAAAGGTTATATTCCATTTATAGTATTATAAAATATCTGCTATACTCCCATGTTGTACAATATATCCTTGCAGCTTATTTTATACCTAATAGCTTATGCCTCTTAACCCCTTATGCCTATGTTGCCCCTCCTGTCTCCTTTCCCAACTGTTTGCTCATTTTATCTGTGAGTCCACTTCTTGGCAGTTATATTCACTAGTCTGTTTTATTTTTCAGATTCCAAGTGGTATCATACAGTATATCTTTCTCTGACTTACTTCACTTAGCATAATGCTCTCCAAGTCTATCAATGTTATGGCAATTGGCAACATTTCATTGTTTTTTATGGCTAAATAGTATTTCTTTGTATGTATGTATATATGTATATATACACATCTCCTTTATCTATTCATCTGTTGATGGAAACTTAAGTTGCTTCCATACTTTGGCAATTATAAGTAATGCTGCTATGAACATCAGCATGTATGTATCTTTTCAAATAGGGTTTTTTGTGTTTTTTTTTTTTCAGATATATACTCAAGAGTGGAATTGCCGGGTCATATGGCAGCTCTATGTTTAGCTTTTTGAGAAACCTCCATACTGTTTTCCACAGTGGCTACACCAATTTACATTCCCACCAAACATGGACAAAGGTTCCCTTTTCTCCACACCCTCGCCAACGTTTGTCATTTGTATTCTTTTAGGTGACAGCCATGATAATTTTTAATTCAATCCTGGACTGTTTTTTTTAAAAACATCTATAAAGGATATTTTTGGTACAAGTGGGGAAATCTAAATATGCACCAAATAATAGAGAATATTAATGAAACATTAAATTCCTTTGGTTGAGACAATACTACTGTGGTTCTGTTGGACAATGTTTTTGCAACTTATGTTCAAAAGGTTCAGGGAAAAAAGTGTGTGTGTGTGTGTGTGTGTGTGTGTGTGTGTATGTAGGTGTCTGTCTTTAGAGACAGGAGAGAGAAAGTCAGTGCGATATAACATTTGGAACTGTTGAATCCAGGCGAAAGGTATGCAAGTGTTCACTGTACCTTCTTCCAACTTTTCTGTAGGCTGGAAATCGCTCAAGGTAAAAATTTTGGAAAAATACATCTAGTATACAAATCAAATTACATACACATTGGATTTGTCATTGGCTGGAGCACACACACCTTTTCTAAAGCTTTATTAAGTACTTTTACCAATCCTCTCCACTCCTGGGAGAGCTGGGGGCCCTGTTGGGGACAAGTTATTCTGAAGACACAGCCTGATCTGTTGCTGATTACCCCTACCACCCTTCAGGATCACTGCAATAGGCTACGAGCTCCTAAGAAGCAATAAGAAGCCAGATCAGTGCCAAAGGCATTCAACAAATATTTGTTCAGTGCTGCATAAATGCTTCCCACACTATTGTTTCCTTCCTTTTCCTACTTTTACACGTATCGTTTTTTTTTTTCTTTTACATTAGGGTAAGGAAGAAGGGATAAAAACCAATTAGCATCTCAATAGCTTTACTTAAAAATAAACTCACTTGGATTAATAGTAATATCATTAATCATTATTATGTTAATAAATGAAACAAATAGGACAATCTGAAACAGAAAAGACACTAAAAATCAGTTTACTATTATAATTATTCTGTATCCTATTTTTCTTTCTTTTCCATAAGTGACAGTTTCTGCAAATAATCTTCTCCTTACTGAGGCTGAGCTCAACTAAGCCATTGTAATAAGAACAGACTGGCAAATAGTCCTACAAAGGCTAAAAAAACCTTTTGTTTCTTCTAAGGCAATGGCACCCCACTCCAATACTCTTGCCTGGAAAATCCCATGGATGGAGCAGCCTGGTAGGCTGCAGTTCATGGGGTCACAAAGAGTCAGACACAATTGAGCAACTTCACTTTCACTTTCATGCATTGGAGAAGGAAATGGCAACCCACTTCAGTGTTCTTGCTGGAGAATCCCAGGGACGGCGGAGCCTGGTGGTCTGCCGTCTATGGGGTCGCACAGAGTCGGACACGACTGAAGCAACTTAGCAGTAGCATTAAGGCATGTATGGATGTGAGAGTTGGACCACAAAGAAAGCTGAGTGCTGAAGAACTGATGCTTTTGAACTGTGGTGCTGGAGAAGACTCTTAAGAGTCCCTTGCACTGCAAGGAGATCCAACCAGTCAATCCTAAAGGAAAACAACCCTGAATATTCATTGGAAGGACTGATGCTGAAGCTGACGCTCCAATACTTTGGCCAACTGATGCAAAGAACTGACTCACTGGAAAAGACCCTGATGCTGGGAAAGACTGAAGGCAGGAAAAGGGGATGACAGGATAAGATGGTTAGATGGCATTACCGACTCAATGGACATGAGTTTGCGTAAGCTCCAGGCATTGGTGATGAACAGGGAAACCTAGTGTGCTGCAGTCCATGGGGTCACAAAGAGTCAGATACAACTGAACTGAACTGATCATACATTATGTTCTTTCTTGTGTACAGTATTTTTCTATGAGCTACAGAAAAAACTTACAAAGCAGAGGGAGTGGTGCTGAATACCAACTTCACATTTAATGCATTGTGTCCAAAATGGTGTCCATTAGAAAGATACTGCCAACAGTTCAAAAAAAGTTGCCACAAACTGTGGGTGGTGTGTGTACTCAGATGCAAAGTCGTGTTTAACTCTTCGCAACCCCCTGAACTGTAGTCCACTAGGCTGCCCTCTCCATGGGATTATCTAGGCAAGAATACCATAGTGGGTTGCCATTTCCTCCTCTACTGGGTCTTCCTGACCCAGGAATAGAACCTGCATTGCAGGTAGATTCTTTATCACTGTACCACCCGGGAAGCCATCCACAAACTGTAAAACAATGAAAATACCAAGACAGAAATCTGCTATAGGGCTACCAAAATACTTGTTACCTTCAAGCTACGGTATAGTTCAGGCAAGATTCACTTTAAGAAACTGAGGTAAGAAAGAAGGGGTAAAAACAAAAAAAAATTAAACAGTGTCTCCATAGCTTTACTTCAAAATAAACTCACTTGGATTAACAGTAACATCATTAATCATTATTATTGATAAACGCACCATTCCCAACATTACTTGATGTACGTGAATGTGCATCTGTGTTCCAAAAGGTTGACACAAATTAAATATTCTCCAGATCAGATTTTTTTATTATGTACCTCTTATGTCAAGCATGGTCCACTCAGACAACCATATACTCCTTTCTGAATTGGGAAAGGAGTATGTCAAGGATGTATATTGTCACCCTGCTTATTTAACTTATATGCAGAGTACATCATGTGAAATTCTTGGCTGGAAGAATCACAAGCTAGAATCAAGATTGTCAGGAGAAATATCAATAACAACAGATACACAGATGACACCACCCTTATGACAGAAAGCAAAGAGGAACTGAAGAGCCTCTTGATGAAGGTAAAAGAGGAGAGTGAAAAAGCTGGCCTAAAAATCAACATTCAAAAAAGAGAAATAACAGCATCTGGTCCCATCACTTCATGGCAAATAGACACAGAAACAATGGAAACAGTGACACTTTATTTTTGGGGGCTCCAAAATCACTGCAGATGGTGACTGCAGCCATGAAATTAAAAGACACTTGCTCCTTGAAAGAAAGGCTATGACAAACCTAGACAGCGTACTAAAAAGCAGAGATATTACTTTGCTGACGAAGGTCTGTATGGTCAAAGCTATGGTTTTTCCTAGTAGTAACGTACAGATATGACAGCTGGACAACAAAATGTCTGAGGGCCAAAGAACTGATACATTCAGACTGGTGCTGGCGAAGATTTTTGAGAGTCCCTTGGACATCAAGGAGACCAAACCAGTCAAACCTAAAGGAAACAAGCCTGAATATTCATAGGAAGGGTTGATGCTGAAGCTGAAGCGCCAGTACTTTGGCCACCTGATATGAAGAGCCAACTCATGTGAAAAGACCTTGATGCTGGGAAAGATTGAAAGCAGGAGGAGAAGGGGACAACAGAGGAAGAGATGGTTAGATGGCATCACTGACTCAATGGACATGAGTTTGAGCAAACTCTGGCAAATAGTGAACAGAGAAGCCTAGCGTGCTGCAGTCCATGGGGTTGCAAAGAGCCTGACATAACTGAGCAACTGAGCAACAACAAATGTCAAGCGTTCCCCTGGACTTTGTGCTAAATAGAGATGATCAGACCCTGACCTCAAAAGACTTACAATTCAGTCTGGGTAACAAATATATAAATGATTCCAATACACGGGGATAAATGCTATGACTGAGCACTGTATGTAAGGGTTTCTATTCAAACTCAAGAAGGGATCTTTAACTGGGTAAAGGGGAAGAGAGAATAGGAGGAAGTGGAATAGAAGGCATCAAGCTCTAAAAGAAAACCAGTAGCAAACCTAACTAACAGTACATGTGGTTTGGTTAACATCTGGAATTTCATGGGACTTACGAGACTGAAATAGGAGGATGTTCAATATCTAACTCTGCCAACTACAGGTTTGTGTTAAATCTACTTTGTGGAGAAAGGATCAAGTACAAGGATCAAACTGGTGTTACATAGCACTGTTGGACTAACTCTCCTGGTCCAATATGACAAGAGAATTCCCCTTTTCTTAGGGGTGAAGGTTGAGGGGAACAGGCCAGATAGAAGGAATAGTATATGTATAGGCTGGGAGTCATAAAAGAACCTGGCATATTTTAAGGCTAATTTTTTAAAGTGGATTCTCTAAGAGTAAATCAACACACATTATGTTTTGTTTCTGTAGTCATTAAAATATATAATTAATGCAAGTGTCATGTTTTTAAGAGTATTAATATCTTTTCAAAGTATCATTCAAAATGTTTTTATTTCAAACCTATGAGTGTATAATATTTCCCAGTGGATATTTATGATAATTAGTGTATGTGATACATAGAGAACAAAAAGGCAGTTTTAAGAAAGTAAAAGATATGCAAATTAGGCATAGGTTATTTCAAGAAATCTATATACTAACTATTAAGCATATTTTAAAATATCAGTACCCATGTACAACTACAGACACTCAGGCAGGGGACCACTGATCCTTGTCAGGTTTACAAAGATGCTAAGTAGACAGATGGACACAGCTCCTTCATAAATGACAGCGCTTCTTCAACCTTCCTCTCCTCAACCCTCACCACCTTTTATAAACTTATCAACAGCTGCTGACATTAGAAAGTGCTGAATGAGAAAGCAAGGTAAACAAGATAAATATCTCCAAGGGGGAAAAAAATGAATCAAATGTCAACTTTTTGCCCCCTAACTGAAACTAGTATCTAACAAAGGAAATGGTGGTGATGAAGATACAGCACGCTTATGAGGACGGATATACAGTAAAAGACTTCCTCATGTCAGAAAGACAGTTTGGTCAAGTATACAAAATGCTTCTTGAGAAGCAGAAGGCTAATTCTCTTCCTGACTTTGCCAATGATCTGAGTCAAGGTCCTTACCCCTAAACTGACGAGATGTAACATCACAAGATCCTGATGGGTCTCTTCCAGCTTTGAAACAAATCTTCAACCTTAATCTTTAAATTTACAACTTTTAACATTTTTATTGGAACAGAGAGAGGAGAGGACAGAAAATATTCTCAGTTCTATAGGTAATTGCTCTATTTTACGAAGTGTATCTTGCCATGTATTCTTAATATTTCTCTCCGATGTTAAAATTACTGTGAACAGGGTGAATCCAAGATAACTCAGCATGGATTCTGATGCTTGATCCTCCTTAACAAATACTTGGAACTTCTTCACCACAGACATGTTTTATACTCCAACCATAAAAACCCCAGAGTAATGAAAAGCACACCAGACTTGCTTGTTATTCTCTACAGATGTCAGTATGTCTGCACACATCTCAGGAACCAACTGTTTTTTACAGTACAAGTTTTATGTATTACACATACATTTTTTGCCTGGGTAACTGAGAATGCTGATTGCTCAAGACACAATGGATATTTTCTCAAAACCAAGTATGATACACAAACTAGTGAAATATAGGACAATCTGTTGCTACTGTTGTTTAAATGTTTCATTTAAAAACATTTCAAATGAAGCAGAAGGAAATCTTACAAAATGAAAAGTATTAACATTTTAAAAGTATTATAGTATTTTAGCAAAGACAGTCCACTCTAACATAAAATTAAACACCACCCCCCACACACAAATACTGATAATAAACTAAGGATTCCGAATGTTATTAATAACAGACAAGTTTTTCATTTAGCTTTAAAAACAATCTTTTTCGGGAGGTATTATCAACAATCATAAGAGATTTTTAGCCTAAAAAAAGGCCAGTTTCTAGAGCAATTTCTCTTTCCTGGGGGGAAAAAAAACGCACAAATATGATTTTAGGACAAAACATAATGACATTTAGCTGAAATAATTAGCACCATTCTTAAAAGAGGTACTAGTTGAGAGAATCATTAACCTAATATTAAACAAACAACAAGTAAGTAAATACAAATTCTGTACATTCCATGGCACTAAAAGAAACATCACTTGAAAAAACAGTATCACTTGGTTTCCTGGCAATGAATACCACTATAGATCAAATTCCATCACAAAAAAATTCTTGAGGTACTACTCAAATGCCTTGGGGAGATCTAATCTCTTCATACTTAACCCACAATTCTTCAAGGCCTTAATTTTCTGAGTTATAACACTATGATTTACTGGACACAGAGCAAAGGAAACCCATCAGCCTTGAAACTGTAACAGAGGGGGGACCAAGGACCCGTGACTGGTTCACTCCTGTATTCTCAACATCTACTCAGTGCCCAGCATACACTCAATGCTCAATAAAAACCTACTGAATGAAGGCAGATTTAAGTGTTTTATTGAATGGGCTATTACCCATCTTGCTGCTCTGACATTTGGGGTATAAGGCCTGTTTTTATCATTGGAATTTGATTTCTATCTTTATTTAATGTAAACCAGAGTACTCTTCTAAGAACTCTCTACTTTTTTCCAGTATTTTAATAAAAATTCCAGAAACAGCAGTCTTGCCCTCGTAGAAGTAAGTAGACGTGGAAGAGTACATTGAGGTGGACAAATAACCGAAAGAGTCAAGGGAGTGGACTGTTTCTTGAAAATAGCGGACGAGACTAAGTCTGGAGCCAGCAAGAGCCCACCAACCATGAGCAGCAGTGCTCAGTTCAGTTCAGCTCCTCAGTCACGTCGGACTCTTTCCAACCCCATGGACCGCAGCACACCAGGCCTCCCGGCAGCAGTGTTCCAAGCCCCAGAAATCACAGGTGACAGGGGAAGGCTTTGTTGCCAGGTATGCATCTCTATTCTACCCCTTTGGCAAGGCAAAGCTAAACAAAAAAATCTAGGCTTTAAAAACAGCTGTTTCCAAGACAGAGTCATAGATCTTGGAGAGTCTCTAAACGCTGGCAGGTTAATCTGAAGGTGAGTCCAAACATACCTGAGTCATAGATAACAAAGTCCTAAAATCAATCAACATGGCAAAATGCTCAGAGATATTAGGTGAGGATGGGGGAAACATGGAGAAAAGGAGAAAGACAGGAAAAGCAACTCAACAGAAGCTCCATTAAAGCTCAAAATGTGACTCAAATTCGAAAAGTCCTGCTGAACCATATCTTCCGAGCCAGTTTTCTTATAGTTAGAATTAGGAACTATCTAGTAAGTACATAATCAAATATGAAATTTAGATTAAAAAAAAAAGTTCCCAATTATATGTTAGGAAGCAATATACTTTTGCCTATTTTTCAGTTACATAAAACACAAAACCTTCCTATATTTAACTTTCCTCAGTTGCAAAGTTTTAAAACAATTTTAGAATCTAGGCAAAATTTTCCTAAGAATCATGAAATACTTTAATCA
Organism: Antilocapra americana; assembly: GCA_007570785.1. Taxonomy (NCBI): domain Eukaryota; kingdom Metazoa; phylum Chordata; class Mammalia; order Artiodactyla; family Antilocapridae; genus Antilocapra; species Antilocapra americana. The sequence continues at coordinate 332,426 of ML663577.1, forward strand.
ATTTTTAAAGCTATTTTCATTTTAATGGACACCAGAGTTTGGTTTCTTTTAATAGAGCTTATATACTTTAAAAAAGCTTAATCTTTTTTTAATTCAGGAAAACAGCAGAGAATTACCTGTGCACGCTATCACCCAAAAATGACACCGTTAGTGTTTAGTTTATTTAGAAAACCAAGTGCGTATATTTACACATGCTATTTTCTGAAAGGCCTTATAGCTTTTAACTTCTCAAAGAGGCTAAAGAATGAAAATTAACCACAGATTAAGTGCAAGATGCCCACTTCATGGATAAGAAAACTGAGGCTCAGAGAAGCAAAATGACTTGCCCAATAAACTTATAGTTAGCAATCAACAGAACCCTAAAGAGAAATGTACTGTCTCCCAAATTCCTGGTTTAATATTCTTTCAAACACCATTTGATTTTTTATTTCCTTTAAGGTATTCCTCCTCCATTCATTTTACCCAGTCAAACACTGTAAGCCAGGGGTCCAAGGGACACAGAGATAAAAAGAAGTAATCCTGCTCCTCAAGCCCAGTGGAGATACAGATACATACATGTAAACACACCTCTCTGTTGGCTAAAATACGATCATTTCTTTACTTGGTGTACCGACAAAATGCCGTTGGGAGAATGTGAGACAAGCGTGCCTTGAAGAGAAACAGCATTTGAGTTAATCTCGAAGAATAAATCCATGTTAGCCAGGCAGATGCTAACTGAGGTTTGGGGATGAGAGTGAGGGGACAGATAGCCCCTGAACTGCAAGGAAGCGCATGGCACTGGAAGGCAGGAGGCGAGATGGGATGGCTAAGTATGGAGATCTTGAAAGGAAGGAGTTCAGATTTTACCTACAGGAATTAAGGAACCACTGAACGTTTTTAAGCAAGGTTATCTCATAACTAAAATTTATATTTTACAAAGATCACTCATACCCTTGAGTGGGACAGAGAAACAGTAAGGAAGGGACATGAGCAAAAACAGAGCAGTAACAGAGCAGGCAGACAGCAGGGGCAGGAGAGATATTTATGGTTAGAATTAACAGGTTACTGGATAAGAAGACAAAGTAAGGAGTCTTAAATAAATTAAATAATTGACAGATGGTGTTGCCATTAGCAGTATGGAATACCTTCACATTTTTTAGGATCTGTATTTTAAACTGCTACTAATGCTACACTGTAGGCTTTTAATGGTAAGTTGCAGAAAGCAATTAAATTTTTAACCAAAACTGCCAATATGAGTGAGGAATAGAAAGGGGCGGGGAGGAAGCCTAAAAATGTTGATCTGTTTATGAAAGCTAGAGTCTAAAAGAAGACAAAGTAGAAATTGAAAAGCACTGGCAACAGCGACTAACAGATCTTTCTTGAAAAGATTTTAACTTCAGAAACCATTTTGGAAGCCTACTGATAAAGAATGTATCATATTTACTTTTTAAATAAAATATTTCTAACATAAACATCTTAAACTTAAGTATAAACAAGTGCTGTCAACTGAATTTCACGATGCACATAACTGAAAACAACTTAAGATGCTACAAGACAGCAAACTATACTGGAATGTAAGAAGTGAGAAGACTTTGGTGGGCACTGAAAGATATTACTTATTTCCAAGAAGAAAAATAAAATCTTCAACTTAGCCCCAGAAAAAGATTCCCCCACCTATGCTTCACGGCTAAAGTATTTCAATTTTGGTAAAGATTATCAAAATGAAATGTCAACTTGATTGTGTCAACTCTTTTCTTCAGAACAAATAAAAACACACCAAACCTAATGTCATCTACTACTAATATGTGCTTAAGAAAAAACTTTTACAACTCAATTGTGACTGAAAAATATTTCAATACTGAATAATAAAAATTTCTGTGATAATAATGAGAATGAGAAATACAAACTTAAAAAAGAAACTAAAACCCCCTGGAAGGAAGGTGAGAAAAAACATCTCTTGAAAGTGAAGTCCAACTTTCTTAGCAATGCCTCCACAAAGCAGAAGTCTCAGGCTGATAGGTCCCTTGTATCCCAATTTTCCAGGTACCTGAATGCTTACTTCTTTATACGTCCAACTTTCTTCTTATTTTTTTATTTTTTAAATCAAAACCGTGGTAACATGTATTGCACAATCCAAACAGAACAGACTGTAACCTTTCTTAGAGTGTGGCATCCGTAAAAACAGCCTCTCGGGGGCACACAGCACACAAAGCTATTGTACATCACTCCATACACACTGCTCTGCCTCAAAGTTTCCTGTCCCCTCCTTTATCTCTGAGCTACTTGTCACTTCTCAGTACTGTCGAATGCAACAGTACTTCAGCAACTCGTCAACTCATGTCTGGACTACTGCAGAACACTTCTAATTTGACAGGAAACCTAATATTAAAGCTTATTTGAACTATGTTTTAAAAAAAAAACAAAAACAGCTAGGACTTCTTGGTGGCTCAGTGGTAGAAAACCCACTGCCAATGTAGGAGACACAGGTTTGACCTCTGATCCAAGAGGATCCCACATGCTGGGGAGCAACTAAGCCCGCACCACAACTTACTGAGTCTGTGCTCTAGAGCCCGGGAGCCACGCCTATGCCCTCACACGCCTCAGCTACGGAAGCCCTGGTCCTCTAGAGCCTGAGCTGCAGAGCAAGAGAAGCCACCGCATTGAGAAGCCAGTGCACCCTGACTTGAGAGTAGCCCCCAACTCGCCGCAACTAGAGAAACGCACAAGCAGCAACCAAGACCCGGAACAGTCAAAAATAAAAACAAACTAAACCACCAACCAGCGAAGTGCGTGATCTTGAGTGCACGCAGAATATGAGGGTTTTGAAATGGTTTAATCTTATGTACTTTACTTCTCATTTCTCTCTGGTATTTCAACTACGAAAAACTTCTGGGAAAGCTGAACTCCATAGACAGGAAAATTATTACTTAACCAAATCTTCCTAAATATAGTTGTTATTATTAAAAACAAAAATTTTTCATTTTTGCACCCAAATTCAAATAAAATCCGTGTTATATGCTTTTTGAGCAGTAAGCACGAAGCTGTGGAATACATTGAAGCATACTATTTAGGTTATATTACAGTTGAAATTCTTTCCTCAAATTATTAAAACAACATTTACTTTTCTAATATTGTTATTGGTTTCAAATTTTAAGCTAATAGGATTATTATGTTGTATAAAGCTGTCAATACCTACCATGATTTCACTAGAATACACCTCACTGACACACAAAAGATACTTCTTTCATGCCAAATTACATTCATTCTAATAGCAAATGGTCAGGTAATTACAAGCTGGATGAACTCATATGCCCAGTTTGCAAAGGAAACACATATACACTAGATTATAAAGAAATTCTTATTTCAAAATTAATCTTTCAGAGTCTCTATTTTTCATGTACTTTCAACTGAATCTTGGAATTCTTTTTTCCCTTTTCTTGGCCTTGCCCCGTGGTATGCAGAATCTTACCGTGGTATGCAGAATCTTAGTTCCCAGCCCAGGGATGGAACTGCTTGCTGCCCCTTGTACTGGGGGCAGAGTCTTAACCACTGGATTGCCAAGGAAGTCCTGGGAATTATTTTATTTTTTAACTCTAAAACTTATAAACAGATTCCACATTTTCTAATTTAACAAGTCACAGTAGATCAGAAACTGTAAATAATATATTCAAATCACAAATAACTAACATTTATAAGATATTTACTCCACATTCAAATGAGCTAGGATTGTATATTTTAGAGGAAAAAAAGGACATGAGTTTTAATATAAACCTTAGTATATTATATAATATATAATGTATTATAATTTTAATTCATGCCCACTTGATACTAAAAGAAAAAAAAAAGAGACAAAAATTAGGAGTTACAAATTAATGTGATTTTTATGTGATTTATATATATTCTAGAAGGACCAACTTTGGGGCTCTTTAACAAAAAGCAATGAAATCATGCAAACACTTCTGACAAAATATTTCCAGAAGACTACCCACAATTAAAGAGGAACAAAACAAGGAGTTCCCAATATTAGTGAGATCACAGCATCAAATGTCACTTCTAGGAATAAGAATTAACATGAAACTCAGCATTCAGGTATTTCTAACTGTTAAAACTCTCCTTGCAAAAAAACTCCATTTTAGTATTTTCTAAAGACAAAACAAGGAAACTCAGTAACAAGTAAGGTATATTGCACAAGTGTTAAATTTTAAAATGTGCCTAAAAGGGTTCCTGGTTCTAAGTTCGAACTCTCTGGATAGGATCACAGTTCTTAAAAGGACCAACTCTGTCCCAGCTCTAGGAGGGCAGAACCAGGGGGCATGCCCTGAATAGCGGTCAGGGGGGCTGACATTAACCAGAAAAGAAACACTGAAGAATTCTAACAGTGGGGGTATTAAACATCTGGATAAGTTATTTGGAGCAGCTGTGAGATCTCACTCTCTTTAATAATAGAAGACTCCTACCTGCTGTACAAAGGTTGTGAAGTAATGTTATTCAAAATCAAAACTGGTGAACTTTTCAAAATCCCATCCAGACCAAGACACTGAGAATTAATACACATCTACACCCAGCACAACTTTCTGCAAAACAGTACCTTTACGTCACTGGAAGGTTATCCAAAAAGTGGCTTTCTGTGCAGTGTTATGCATTCTACTAGATATCTGAGTCTTTTCTATCTGCATTCTCCTTGGTGCTACTGAACCAGAAGTTAACTGCTTTTACTTTTCAAATTTTAATTTTTAAATCAAATCCTAATTATAGCACCAGTCCAAATCACTAAACTGATTTACCTAACTGCATGACCTTGGGAAATCACTTCTTAAAACACTAGAGGCTTGCACTAAGATCCACCAGAATGTAACCTCCACATTCTTCTCCCCAGCCCCGGGACCTGGAAGGATTAAATGCTTACCAAACAAGAGGACTGCTCCTGTTACCAGATGACAAATACAAAATAAATGTAATCATTTTTTTCGTTTTTAACAATTGGATTTTGATCTGTATATTCCCAAACATTTTTAAGAGGACACTGAAACTGAAATTTCCTATTGGGCCAATACAAATTTATATAATTTCAGACAAGGACCTCATTTTTAAGAAATAAAACAAGTAGATTATGCAAGGGCTGACAACCTTCACCTTGTTTATTACACTTTCTTTTCTCCAACCTTTTGCTGTGTCCTGTCCCTTTTTCATTTGAAAGGCAGGCAGCTGGTAGGGAGAGAGTGCACTGGACTTGCAGTGAGTGGGCCTGGATCCTAGTCCCATCTCTTTCCTGAGCTGACTCTGTGGGGACATGTCACTTCCCCTTTGGGGCTTACCCTCATGCATATGTAAAACCAAGGAGACAAACTAAGCATTAATTTCTGAAACCTTCTTTAAAAAGGTGTGATTCTCCCTTCATTCTATCCATTATCCCATTATCCTATTCTATCCATTATCCTATTCCCAATGCCTTGATTCAGCTCTTGCAAGCCACATCTTTCCTAGGAACCTCAAATTTGTCTCTTTCCTTCTTTATTTTTCCTTTTTATCTTAAAATAAACTCAACCTTAAATCTTGAGTTGAGTAGAATGAAAAACATACTGTCTTTGAAGTCAGAGACCAGTTTCAAATACAGATTTTGCTGCTAGCTAAGCATAGCTCTAAATAGTGATGTTATTAGCTACCTCACTGGGGATTAAGTACAATGTATAAAGTATCTAACAGCACCTGACACCGTCTAGATGTTCAACAATGATCAGTGCTTCTCCCTATTTCCCAGGATCAAATGTCTCAGGTTCCCATTGTCAACAAGGATAAGCAACAAGCTGTACAAGCGGCACGCAAGTAGATTTGTATAACTACAGAGGCGACAACTGGATTAAATACTCGTACCAGGTTCCCATATACCTGTATCCTTGTCAGTCTTCTTCTGGGTAAAGCATCCTCAGTCACAGTGGTACCCCTCCACCTCCCACTCTGTGACCTTGCAAAATTAAATGGTAGAGCCAAAGCCACAAGTCAAGAGGAAATGAAAACTTGACATGCATCTTCAAAAAGTCATAGATTCTCTAGATTTTATGTGAAAGCAAACTCCTCAGCCTGTCATTCATGTGTAAGGAAGCCAGTTCCAATTCTTAGTGTTTTAGTGCATAGGCAGAGCAGTTAACGTTAGTATTTAAACATACATTAGTACAGCTAATGTTAAAGTACCACCAGGCATTATAATTTATTTTGATTTTGCAATTCCAGGAAATTAAAAGGAGTGGTAAAAGAAAAAAAAGTAAATTTTTTCACAAAATGAGGATACGCTGAACTTTGAAGAATTATACAAGCAGCTTCAGAAAAAGCAGTGGCTTTCTTCTTGATTTCAAAACTGGGTCAAAACTAAAAAGAACAAGGAGAGGAGTGACGGGGACTTGCAAACAGAAACTCATTTCTTAAAGTGAGACCTTTCCCCCAGAGTAGGAATAATTACAACCTTAACTTCCATACACTAGTCAATAATACAGCTGAGTTACTGGGTAACAGAGGGCAGTCAATCAAGTGTGTGGAAGTCTAGAAACCAAAAAGATCTTCTGAAGAAATCTAGTTTTTTGAAGTGCCACTTTCTTTCCCAAGCTACTTCAGCCCAAGCAAAAGCCCATGCTGCCAAAGCACCTGACTAAAAAGACAGAATATTATTTATGAAAAAAATTTTTTCAGGAGGCTTAGCTTCATTAAGAATTATCCAAATTCACATCTCTACTTAAAACCCCAAACCACTAGAGTAAGCCAACCTGCTCTACTCGACCTTTGAAATTTACTATGCAGCAAATCGGACCAAAATTCCTATCATGAGCTGTCATTTTTCTGCAAAGGAATTATTCACCAACACTGTTGCTTCTGGTTGATTCTTTTTTAAAAAAAAAAATGAGAGGTAAAGTCTGTTTTCTCCCTCATGTTCTTTGCTCAGATCTCAAACTAAACAGAAGGAGTCGTCTCCACCCAGACTTGAGATCTCTGATCAAAGCCGTTCACCTAGATGGCCCTTTCTCCTTAACAGACTCCTCCAGTCCCTTTATTTCCCACCCCTTCCCGGTCCCTCTGCAGAGCACCCTCATTGCTACAACCCCTTTCTCCAGTCTAGCTTTCCCTCATTTCTGACTTAATCGATGACCAGTACCCAGACTTGGTCCCAGTTTCATCCTCCAACTCCAGTCCCATCACTGCGGAGCCCCTCCTCAGCTCTGACTCCTGTCCCGGCCTCTTCTCTCCAACCTTTCTCAGTCTAATCCCCACGCCTTTAATACCTGACTTTTATCGATGACGCCCCCACCCACATGTCATATCAATTACTGTCATTCCGGGCCTGTGCCCCAGTCCCTCTTCATTTTAGACCCCAACCAACCTCCTCTCCTTTCTGGTCCCTGGCTAAAATCCAAATCCCATTGTAACCTCAAGTCCTCCTCTGACCCCAGCCAAGGCCTTTACTCTGGCTGGCCCATCCCACTTTTTCTCTGACTCTGAACCTGGTGCCTACCCCCACTCCTTCACGGAAACCCTGGGCCAGGAAAGCTAGGGTCCTCGCCCAGTCTCCGAGGACCCCATTTCCGAGCGCCCCAGACCACGCGCCATCCCCCGTCACACACTCCGGGCCCATGTGTCGCTCTTCCCCCTCCTCCCCAGCCCCTTCCCGGGCCTGCCCCGTGGGTGCCCTCCGCACCCTGCCCCGCATCCCACCTCCGTTTCAGCAGCCCTTGCCCCGGGGCTCCGCAGCCCGGCGGCCTCCGTCCCGCCGCGCCCGGGGCTCCCCGGCCCGCACGCCCCCCGCGCTGCACGCCCGGCGGGGTGTGTCCGCGCCCCGCGGAGCTCCAGCCCGCCGGCCTCCGCCCCGGAGGCCCGCTCACCTCGGCGTCCACCACCTCGTGGTAGGCGGGCGGGGGGTCGAAGCCGCCGCCGCCGCCGGGGCCCCCGCCGCGGGAGGGGCCGTCGCCGCCGCCGCTGCCGCCGTCTCCCCGCGAGCCCCCGCCGGGCCCGGGGCTGGGGCCGCCGCCGCTGTCCATGGGCTCGTAGCCGCCGTAGTCGAGGCCCGGCCGCTCGTTGGTGAGCAGCGCCACGGCCTCGTTGATGTCGTTCTTGGCCAGGCGCAGGGCCTTGCGGATGGTGGCGGGGTCCGAGAAGCCCATGCACAGCAGCGTGGTCATGTGCTGCTCCTCCTCCGA
>ML663577.1:340984-356710 GCA_007570785.1 Antilocapra americana
CAGGAGCGGCGGCGGCCCGGCCCGGCCCCGCGCGCCGCCATGTTGGCCTCCGCCTCCGCCTCCGCCTCCTCAGGCCGCGGGGCCGCGCCTCCGCTCCCGGAAGCCGCGCGGGCCGCCGCGGGGCCCGCAGGTCACGGGTGAGGCTTGGGGGCCGACTTTCCTTTCTTTCTTTCGTGTTTTTTTTAAAAACGGAGGCAATGAGGGAGGGGCCGCGCCTAGGTCGAAAGGGCCGCCATGAGGCCCGCGCGGAGGCGACGGAGGGTTCGCCGCCGCCCGCCCATTGCTCCTCCACAGGTTCCCCCGGGAGCGGGAGGGGCGGCCGTGAAGGACGGCTCTCGGCTCAGGACGTCCCCGGGCCGGCCCCGAGCCCCCGCCGGCCTCCCGCTCCCGGCCTCGCTCGCCCCGGCGCGGCCCGGAACGCGCTCCATCGTAAACGGGGGCCGCTGGGCCGCTGCTGTAACCCAGCCCCGCCCGGGTCTGACGGGCACCGCGGTCCTGAAGGAAGTCCTTCAGCCAGGCTGCCTGAAGTACCCCTCAGCGCCCACTTAAACTCATGCCGCAGACCGGGCAAATCGACCCGCTCGGGCTGAAATGCACCATACTCTTGACCTAAATCCTCCCAGCTTTAGCTGAAATCACCTTTAACTGGTTTAAGTGAATTCCCAGCCCTCGTTGAATTTGCCTTCCATCCTGGACTGACCACCACCTACCTACCACCACCTACCTACTACCCCCGGCGAACCTGAGTGGACTCCACCAAACATATGCCAGAGTCCCTTGAGAGTCTGAAACATATTTTTACACCCCAAACTCTAAATCCCAGTGCTCTCTGTGAAAACCTCCCCAAACTCCAGACGGCATCACCCTCCTTCAGCCTCTGACTCATCCCAGCACCTTGGACCTCTGTTCCCCTCTTGATACCCACCCACCCACGTTTTACTGCACTCTTTGGCTCAGGATTCCGGCTATGTTTCTGCCTTTTGAGGGGGTACTGCGCCCCCTCTTTTCTATACTCGTCGGAGGCGACCGCACCCCTGTTGATTTCCACCTTTGAGCATTCCCCTTCCCCTTCAGACTGCTTCCTTTTCTTTCTCTTTCCACTTTTAGCATTATTACCCAGGGGGCATATCTTTAGGCCACTGACTTTACCATCTAAGCCCTTGTCCTTGCTATTTCCTCGCTTCAATTTCCTTTAACTCATGCTTCTCCTCAGTTATTTTCCTACCCTCTCCCAAGATCCTGATACTTTCCCCTTAGCTCACTACATGCTGAATTAGTCCATCTCCTAATACCCTCATCCTGGTTTCTTCCTGAACCGTGAAGTCCATCATCTATCTAACCTTTATCTTTCTATCAAATCTTTACTGTTGCCAACCCAGGCACTCAATAAAATCCCCATTTACCCCAAATCTTCAATTAGGGGTGGTACCCAGAAATTTTCTCTGCATTCTATTAGTATCCTTTTCCCTGGACCATGAGCCTTTCTTGCTGTCTACATTTTTAAACACCAGCAAATTGATTTACCAGGTGAATTTGTCATTGTTGGTTAACATGTAAATGAAGTAACTGTGTTTCTTGTACTGGTTAAAGACTATTGACCAAAAACTAGGACTAATATGCAAAGGAAGTAAAGGTTTCTAAATGTGTTAATGAAAATAACAAAACTCCTCTTTTCCATTTCTGAACAACAACAGAAAAGAACTTGCTAAGGAAGAATGCCTATAATTGGATCAGATCACAATGTGTATATTGAAATAAAATGTTATTAAGTGTTACCAACTTCTAGGTATTCAATGACATTTTAGGTATTTATCCGTGTTATATGAAGAACAAAAGTAATCTAAGTCAGCCTAATCAACCTGTCATAGAGTACCTGCCAAAGGTATTTAATTTTTGCAACAAATATATACTTAATATTTGTCAGGTGCTGGGTACTGTTTTTGGCTTTAAACAGAGTAGATAAAATGTGATGATGACAAGTGGATCATATTCAATTTTGCCCTATGTTTAAAGAGCTAAATCAATGACCAAATTAAGAAATAAGTTATAAAGGAACAGAAAGTAGCAGGTAAAGAAAAGAGTTGTTTGCCACTGAAATTCAAAATATAACTCAAGAGGTAATGAGACAGAGCCGACCAATTCAGATGGCACATAAAAAGACTCATCAACAGTGGCAGGTTTATAGAACATGACAGAGGAAGCTGTGCTGAACTGAGAAGGGGAAGCAGAGAAGGAAGCAGAGAAAAAGTCTGTGATAAAAACTGGAAAGGAGCCACAGGAGGCTACAAGAAACAAGGAAGGCCATTTTTGAACCGGATTCTGGAGTGAGTGAAAAGCCAGAGTCATTTGAGGATGCTAGTCATATAATCACACTTTTTTTGTATGTAAGAAAGCAAGTGAAAACATTAAACTCTGTTGAATTAGGATAGGAGGAGAGGGACCTGTGGTATGAATGTTCATAGCTTCACTTACATTTTTATTTTTATTGCAGTAATATCTTGAAAATGTTAAAGGACCCTCCAAGATAAATATTTAATTCACATTTATCCTTATTTAGAAACTTTTAGAAGAAAAAGAAATAGCTTGCTCTGGAAGAGAAGTATAGTGGACTATCTTGAAGATAAAATATGAGGGGTTTCTTGTAATAATTAGTAAGTGATTTTAAAAAAAGTTATTGAATGTCAGTTTTGAGCCAGGCTAAGAACTTATGGAGACAAATGTGAGCAAAATACACATAGTTTCTGCCTGTTTAGAACTTTAAAGGCTTTACAGAGAGACAAACAGTAATCATAAAGTGTGATAGGTGCTTTGACTGGAGAATTCCAGAAAGTAAGGAGCAAATTTCTTGCCCTCTATGGGCATAAATTACAAAATCTAGGAAATATAGAAAGTTTTCCAAAGGAAATGTTATTTAAACAATAATGCAATAGAAAGTAGGAAAGCCAGGAAAAGGAGTGTAAGATGAGAGAGTTCCAAGGAATAGGAACAGCATATGCAAAGGACCTGGAGTGGGTAAGAGGGAAACAATTTGGGGGAACCTATGGCTGATTCATGTTGATTTGACAGTAAACAACAAAATTCTGTAAAGCAATTATCCTTCAATAAATTACAAAAAAAAATGTCAGTGGGGACTTTCCAGGTAGCTCAGTGGTAAAGAATCCTGCCGATGCAGGCAACATAGAAGATGAGGGTTCAGTCCCTGGGTCAGGAAGATCCCCTGGAGCAGAAAATGGCAGCCCACTCTAGTATCCTTGCCTGGAGAATCCCATGGACAGAGGAATTGGCAGGCTGCAATCCAGGGGGTTGCAGAGAGTTGCACAGGATTGTGCACACATACGTGCGTGAGAAAAAGTCAGTGAAAGTGGCTGGAGTGTAGAGTTCTAGAGAGGCAGGAGTGAGAAAGGAACCTAGAAGCAAACGTAAACAGACAGCAGATCTGAGAGGGCCACCTAAACTGTGACAAGGAGTTTGAACTTTATTCTGAGGGACTGAGAAGTCACTGAAACATTTATGTAGAGGAGAGAGGTGATGGATGATATTTAAAAATTTAAGAGCAACCTAACTGCAGTGTAGAGAGTGGTGTAGAAGAGAGGAAGAGTGAAGATGGGGATTTTATTTAGGAGACAAGACCATTTAGCCTTCCTAGGTAACCTTTGGAATGAAAAAGTAGGGTTTTCTTATTCAATCTATGACACTTATCTTTTTGTTCTTGGTTTCTGGCAATTTTACTCTGATGTGTCGAGAGGTGGTTTTCTTTGTACTTGCTTTCGGTGGAGTTTGTAGAGATTCTTGAATATGTGGCTTGAGATCTTTCATAGCTTGGAAAATTCTTGGCTATTGTTTCTTTGTATTACTTCCGTTTCATTCTCTCTCTTCTCCTCCTGGGACTTCAGTTAAATAAACATGAGGCTCTTTTCATTGAATCATATCTGTCTCCTCTGCTTGTTTCTGTATTTTTTATTCTTTTAACTCTGTGCTTGAGTCTAGATTTTTGTTTTTCTGTCCTTTCCTCTAGTTCACAAATTCTCTCTTCAGCCACACACCTTGACAGTGTATTCAAAAGCAGAGACATCAATTTGCTGACAAAGGTCCATATAGTCAACACTATGGTTTTTCCAGTAGTCATGTACATAATTGAGAGTTGGGCCATAAAGAAGGCTGAGTGCCAAAGAATCTATGCTTTTGAATTGTGGTGCTGGAGGAAGACTCTTGAGAGTCTCTTGAACAACAAGGAGATCAAACCAGTCAATCCTAAAGGAAATCAACCCTGAATATTCATTGGAAGGACTGATGCTGAAGCTCCAATACTTTGACCAGTTGATGCAAAGAGCCAACTCATTGAAAAAGACTCTGATGCTGGGAAAGATTGAAGGCAAAAGGAGAAGGGGGCAGCAGAGGATGAGATGGTTAGATATCATAAGGGACTCAATGAACATGAATTTGAGCAAACTCTGAGAGATGGTGGAAGACAGAGGAGCCTGGCATGCTACAGTTCATGGGGTGGCAGAGTTGGACATGACTTAGTCACAGAACAACAACAACAACAAAGAAACTGTACCCGTTAGCTTTCCTTATTGTATCTCCTTATTCTCCCCAGGACTTTCCTGGTGGCTCAGGTGGTAAAGCATCTGCCTACAATATGGGAGACCCGGGTTTGATTCCTGGATTGGGGAGATCCTCTGGAGAAGGAAATGGCAACCCACTCCAGTACTCTTGCCTGGAAAATCCCATGGACGGAGGAGCCTGGTATGCTACAGTCCATGGAGTTGCAAAGAGTTGGACACAACTGAGCGTCTTCACTCACTTTATTCTCCCCAGTGCTGAGCAAATACAAATCGACTTTCATTCTCTATAGATTTCACTTATTCTATAAAATTCATGTAAGTGGAATCTTACAAGGTGTGTATTTTTGGTCTGGCTTCTTTGACTTAGTTTAATGTTTTCAAGCTTTATCTGTATTTATAGCATGCATTAATATTTCGTTCCTTTTATGGCTGAGTAATATTTCATTATATGGATATACAACACTTTGTTAATGCCTTCATGATGAACATTTGAGTTGTTTCTACTGTTAGAGAATTACGAATAATGTTTCTATAACCACCTATGTGAAAGTTTTTGTGTGGTCAGATGTTTTCATTTCTCTCGGGATTTCTGGGTCAAAGGTTAACTTTGTGCTTAACTTTTTGAGGAATTGCCAAAATGTTTCCAAAATAGCCTAGCCAATTTATAGTCTCACCAGCAGTACATGAGAGCTCGATTTCTCCACATTTTCTCTACTAGTTATTATAATCTGACTTTTTGATTATAGCCATCCTAGTGGGCATGAAGTGTTGTCTTATGGTTTCAATTTGCTTTTGCCTGATGACTAATTATGCTGAGCATTTGTTCATGGGCTTATTAGGCATTTGTATATCTTCTTTGGAGAAAGGTCTATTCCAAGCCCTTTGCTCCTTTTTGAATCCGGTTATCTTTATTATTAAGTTGCAAGAGTTTTTCTATATTCTAGATCTAAATCCTTTACCAGCTGTATGATTTGTAAGTATTTTCTCCCTTTCTGTGGATGTCTTTTCACTTTTTTGGTAGAATCCTTTGAGGCACAAAAGTTTTAAATTTTGATGAAGTCCAGTTTGTATTTTTTCTTTTGTTGCTATGCCTTTGATTTCATATCTGAGAAATCATTGCCAAATCCCATGTTATGAAGTTTTGCATTGATATTTTCTTCTAAGAAGTTTATAGTTTTGGTTCTTGCATTTAGGTCTTTGATGCCTTTTGAGTTAGTTTTTGTAATAATCTATGATGTGAGGTAAAGGTTCAGTTTCATTCTTTTCATTTTGGTATCTAGTAGTTCCAATTCTCTTTGATGAAAAGACTATTCTTTCCCCCATTGAATGGTATTGCATCCCTGTCAAAAGTCAATCAAACATAAACACATGTGTTTACTTCTGGAATCTCATTTCTATTCCATTGATCTATATGTTTATCTTTATGCCTGTACTGTACTCTCTTGATTACTGTTTCTAATTGGTAAGTTTTATAATCAAGTGTGAGTTCCCCAACAGGTTCTTCTTTTTCAAGATTATTTTGGCCATTCTGGGTTCCCTGCAATTGTAAATTAATTTTAGAATCACTTTGTCAATTTCTACAAAAAGTCAGCTGGAATTCTAATAGGGAATGCACTGAATCTGTAGACAGATTTGGGGAGTATTACCATCTTAACAACACTAAGTGTTTCAGTCTATGAGCATGGAATATGTTTTCATTTATTTAGATCATCTTTAATTTCTTTCAGCACTGTTTTTTACTTTTTAGAGTATAAGTCTTATACTCCTTTAGACAGATTTATACCTAAATATTTTACTCTTTTTTGATGCTACTGTAAACGGAGTTGCTTTATTAACTTCATTTTGGATTATTTGAATGCAATTATACAATTGAATTTTATATGTTAACTCTTATAACCTACAACCTTGTTTACTGAACTTGTTTATTAATTCTACAGTTTCCTAGCATTTGTCTTAGGATTTTCTATATACAAGATCATGTGTTCTGTGAATAGAGATAGTTTAATTTCTTCCTTTCCAGTCTGGATGCCTTTTGTTGATTTTCCTTGCCTAATTGCCCTGGCTAGAACCTCTAGACAGCCGGCGTCAAATAGAGATAGCAGCAGCAGCCATCCTTGTCCTGTTCTTGATCTTAGGAGAAAAGCATGCAGTCTTTCACCATGAAGTATGATATTCACTGTGGCTTTTTCATATATGGCTTTTATTTATGTTGAGATAGTTTTCTTCTATTCCTAGTTTGTCGAGTGTTTTGTCATAAAAGGGTATTAGATTTTGTCAAATGCTTTTTCTTTGTATCTTGAGATAATTATGTGGTTTGTTTTTTATTCTATTGATCTAGGGCATTGCTTTAATTGATTTTCAAATGTTACACCAGTCTTGCATTCTGGGATAAATCCCACTTAATCATGGTGCTACTACTTTATATATGTAACTGAATTTAGTTTGCTGACATTTTGTTTAAAAACACAGTGATGGTGGTTCAAACAGTAAAGAATCGGCCTGCAATGCAGGAGACCAGGGTTCAATCCCTGAGTTGGGAAGATCCCCTGAAGGAGGGAATGGCTACCCACTTCAGTATTCTTGCCTGGAGAATCCCATGGATAGAGGAGCCTGACAGTCTACAGTCCATGAAGTCGCAAAGAGTCAGACACAACTGAGCAACTAACACAATATTAGAGGAAGAGAGCAATTACTTCTAGAGGAACTCTTAGAAGAATCTAGATTCTGATTATTTCCTGCAAAAAAACCAAATCGGTATGAAAAAATAGAGAAAGCTGAAAGAAGAAAGAGGAAGAGGTAATTTTTAAATTCAAGGTTCCTCCCACCCTTTAGAAAGTATATTTCCAAATGAGGAGTCATTGAGAAGTTAATATGATGTCTTTCCATCCAGAAGATGATGCAACTGACCTGATGGCAGTCCAGCTTAGGTTTTGGATAGTTTTCCAGCAGCAGCAATGGGTTTTCCTGAGCCCCCATGACTAATGGGCAGATGTATCCCCTGTGTGTGCACATTGATCCCACTGCCCCCACTTTGGGAAGCTTTTCACTTGTAGGGGATGAGCTAGGAATCCAGCAGTCCACAACATGAGGAAATGCATGCTATCGGATTGTATGTGAGTGAGAGATAGGGCCAAAGTTTTGACTGCCAAACTCCTTTCTCCTGAATTTGTTAGGCACTAAACAGCCATTAAATATTGTGAGTCTGGGAATAACGTGATGGAAGATGTACTTTAAGAAGATTAAACTGGCATTAGTGTATTGAACCTAAGAGATCAAATAAACAGCTGTGGGGTGAAAATGAAAAGAAGTATGTAGAATATAGAGTCTTTAGGATTTGGCAATTGGATTTGATGATCAAGGACAAGGAAAGACTCCTCAATTTTAAGACTAGATGATCTGAAGTCAGAATTCAACCAGCAGGGTAGGTGATAACTTAGGCTTTGGATGAATTGACAATTAATTAGGAAAGTTTGCCTAAAGACTTCACCAGTCATATCACATGCATACATTTGGAAATAAAGCAGTTACAGCTGTTAAGTATTTATAAGGCAAGGAGACTAGAGCTTTTTTATTTGGAAAGTGAAAAGATTTTACAAGAAGAGAAAGATGCAAGGAATCATTTATTTCCCTGATGACCAAGTTCCTGGCTGTTAGCTCAGCATACTCACCTGTACATAGCATTACCTGGCAGCTCAAGAAAGCAAAGCTTGTTCAGGCAGAGGTGCCCCAAGCACACACTCCCATTTTTATTCTACTGGTCTTCATTTTCAGCCCCCTATTCCTGGTTAGCTGGTTCTGTACTCCAGCTTTCCATGTTGTGGCTAATCTACCTGTGGCCTCTTGACTATAGTAATGTTTAGTACCCCTTCCTGCACATTGGAGCCCTCTGTCCATGGGTTCAGATTTCAGTAATCTCGAAATTTCCAGTATAAGACTTCCTCTGCTAGCTCAGCCCTTCAGAACCCTCCTACTCAGGCTGACCCCAGAATTTCTATCAGGAGATAAGAATTGGGCAGTTTATCTCAATTATATTTTCTGAAAGACAGTTTACAACTCTCTGGTTGATTAAAAATTTGAATAAGAAATATGTTTACCTTGATAGTAGTGTTGAAACGCAGCTGTTCAAAAGAGAAAAATGGACACCCCATCTGTAGGTGAAAACTCAGAATTTGGGGCTTTTAGTTCCTCTGAAACCAGGAGGACCTGGTTGTTAGGCTTTAGTGTTATTTCAACATGATTTAGAAGTCTGTTTCATTTCTCTAATGTTGACTCACCAGTGTGGATTAATTTTCCAGGGTGTTGTGCTAATTATAGCCTAGTGGAACTAGTGGACTGAATCAAAATGGCAACAAGTGAAAAAGTAGCAGAGGCTCTGGGTTCTGCTCAGATGCAAATCTATTTATAACTTCACAATTGTATGGTTACTACTAATTAAGAAGTATTACAGTGACCCTCAGTTTTCAAAGGCATCCACCATCATTTTCTAGTTAACCTTTCCCATCCATTACCACATCCACCCAGTTTTATGTGGAGGGTGGAGCTGATAAATTACTTGCCTGAAGTAATGTCTGTGGTAAAGCCAAAATTATACTTTAAATGTTATGAATAATGATAAAAATAATATATTTGTGGAGCTTTTGCAGTTTTCAAAAGGTTTCATTTCATTCCTTTGTCATTTCATTTAACACTTTCTAAGCACCCCTAAGAAGGTTTCCTGTTGGTTAGTTTGAGGAGAGCACCAGAGGAGAGAGTTAGACTGACAGCTCGTTGACAGCTGTCTTGGTTAAATTTGAATAAAGAGTACAAAGTTGTTGCTTGGGACTCAAGAATTCTAAGTCATACAATCTTCACTCTCTGTCACCTCTTTCTGTTAGGTTTTCTTGGCATTTGAGGATTCACAGGGCAAACATTCAGTTACATTAACCTTTTGTTTTTTGAGTCTCTAGTTTTGTTCCATCCGAATCTGAAAGGTACATGAGTCTAGTGCCATGAGAGACCTTAATTTTAAAAAGTTGAGATGATCCAGATATTGTTATGCTGGAATTCTGGAAGAACATCTCCAAAAAGAGGAAGTGATTCCCGTGGCTGCCGTGAGCTGTGATTGCAGTGCACCAGCTCCCCTCCCATGCCCCACACAACAGCCTGGGCCTTTCCCGGCCTTCACAGGCCCAGTGTCCAGATACTCTGCATTCAGTCTCCCAGAAGCTTGTACAACCCCACAAGCAGAGAATTCTACGATTGGATGGGTTCTAAAAGGTCATCATCACCTTACCGATGAAGAAGCTGAGACTCAGAGAACTGACGTGACTTTTCCAAGTCCCACAGCTAGTAATCGTCAGAAGTGGAGTGAACACCTCGTAGACTTTTGCTCAGGTAGAAAAGAAACCAATGATGATAGTCACAATCTCGCTGAAGCTGTGTTGGCCACAGCAGACCAGTTAATCAGCCAGACAGAGAGCAGTTCCCAAGATGTCTTCACAGTTGCTCCTTGACACAGGGTCCTGTGGTCACGTTACTTTACCCAGTTGGGAATTCATAAGGCAAATTTGAACACTCTGGAAAGTCTTGTGGGAAAGAATTTTGTTTAATCAAGCACTTCTCAAATTATTTCATTATTTTTTTTTCAACTCAAAGAAAACCTAGAAACAGCCTGTGCAATTAGTGCTCCTTTGAATACATTGAGGACTAAATAAATAGTACTTGTTGAGAAGAGCCTGTCCCAAGCAGGGTGAAGGGCTTCCCAGGTGGCTCTGTAGCGGAGAATCTGTCTGCCAATGTAGGAGACATGAGTTCGATCCCTGATCCAGGAAGATCCCACATGCCACGGAGAAACTAAGCCTGTGTGCCACAACTACTGAGCCTGTTTGCTCTAGAGCCCACGCCCTACAACAAGAAAAGCCACTGCAATGAGAAGGCAGCACACCACAACTAGAGAGTAGCCCTGCTCGCCACACTTAGAAGGAGCCCACACGCAGCAACAAAGGCCCAGTGCAGCCAAAAATAAATAAATAATTTTTTAAAAGTTACTGCTACTATTTTTTGGTATAAATAATAGAATCATAACCATCTAATTTGACTTCATTTTAAAGAAAACGAAAGACGAGAGGGTAAAGAGATTCACCCAAGGACACACAGCTGGAGAAGAACTGTAACTGACTAAACACAGCTCACCAGGTGCTCTGGTCCAGTGCTCTCTCCTCATTCCATGTCACCACATAATCACACCATAAATGGGGAAGACAATGCATATAAATAACAGCATCCACTTATTATAACACTCCTGCTACTTTATTATAACTCGTTTTAACTGTTTGTTTTCTCAGCCAGACTGTGAACTCCATGACAGCAGAAGCCACATTTACTTATTAATTCACTGCTCCATCCCCAGGACCTAGGTCATAGGAGATACTCAGTAAACACCTCTCTCCAAATGACTAATGAGTGACTGACAGTAGGAATGCCATTCTTTGAGATGGAATGCATCCCTTGCTCTTTTTGTAATTTCTGATGTGGTTTCTGTTACTCCATCCTCATTTTTCTCCCTTGGCACCTTCTGCACTTTCCTGTCTCATGCCAAGGAAGCCTTCACCTTCCATACATTATGAAGGCACAGAGACTTAAACTCCTGGTTGATGGATGGAGCAGTGGGAATGCAGTGCTCACCTCCACTTCCCTCCTAACTCTCACTGGGAGAGTTCCAGATCCCTGGGAAAAGCTCTTCTGACCAGCCCACCCCACAGAAAGTACCACTTCTAATGGATGCCAAAAGGGAGATAGATCTTTTCTAAATTTCCTTGAAATCCAAGCCAGCTTTGATAAAAGGAAAAGGGTTCTGCATTGCTTATTAATCAAACCAAAGGTCCTTAGTTGCTTGGCAGAAGGTAGTGTGGATGCTATGTCTCTCAGTTAGGCAGTTCGTATTTGCTTAATCCAAAGGAAATGTTTGTGTGATGTACTTTTCATTTACTGAAGAGGAACATGTGTTCAAACCTTTGCAAATTCACACTGAAATGAATTCTTCAAGGTCCACATAACCACAGCTTTGTCAAATCTTCCTTGAAAACACACTTCCTTTAAAGTATGACTAACCATGATAAATTACACATAGTTATAAATGTCATCTCTCTTAGTGTTGTTGTGAAACTTAAAGAGAATGAAGTATGAAAACCACCCAGCACCATGCCTGGCATATCAGTTCCCTTTTCTCTTATTCTATCTCCAGCTCTTAAAGTGATGGAAGCAAAAAAAAAAAAAAAAAAAAACAAAAAAAACAAACAGGTGAAATTCCTACCTATATGGGCTAGGAGTGGTTTGGGCTGTAAATAACAGAAAACTCATCATAAGAGTTTATGAAATAGGAGCTTTTCTCCCTCATATAACACTAAGTCTGATGGAGTCTACTGGTTTGGTTTTTGTCTGGGAGACCAACAAATCCACAGCCAAACCCACTCCAGTGTTCTTGCCTAGGAAATCCCATGGAGAGAGGAGCCTGGTGGACTACAGTCCATGGGGTCACAAAGAGGCAGACATGACTGAGCAACTTTCACTTCACTTTAATATACACATAACTTCTTTAAAATCATACCAATTGAGCAAAGTAAGTTTCATAAAGGTGGTTCAGAGCTCATTTAAACCAAATTAGACTTTTTCTATCACAGAGAGTTAGACATGAATAGCAGCTCAACAGCAACAATCTTCAAAATTTCACAGGTCAATTTTGTTATTGTATTAGTCCAATGCTAAATATTTTAAATGCTTGTTTGTAAGACTTGTTTTTGACAAATTTATCTTTAGTATATTGTTTTGTTTTCCAAATAAATACACCGAATAAAATAAAAAATCCACAGCCAGTAGCTCTTCATCCATATTGCCTCATGGTTCCAAAATGGCTACTGCAGCTCCAGACATCATATTCCTATCTGAGACAGAAAGAAAGAGTAAAAGATCTATCTAATCTTTTCATTAGGAAACCAAAAAGGTTTTTCAGACCACTCTCAACTGCCCAGCAGATTCATGTTTTACTGGCGATTCAATCCCACTGAAAGTTGAGAAAACAAGTGCTTAGCTTTTTTAGCCTTTCTAGTGGAGAAGGAAGTGGCACCCTACTCCAGTACTCTTGCCTGGAAAATCCCATGGACAGAGGAGCCTGGTATGCTACAGTACATGGGGTTGCAAAGAGTCGGACCTGACTGAGCGACTTCACTCACTCATTGAAGGTAGACAAGGGAGAGGAAGTCAGAAATGGGTCTTTGGTCCACCACTAGCTTGAAATATTGTCTGACTGAGACTTTTAGTTTGACCCTCAATTGCTTTGCAGAGCTGAGGGAGAAAGTTGAGAGTAAGATCAACTTCACTTTCTCCTTTTTGTCTAATGAAAGACCCAATTTAGCATAGATGGGTTCCATCTGGAACATATATGGGTCAGTTAAGCTGCGCAGTAGGTGGGGTACTGGAGCTGGCTCTTAGCATCTCATGAGAGCCAATTATTATATTTTTAGGGACACTGTGAGCCAGCTGAGAAACATAGTCATTATTAACATGGAATTATATTAACTTAAACTTAAATACATTATCTTGAAAAAGGTCATAAAAGCTCAAAAAAGCTCACCACTTCCTAACATTTTAATACATTTCACTGCTATCTGTGCTCTTGAGGTTATTTATGTCTGCTGTATCTGTATGGAATTCTAAAAATGTGCTACTCTGCATTTCTTCTCATCTCTGTGTTTAGTGACAACATGGTAGCTTTAAATTGGCCATGGTGGGAGTATTTACACCACAGAAATCAGCAAATGCTACAAATCTGTTTGGTTGGTTTTTTTTTTTTTTTTTGAGGTAGTCAGTCAGACACTTACCAGCCCTCCATTTTGCACAGTCCTAGAAAATAATAATTTGAAGAGAGGAGAGATATGCATGGACATTGCGATAAGTCAGTAGGCATTATAAAACAGTTTTCAGAGCCCTGCCAGAGATAAAACACACAGAGATGGTGCCCTGTGTTTTAAACCAGCACAATAAGAAGGCATTCTATAGTTAGCCACAGGGAATCTACAAAACAATTTCACCAAACAAAACAAAACAAAATCCTAGCTCTTTCCATGCTTCCATAATGGTTTGCATGTATGTCCTGGATGGTGCTCTCAAGAGAATCAGCAGTGTTGAAAAGAGAGGCAAATGACAAGTTCTTATTAGGCGTCCAAAGTCATCATCTGGTTTCTGACTGTGATGATGAAGCAAGGTTACAATGTGCAACTCAAAGACCTAGAAAAATAGCAGAATAACCTGTTTCTGTCTCATCAGTTTGGTTTCAATGTGCTGATAACCTCACTGTATCAGGGACCATGAAGAAGAATATGGAAAACACACAAGAGGGAAACTCTGAATTCTTTTGCTAGGGATGTAATACATACATGTACTTTGCCAACAAAGGTCTGTCTAGTCAAGGCTATAGTTTTTCCAGTGGTCATGTATGGATGTGAGAGTTGGACTCTAAAGGAAGCTGAGTGCCAAAGAATTGATGCTTTTGAACTGTAGTGTTGGAGAAGACTCTTGAGAGTCCCTTGGACTGCAAGGAGATGCAACAAGTCCATCCTAAAGGGAATCAGTCCTGGGTGTTCATTGGGAGGACTGATGTTGAAGCTGAAATTCCAGTACTTTGGCCACCTGTTGTGAAGAGCTGTCTCATTGGAAAAGACCCTGAAGCTGGGAAAGATTGAAGGCAGGAGGAGAAGGGGACGACAGAGGGTGAGATGGTTGGATGGCATCACTGACTCCATGGACATGGGTTTGGGTAGACTCCGGGAGTTGGTGTTGGACAGGGAGGCCTGGCGTGCTGCAGTTCATTAGGTCGCAAAGAGTCGGACATGACTGAGAGACTGAACTGAACTGAACTGAATACATATATGATGTAAATAAAATGCCCCAGAGGAAAAAAATAAAAATCCTAGAATAAATAAATTTAACAAGGTAGCAGTTTATAAGATGAAAACACCAGGGAAATCTATATACAGATAAAAGTATATGGAAACTGAAATTCAAAGCACAATACCAGTTACAAAAGCTCCACAGAAAATGAAATATTTAGATATAAATCTGACAAAATATGTACAGGATCTGTATGCTAAAAATTGTAAAATGTAGATGAAAGAAAGAAGATCTAAACAAATGAGCGATATACCATTTCATTTATTGTTCATCTAGTGTTCATTTATTGAAACTCAACATAGTAAACATTTCAATTCAACTCAAACTGATCTAGAAGCTTAATGAAATTTCTATCAAAGTTCCAGCAATCATTTTTTATATTAAAAATGTATATATCAAACCCAAAGGCCTAGAATAGCTAAAACAAGTTTGAAAAGGAAGAATAATGTTGGAAGACTCACTCTATTTGAAGTTATATTTACTTTACAGCTACAGTACTTAAGACAAAATGATACCAAGATCAAGGGCATAAAATAGAGAAACCAGAAATAAACCCATACAAAAATTTTCAAGTAATTTTTGAGAAAGTAGTAAAAGCAATTCAATGGAAGAAGAATAGCCTTTTAAACAAATGGTTTTAGGGCCATTGGACACCCTTAAGCAAAAAAGAAGGTAAATTAAAAAATAAAAGAACTTTGACCTAATCCTCACAGAATTAACTCAAAATAGCTCCAAGATTTAAATATAAGCATAAAACCATGAAACTTTTAGATAAAACATGCAAAATCTTCAGAACTTAGGATGAAGTAAACACTTCTTACACTTCACACCAAAAGCACAACAACCCCCTCCCAAACAAAACAGACCAAAAAGGAGACTATGATAAATTTGATTGCATCAAAATTAAATACTTTTACTCTATGAAGACTGTTAAGAAGATGTAAAGATAAGCTACAGATGGGAGAAAATATTAAGCGAACAGTCCAGTTAGAAAATGGGCAGAGGACATGAAGAGACATTTCACTGAAATAAAAATGACAAATAAGCACATGAGATGTTCAATATCATTAGCTTTTAGGGAAATGTAAATTACAACCACAAATAAGATATCACTATATACCTAGCACACTGGCAAAAATAAAAAATAGTGATAATGCCAAATGCATGATTCGTGATCCAGTTTTTCTGTATCCTCACCAGCATTTGGCATTATCACTATTTTTTATTTTTGCCAGTG
>ML663577.1:359219-382242 GCA_007570785.1 Antilocapra americana
TGTGTGTGTGTGTGTGTGTGTGTGTGTGTGTGTGTGTGTGTGTGTGTTTATACACTAGGAAAATAGAGGAGTGGGAGGTGTTGTGTGTAAAAACCAGAGGTACTGTGTTTTGGCATCATTTTAGGATTTCAAGAGCTTTAATTGGTTGTAACAGCTTGGGGTACTAGTTTTCTCCTTGCTTTCCTGTGGAAGAAGAGATCCAGAGCCCTAGAGTAGCATGAAAGAAGGCAAAGAAAAGAAAGTGAAAGTGTTAGTCGCTCAGTTGTGTCCAACTCTTTGTGACCCCGTGGACTGTAGCCTGCCAGATTCCTCTGTCCTTGGAATTCTCCAGACAAGAATACTGGAGTGGGTAGCCATTCCCTTCTCCAGGGGATCTTCCTGACCCAGGGAATGAAACTAGGTCTCCTGTATTGCAGGTGAAGGTGGGAGAAAACAAAGATTTTTACTTTCTTCAGAATTTTACTTAATACCTATTTATAGAAACCAGTTCTTTGAAAATGAACAGACTTCTCTATGTTAATGAATGTTGCTCAGTATTGCAGGGAAAAAATCTAAATCAAATGACATTTGAAAATGTCTTTTAGTCAGAACTTTACCCACCTTAGTGAAAAATACAAGTGACACCCTGTAAGTCACAAGAAAGAGTTTTTGAGGCAGATTTGGGAAATCCATTTCCATAAATTAGGAAGGTGGACTAGTTGCTTGACAGGAACTTAGATTTTTCTCCTGTTTGTTATGACTTGACTCATATCTCCATTTGATGTTTCAATTGTCTATCCCTTGATAACTTGACCAGCAGATGTATCAGTCAGGGTCCTGGCAGGAACCAGAAGTATACTCAGGTAGAATTCAGGAGAGAATTGGATAAAGGAATTATTTACAGAGGTCAGGGCAGGTTAAAGCTTCTGGGGTCTAGCAGCAGGGAGTAGGTCTCTGCCACTCCTCAGATCCCACAGAGCAGGAGCTCCCCAGGGAGAGCTGGGACTGTGGAGGGAGACTACCCTTCCAGATCCGTGTACAGATCACAGAGGGATGGGGAAATATACTGACCCCGCATTCCCTCGGGTCTCTACCTCCTTCTAGTACCACCTATTAGCACCTCCACAAACCCACCTGGAACCAGATAGCAAGAGAGTCTGAGGACTATGTCCACAGCAGCTAGTTCCTTGAAACACAGAGCAGATAGGAGGAAGGCAAAAAGAGAGAGGTAGGCCAATTACTATCACTGCTTGAGTTCCAGATGAAAGAACAAGCTGGTGCAGCAGATTCCATCTGGACCAGACCATTCAGGAGAGAAGGTGAGATAAACTTTATAGTTGTTCTTGCTCATAAAAAGCAATGAAATTGTCCAGCCCTGGATTGTTCAAGAAATGAAAAGAGAGAAGATAGAATCTTCTAGACTGGTCTACAGAGACAGCAGGAAACTACCCTATGTTTTGGGGTGATATCTACCAGTTTATCCCAAAGTGTTTGTCCATTTTGCAGGGAATTCAAGCAAAGTTTGATTTAATGGGCCTGGATTCTCTGAGAAATTGTCTTGGCAGAAGAAGGGTGGACTTAGTTAAGGTCTTCAATTCCTGGTGGCCCAGATGGTAAAGCGTTTGTCTACAATGTGGGAGACCCAAGTTCAATCCCTGGATCGGGAGGATCCCCTGGAGAAGGAAATGGCAGCCCACTCCAGTACTCTTGCCTGGAAAGTCCCATGGATGGAGGAGCCTGGTAGGCTACAGTTCATGGGGTTGCAAAGAGTCAGACACGATTGAGTGACTTCACTTTCAATCCCTGAGGACAAGCCTAGTGGCATCCTCCTCCTGGGTTGCTCCTAGCACAGCCTGACACACTCAGATCATTGTCCCTGTGTGTGGGTCAGAAGTCATACTGTCTAAAGACAGGGCTTATCTTGCCACCAGGGCTAGCTACATGGATGAAGCTAGAGTTCTTACAAGTGGCTAAGATTTGATGGGACATGAAAAGTCCCTTCTGAACTCCAGTGTTCTTCTTTAGAGGTCCTATTACTGTCTTGTTTTTGTTGCTGTTTACTTTTTCATTCACTCAGTAAGTATTTATTGAGTGGAATGGGTCAGGCAGAGCTAATTCCTCTTTCAATTATAGTATATCCTACAATGCCATAGCCTATTCTCCAGGCATATAAAGGTAGGCCAGGGGTATAAAGATGAGTAAGATACAAAACATATAACATACAACATACAAATTCAGGAACGTACAATGAGTGGGAGAAACAAGTGGTGAATCACATTGCAACACTGGGAGTACTGCAAAAGATAGTAATCAGATGTTGGAGACACAGGACAGAACAGTGAACTCTGCCTTGGGCAATGCAATAACCTAGAAAGTCCCACATCATCTATTACTTGGGTTAAGTCACCAAATATCCATCCAAAAATATCAATATTTCCTGGGAGGAATTACCCCTAGAGTTCATTTCCCCCACTGCTCCATGTCTCCCCTTTCTCTGTATAGTGAGACTTCACACAGAACAGTCTGTTTTTCTTGCTGTCATTATTTTCTTACCTCCCAGTCACTCATCTCTCAACTCATTTCATCCTGGCTTCCACTCATGCCACCATCAGAATGATCCTCCTTAAGATTAACAATGGCCTCCACATTGCTTGTACCAATTGGCAACTTTTCAATCCTCAGCTTACCTGACTTCTCAGTAGCATTTGATGCCATGGACACCAGCTCCACTTGCTAACTTGGCATTTGTGAAGCATTCTCCTGGTTTTACTCCTTCTTTTTCTTTTTTCTAAATAAACTTTATTTTTTAAGGGCAGTTTTAGGTTACAGCAGTACTGAGCACAAGAGATTTCTCATATATCTGCTGCTGCATATGCATAGCCTCCTCCAGGATCAACATCTGGCACTGAAGTGGTACCTTGGTTATAACTGGTGAACCTACACTGACACACCATTATCACTCAAAGTCCAAGTTTACATTAAGTTTCATTCTTGGTGTTGTACAGTTTATGAATCTGGACAAATGTATAATGACATGTATCCATCATTATCATGCACAATAGTTGCACTGCCCTAAAAACCCTCCATGCTCTGCCTTTTTATCTCTCTGGGACCGGATTTCTTGGAGGGTTTAGGGCTTCTAAATCAGAACCAGAAGGACAAAATGTCTGACTCCAAAGCCCAAAGCCCCTAGGACCCACGTGCTGTTGTTTTGTCAACAAATACTATCCTGGTCAGTAGCCAGGCCAAGGAATTTCAGGTATACTTGTTTGAATATGGGCTTTTGAAACCTTAGGGGTTTTTCTCTTTGGCTACTCCTTCTTAGCATTGTTTGCTGGATCACCCTCTTCTCTGTGATTTTTAATGGTATAATTTTTTTTAATTGGAGTGTTATTGTTTCACAACGTTGTGTTGGTATTTGCTGTACAATGAAAAGCTGTATGTACACATATATCCCCTCCCTCTGGAGCCTCCCTCTCCCTCTATCCTACCCCTCTAGGTCATCATGGAACACTGAGCTGAGCTCCTTGTGCCATACAGCCGATTCCCACTGGCTAGCTATTTCATGCATGGTGCTGTATACATGTCTACTACATGTAAGTATTTTACGTATGCTAGTGTATCTATGTCTCTCAATTCGTCTTACCCTCCTCTTCCTCTGCTGTGTCCACAATTCTGTTCTGTAAGTCTGTGTCTCTACTCCTGCCCTGCAAATAGGTTCATGGCACCGTTTTTTGAGATTCCATGTGTACGTGATACATGTTTTTCTTTTTCTGACTTACTTCACTCTGTATGACAGGTTCCAGGTCCATCTACATCACTACAAATGACCCAAATTCATTCCTTTTGATTGCCGAGTAATATTTCATTGTCTATATGTACCGCATCTTCTTTATCTACTCATCTATCCATGGACATTTAGGTTGTTTCCATGTCCTCGCTGTTGCAAATAGTGCTGCATAAATGGTGTAACTCTTAAAGTCTTTTCCTAACTCTCTTTCTCTGGTTCCTCTATACTCTCTCCCCAAGTGAACTCATCTGCACACATGCTTCAATGATCATCTATGTAATAATAATACTCAAATGTATATTTTAGCTCAATCCTTTCTCCTGATCCTCAGATCCAGATATGTTGACATTTCCATTGGAATGCCTCAAAGGTATTCCAATTTCAGTTTATTTAATACCAAACTCATGGTATCCTGTGTCAAAACTGGCTTTTTTTTTTTTTAAAGACAATATCTATTCTGGCAAATAGCTCCACTGTCTACCCAGAAATGTAGCATCATTCTCATTATCTTCTCTGCAGTCTCCCCAAACACCAAGTCCTGTGGATTTTTACTCATCTGTCTCTCCAGTCTGATCACATCTCTCCTTCTCCAATGCAATCATCACTTCCCACTTGAACCATGGTGATGGACTGCTAATTTGTTTGCATATGTTCACTGTCATCTCTTCTCCAGTTCATTCTCCACAGAGCAGCCACAGCCATCTTTGCAAACTAGAGCATGATCCATGTTTCTCCTTTGCTTCAAATCTTTCAGTGGCTGCTTGTTGCTCTGAGCAAAATCCTTAACAAGGCCCTAAATGACCCAGCTCCGTCCTCCCACATCTCAGCCCAGCTCTTTTCACTCTATCCCTTGCTCTGGCACACTGACTTTCTTTTGTGGTTCCCACTTCTGTGCTTCTGTTTCAGGACCTGTGGAATGCTAATCCTTCCTAGAATTCTCTCTCCCCTCTTGTCACCAAATGACCTTAGCTGATTTTAGGTCTCATTTCAAATGCTGCCTTCTCGGGGAGCTTTTCTTGAATTCTACACTAGATGAGAACCCTCAGTCACATGCTGTCCCAACAGCTTGCTTATGCTTTTCTTTTTCCATTATTGTCAGTTTGTGATTGTAGGCTTGCACGATTATTTGATTTCTACCTGTCTTCCCCTCTATACTATGATGCTTATGGTATCTGAGTCCACTTGTGTTTTCTCACTATGGGACTCATAGTGCTTAATGTATGTAGTCAGGCACATAGTAGGTACTCAATAAATATGTTCTGGAAGAAAGGAGACTTAGTAATCTGTAAGGGCTCAGGGGGAGAGTGACTGAGGGTAAGTGGGTTATGACATTTGGAATGACTTGGGCAAGATGTGGGGAAAGGTTTTCAAGTGGCCCTAGTGATAAAGAACCCACCTGCCAAAACAGGAGTCAAAAGAGACGTGGGTTCAATCCCTGGGTTGGGAAGCTCCCCTGGAGTAGGGCATGGTTAACTCACTCCAGTATTCTTGCCTGGAGGATCCCATGGACAGAGGAGGCTGGTGGGCTACAGTCCATAGGGTTGCAAAGAGTCAGACATGACTGACGTGACTTTATGCATGGGAAAGATGTAGACAATTAGGTGGGTGGGCCAGGACAGTGGGACCTCTGGGCAGGAAAGAACTGAAAGGGCCTGTTGGGGACAGAGGGCATGTCTGCAGACACACTCTGAGCCTCTGGAAGTCTGTGCCATGTGCCCAGACTGTGTCAGGGGACCTGCTTTTAAGGCCTGGATTTGATGCTAACTAGCTGTGTGTTTTTCCCTCTCCTTCTTAATTTAATTTGTAAAATAACAGAGTTACATTATTACAGCAGTCAGGATTCTTAGTTGCAAAGAACAAATATTGCCTCTGGGCAATTTAAACAGAAACTTAGCTGATTGAAGGGCTATCAGCCAGCTCACAGGATTCCCAGGAAGCCTGAAGAACCAGAGGGAGAGAACTGGTAAGAACAGGGAAGATTGTATGGGCAAAACCTAGGCCAGCACCTCTCCGAGGAGCCAGGCTCCCTTGAAGCCAGCACAGCTACCGTGCCACTCAGTGCTAGCGTCACAGCTTGTGTCCCTGCCAGGAGTGGGCACGGGACACCCCTGTTGGCACCACTGCCCGTGCTGCCCTTGGGAACTGGATCTTGCTGCCTTTGCTTGCCACCCTTGGAAAGAATGTTCTGCTCTCTTTCCTTTGTGTCATTAGCTTCTGATTCAAAAACCTGAGCAGATGCATCTGCTGTGCCTGGTGTGTGGGGGCAGGTGTGGGGATGGGGGTGAGGGACTGGGAAGACGGCTTCCTAGAGATGGAGGCAGGCTCCATTGGCCATTGACCCTCCTAAAAGGGAGACTTTCCCAGGGGAGGAATCAGAAGGTTCAGATCCCAATAGCTGGTCAACATCTGACATCCAGTCTTGACGATCCTGCCAATGTTAACAATCCATGTGTGCATCAGCAAAGTAAGAATGGATCCAATCATCACCCCACCCCACCTTTCCATTAATCTCAGCAACTTATAAAAGCTACTACATCATCACTTCGCCCCAGAAAACTTTCTTCATGATTATAAGTCCTTACTTCTAGGTACTTTGGAGACTACTCTGCATGTCCTTGCATTATGCGTTTATTTGAGCCGCTGAAGCCAGCCAGTGTTTCCTGGCCCCATAGGCCTAAAAATAGGGCATTATTGAGTAGCCTAATAACCTGTTCAGAGCTCTCAGAATGCAAGGCCTGTGCTGGTTTGTATTTTTAGCAGATGCTCTTTCTATTGGAGGGTCTATTTTTAAACTCACCAAATGTCAATTCTCTCTCAACTGTCCATTGTCATCTTCAAAGACATGCTGGATTATTTGTTTGTCTCCTCCTGGCAGAATTTACTCTGCAGTATGAAAGGTACATTTCAGTCATTGATGGTTCATCTTGGACAGAAGTAACATTTTCTTGCCCATACTCTATCACGTCTTTATTTTTTTTATTTGAGTGAGGTCTAGGAGAATCAATGAAGAGGGTATTCTGGAAGGAAAGGGTCCAGGATCTTGGAGCTGATTTATGGCACCTTCTTTTAATGCAGTTTCCATCATATCTGCTTCCTTAGGCAAGTAGCTTGCATTTAAAGTCATCAAGCTGTGGGAGCAAAGCAAGTTTTATAAAATCATTCAGTGTGAATAGCTGATTCTGGCTTAATTTGTTACTACTCCAAGGTAACCAAGTGGTGTGAGTGTTAAGTAATGTGACTGTTTCTTTAAAAACCACCACAGAGCTTACACATCCAAATGGACATGGAACTCCCTGAAAAGCCTCCCACTTTGAAAGTCATTGTGCATGATCTGACAATATTTTTTCACTCAAAGCAGTTTTTGAAATTACTTTTCCAGAATTATCATTCCAGGTATGGACCAGGTTCTGAAATGTCTTCAGTGATCAAGCTCTATATCCTTGGGGAGCATGGGGCATTTGCTCAGGAGAAGATGCAGTCCCATTCTGGCGGTTTGTGTTTGTGTGTGTGTGTGTGTGGGGTCGGAAGTGTGGTCATAGTGGAACAGGTGTGAACTTTGGAGTGAGATGATTCAAGTTCAGATCCTCTCTCTTCTACTTACAAGCTTAGTCAAACTGCTCAGTGTCTCAGAGCACCATATTCCTTGCATGTAAAATGTAAGAAATCCCACCTTGTGGGGTTGTTGTGAAGATTGAATGTATTAATGTGTACAGAGTTCTGGCACCTGGTAAAAATTTACTACATGTTAATGTCCTTCTTGATTTCACAGTTCTTTTCACACACTGTCTCTGGACAAGCGAAGTTGCCTTGCTCTTCCATGTTCAAGCCTCTCCCTGATGTTTGTCCCCATCCCATCTCCATCTATATTCTCCTTCCCCCATGTCTGTATGTCCAAATCCTATTTCTCTTTTAAAGTTTGGCTCAAATGAAAATAATACTAATGAAGAAAGAGGTAGAGGCTTCCGTTGTGGTCTAGTAGCTAAGACTCCACGCTCTCAATGCAGGGGGCCTGGGTTCAAGTCCTGGCCAGGGAACTAGATCCCATTTTCTACAACTAAGAGTTCTTTTCCCACAACTTAAAGTTCATCTGCCACAATGAAGATCTAAGACCCCAATGTGCTGCAACTAAGACCTGGCACAGCCAAATACGTATGTTTAAGAAGAAGAAGAAGAAGAAGAGAGAAAGAGGTTGAGCAATTTGCTCAAGGTCTTACAACTCTCATGTAAGTGGTAAAGCCAGGTTTTGGGTGCAGGCCATCGGACACCAGTGGTAACACTCTGTGATGTCTACTACATTAGGCTGCTGCTCTGCTGCTAAGTCACTTCAGTCGTGTCTGACTCTGTGCGACCCCATAGACGGCAGCCCACCAGGCTCCCTTGTCTCTGGGATTCTCCAGGCACGAACACTGGAGTGGGTTCCATTTCCTTCTGCAATGCATGAAAGTGAAAAGTGAAAATGAAGTCGCTTAGTTGTGTCCAACTCTTAGCGACCCCATGGACTGCAGCCTGCCAGGCTCCTCCATCCATGGGATTTTTCAGGCAAGAGTACTGGAGTAGGGTAGGTTACATTATACCTAAGTGTATAAGTGCCTCTCAGGCTTCTGTAGGAAGCTTTCCAGATTCCTCTCTTAGAAACATCATCTTCTGCCTTTGAACATATATACACCATTTCCAAGCTTTTCTTGTGGAACATTATCTTTCCACATGTTATGAGGATCATTTTTGTGACTAGCCTTATTGCCCTGCAAGACTTGAGTGCTCATTAAGCGTTATTTTTTCCACAGTCTCTTCTTAATATCACATATAATTTGTTGTAGGTGCTCAAGAATATTTGTTGAGTGAAACGTTTAAAAAAAAAATGCAAATCTGGGGACGTCCCTGGTGGTCCAGTGGTTAAGAATCTGCCTTCGAATGTAGAGGACACAAGTTCGATCCCTGGGGTGGGAGGATCCCACGTGCTGTGGAGCAACTAAGCCTGCACGCTGCCACTATTCAGCCGGTAACTCTAGAGCTTGAGAGCTGCAGCTACTGAGCTGTCGTACCCTAGAGGCTGTGCTCCACAGCAAGAGAAGACACTGCAGTGAGAAACTAGAGCTTGAGAGCTGCAGCTACTGAGCTGTCGTACCCTAGAGGCTGTGCTCCACAGCAAGAGAAGACACTGCAGTGAGAAGCGCGACAACAAAGACCCAGCAGCCATAAATAAATAAACAAATAAAATGCAAATCAGATCATGTCTCTCAGCTTAAAATGTTCCATTAACTTTAGGATGAAAACGAAAATGGCCACCGCAAATAGAAGGTCCTGAGGGCTGTGTCCCCCACCTCACAGCCTTACCTGGAGCCACTCTCATCCTGGCTGTCTACTTGTCCAGCTCACAGTGACTTTCTGGTCATTGTTTTACCCACCTTCCTCTCTCAGGGCTTTATCACTTGCTTTTCCTTGACCCGGAAGGCTGGACTCTTTTTCTCAGCCTTGGTTTTGGCTCAGTCATGACTGTTCTGATGACCTAGCCTTGTTATATGGCCTCTGGGTAAGCGGGAGAAGTGCCCCTCGGGCTTGTTTAGGAATGGATTTGTTCCATTCTGGCCCAGCATGACCAGCCCTGAGAGAAGGGACCTATCTGGTGCCTTCACTCTCCTGGTGGTAATGCCAGGCTGGGTGGTACTTGAGGATGTGGGCCTGACCTCTGCAGGGGCCTCTGAGGCTGCTTGTCCAGTCCAGCTTGCCTTGTCATGGAGGAGGCGAGCTCTGACTCCAGGCCAGAGAGTGATCCTGGTAGTGGAATTGTCTGAAGGCAACAGTACCCTTCATTTCCCCTTGGTTCATATATTCTGAGTGCCAGCAGGCCTGGCTCAGAGCCATCTTGGCAAAGAGGAATTTTTACAGCCTGATTGATTTAATTTTGCTTTCTTCCCAAATTCCTATCTTTAAGCAGAAATAGTCTCCAAGTAGCTTTTGTACTAAAGATGATATGATTGGGAAAGCAAGCAGGGCAAGACAGTGATCACAACAAGGACACCTAAGCTGTAAATAGGTTAGTTTCTCATTTAATAATAATTTATTATTTCTACTAAACATTTACTAAACACTCACTAGGTCCCAGGTACTGTCTAGGGATTTGTCTATATATTAGCTCATTTAGTTTTTCAAATTATAGCCCTTTAAGCTGTGTTCTATTGCTATTCCCACTTTATAGATTAGAAAGTTGAGGATGAAGGAGGTTAAGAAACTTGCCCAAGGTAAGTAAGTAGCAGTGCTTAGTCGCTCAGTGTCCAGCTCTTTGTGACCCCATGGACTGCAACCTGCCTGGCTCCTCTGCCCATGGGGATTCTCTAGGCAAGAATACTGGAGTGGGTTGCCATGCCCTCCTCCTGGGAATCTTCCCAACCCAGGGATCGAACCCAGGTCTCCTGCATTGCAAGCTGATTCTTTACCAAGTGAGCCACCAGGGAAGCCCAAGTAAGTAGCAGAAGTGGGCTTAAAACTGAAGATAGGGGAGCTGAAAATGTAGCCTTGAGGATGAGTATAAAAATACACAGTGATTTCCAGTTAGGGGGTCTAGCAAAAAATGATCATGAAAACGTGGATTCTGGAGAGATCCAAGTATGACCCAGAATATTCCCTGTAGGTTGACATGTTAATGATTATAGATACTTATCCAGTTCACTGGGAAGCAGCCTGGTATGAAAGACAGAACATAAGCTTTGGGGTCATGAAGACCTGGGTTTGGAAATGAATGCAACCTCTTCAGTCTGTACCGCCTCATACAGTTTATATAACCTCATTGTGACTCAGTTTTCTCATCTCTAAAATGGTTATTGTGACTCATAACTCATAGGGCTGTGAAGATTAAATCAGAAAACACAATATAGCTTTTTGTGTTGTGCCCTGGCATGGAGATAGTGACCAATAAATGGTAGCTATTAATATGGCATGAATGTGCAGGCAAACCACAGGTGGTGGTAATCAATAGTAGCCTTCCCTTCCATAATTCATTATAAGCTGATAAATTCCACTGTTGACATTTGAATTAAGATGTACTATTCTGGGAATCCTGATCACAAAGAAAATACCTTAAAGAGAAAGCACATTAAACCATAATCAATCTCAATTTTTAAGTCTTAATTAATAATTAAACTATTTATTGTGCAAGCTGGAAAGTAAGTTGGTAACTTGCAAAAAAAATCCTTAAATTATTAGTACAATAGCTGCCCCCATTTAATTAGGGTATATTATATTTTTGATGTTTTTTATTGTTAATCCTTGTGACTACCCTGTGGGGATGGTGTTATTATCATTCTATTTATGATGCTTAGAAAGAGATTAAGCAACATGTCTGAAGCCACTTGAGGGTAAGTGATGAGGAAAGGATTCAAATAGAGGCCTAATTTCAATGGCCATATTTTCTCCTTTGTGCCTTGCTACTCTTTGGCCTGGAAGTTCCACTACTGGGAAAATGTCCTAAAGTAAGTAATTTTAGAAAGAAAAGAAGGTTAGTTGTTAAAACTAAAGTCCAAAAGTATTTATAGCTTATACTTATCACATCGCTCCATGACCCCAAATTGGACAGTGAAGTAGCCAGCTGCCACACATAACTAAATCGAATAAATTTACAAAGACCAATACATGAATCATGTCAATGGAGAACATCTGAAACTATATTTAGTAGAAAGGACAGAATGCAAAATAGTACTGCAGTGACTATACACATACCTCTCAAGGCTAAGGAAAATTGATATCTGTATACCAATAAGGAATAGAAATTATCAGAGTTATGCAAATGATTAGTGTATGACGCCTCTGTTGTATTTTGGGGCAGAGTAGTTTAAATATAGTATTCAACTTTAAAAAGTAAGACAGTGTATTGAACCAAGTTTTTAAAAAGAGATTTTTAAAAAAACTATCTAGATTTAAATTGTGAAACTAGCATCTTAAAGACCCTGAAACAGTAAGTGATGACTGATAACTGAGAGGGATTTGTTTATTATAGCTTTTCCTCATCTGAAATTTTAGGACTAGTGACAGAGGGGCTCCAAATCTGTGCTGTATTTCACAAAGCATGGTGGAAATTAATTACTTTTCTTTTTTTTTTTCTAAATTTTCTTTACTTTATTGTGTTGGTTTTGCCATACATTGACATGAATCCGCCATGGGCATACTTTAAAGCATGTTTGATAACCTTGGCAATATTTGTTCTTTGTGTAGTGGCTAAGTCATGTCTGACCCTGCAACCCCACAGACTACAGCCGGCCAGGCTTCCCCATCCTTCACTATCTCCCAGAGTTTACTCAAACTCATGTCCATTGAATCAGTGATGCCATTCAACCATCTCATCCTCTATCGTCACCTTCTCTTTCCGTCCTCAATCCTTCCCAGCATCAGTGTATTTTCCAATGAGTCAGCTCTTCACCTCAGCTGGCCAAAGTATTGGAGTTTCAGCTTCAGCATCAGTCCTTCCAATGAACATTCAGGGTTGATTTCTTTTAGGATGGACTGGCTGGATCTCCTTGCAGTCCAAGGGTCTCTCAAAAGTCTTCTCCAACACCACAGCTTCAAAGCATCAATTTATCGGCACTCAGCCTTCTTTGTGTTTCAGCTCTCACATCTGTACATGACTACTGGAAAAACCACAGCTTTGGTTTTGCTGACATTTGTCAGCAAAAGGATAGTTAAATTTGAATTCCAGCTTTGTTACCCACTTGGTAAGTGATGCTGGGAACAAATCTCTCCTGTTTGTCTGTAAACTGGCATTAGTAATAATGATGCCCCTCTTGGTGGCTTACTGGGTTTCCCAGGTGGTGCAGTGGTAAAGAATCTGCCTCCCAATGCAGGATGTGCAAGAGACACAGTTTTGATCCTGGGTCAGGAAGATCCCCTCTCCAGGAAATGGCAACCAACTCCAGTACTCCTGCCTGAAAATTTTCATGCACAGAGGAATCTGGTGGGCTATAGTCCATAGGGTCGCAAAGGATCGGGTGTGACTTAGCACACACACACACAGTGGGTTATGGACTGGCACGTGGTAAGATATCTGTAAACATTAGCTATCATTAAACTATAAAGTTTCTTTGCTTTGATCTGGAGCTATAGCAGCTCAGCACTAATTTTATTGTCTCAAGCAACAGAAATCTCCATTAATGATTATACAGCATTTGATTGCCAAAATATGGGAAAATGGTTTAACTGTGAGTAAATGCAGTTTGGTCAATAAAATCTTTTAAAATATGGCTGGGATGGGGGAGGAGAGGAGAAGTGGCAGGGCTCCTGGGTGATAAAATCTGAGGATGAATACACAAGATGGACGCAATTGACAAGGAAGAGGGGGATGGGAGCCCTGAGCAGAGCACAGAGGTGGGGAGGCGTAGCTGCCACATGCTTTCCCAGAGTCAGAGGGAGATGGTTGAGTTTTGTTAAGGCCTGACCAGTCCTGAAGACAGGTGCTGTTTTCCTTTGCTCTTGGTGTCAAGCTCATATTGAACCCAAACCAGGACTTGCAGAGATGGAGATGTGTTTCATAAAGAGTTGGTGCAATATGGGTACCAGCTGGGACTCCGCATCCTGGGAAGTCTGAGAAACCTTGAGCAGAAGCTGAATTCCACAGCCTGTGACATCACAAGGCTTCTGCATGGTTTTTCTGCCTCTGATCACTTCCTCCACTTGCTGCTTTGTGCCACTCTAAGTCAAAGCAGACACAAAGCCCAGTGCTTCCACCAAGTCCCACAAACAATACACAGACACAGATTCTTTTATGAGCTTAGTAAAACGCTACTGATGACAGATGGGGGCAAGTAATCCAAGTCCCAGGCACATCCCAGTACACAGCCTCTGCTTCCTCCTAGTTTTCTTTTCTCCATTTTTCTGGTCTCCTTCCTTCTCCTCCTTCTGTCCCGCGCAAAAATTCCTCCCTATCTCACATGGGAGAGACAAACCAACCCCAGCCCAAGCACTTTTCATTGTATTTTGCCAACAAAGATACTTTAATAAAGATGTTAAGAGGAATTCTGGTCAAAATGTGTTCTCACTCCCATTATAGTTATGCATATTAGGCCAGTACAGCATCTGTGACTCATTTTATGCAGAAGAGGGCTTATAAATAATACAGAATAATAAAGAATATTAACACACATACAAATAGTGGTCTATCAGTGGAATTTTGACATATCAAAACCCCAGTTGTGGTAAAGAGTTGGGACTAACAGTAGGGGTAAGGGGAGCTGTTGGGCTATACCCCATAGGCCTACAAGCCCTGGACTTGCCCAGCCCCAAGCAGAAGAAAAAGCTGGGAGTCAGTGACAGAGACACCAGTTGTTTAATAGATGGAGGATATTACATATCTGAAGCAAGAGTGTTCTGGAGCAATGTCTCACTATGACTGGCGGACGGCAGGCAGGATATGGCAGCACTCCCTGCTACTAAGGGGAGAAGGACGTTAACAGTTACAGGGGGGATTGATGTCTCATTGGTTACCAGGGAAACCGGGGGAGGGACACATCCCTTACTACCACTGTGATAAGCTACCATAGATCTAAAGATTAGAGCAATCACTAGCTGGGGCTGGGAGAAAGTGTGTAGGCATTTACTGATTAGGCTCTATGATGAAGAGGCAAAGTCAGTCATCAGAAGAGGGTGTAGGTGAAGCACTAAGGGTAATTCCTACAGGGGGAAGTACAGAGAGGAAGAGAACAGCCATCTTGGGTGGCCTGATCATACAGGAGGCAAGGAGCCATTGAAAAATCCTAGTAGGAGATTTATGCCATTATACTTAATGTCTTTCAGAAATGTCACCCTAGATGAAATGACAGGAGGGAGGCAAAGGTGGATTCAAGGAAACCACAAGCAGAAGGCAAGAAGGTCTAAGATAAGGCATGGTTGGTGGCAGTGGAATGAAGGGATGGATTCAGGAGATAGAGCTTACAGAAGTGAGTGGTAAATGGATGGGGGAAGTTAAGGGAAGGGAGGGATCAAGAATTAGGGTGACCAACTTGTCCTGGCTGGCCTGGAATTATACAAGTCTTTATTAAAATAATTTTACTGGAGTACAGTTGATTTACAATGTTGTGTTAGTTTCAGGTGAACAGTAAAGTGAATTAATTATACATATACCCACCCTTTTAAAGATTCTTTTCCCATATAGATCACTACAAAGTATTGAGTAGAGTTCCCTCTCTATACAGCAGATCCTTATTATCTATTTTATATATGTGTGCATGCTGAGCTGCTTCAGTCTTAGACTCTGCGACGCTATGGACTGTAGCCTGCCAGGCTTCTCTGTCCATTGGATTCTCCAGGCAAGCATATTAGAGTGGGTTTCCATGCCCTCCTCCAGGGGTTCTTCCTGACTCAGGGATTGAACCTAAAGTCTCTTATGTCTCCTATGTTGGCAGGTGGGTTCTTTACAACTAGCACCACCTGAGAAGCCCGTTTTATATATACTAGTGGTATACGGGCTTTCCCCAGTGGCTCAGCAGTAAAGAATCCACCTGCAATGCAGGAGACATAGGTTCGATCCCTGGGTTGGGAAGATCCTCTGAAGGACATGGCAACCCACTCTAGTATTCTTGCCTGGAGAATCCCACGGACAGAGGAGCCTGGTGGGCTACAGTCCATGGGGTCATAAAGAGTCAGACACAACTGAAGCGAACTTGGCATGCAACCACTCTGAGTATGTGCCAATCTCAATATCCAGATTTATCCCTCCCCCTTCTTTCCCAATAACCATAAGTTTGTTTTCTATGTCTGTGACTCTATTTCTGGTTTGTAAAGATGTTCATTTGTACCATTTTTTTTAGATTCCATATATAAGATAGATCATATGATATTTGTCTTTTTCTGTCTTGCATCACTCAGTGTGATAATCTCTAGTTCATCCATATTTCAGCAAATGGCATTAGTTCATTCTGTTTTATGGTGGAGTAATATTCCATAGTATATACATACCACGTCTTCTTTACCCACTCCTCTGTCAACGGACATTTAGGTTGCTCCCATGTCTTGGCTGTTTTAAATAGTGCTGCAATGAACGCTAGGGTGCATGTATCTTTAATTATGGTTATCTCTGGATATATGCCCAGGAGTGGTATTGATGGATCATATGGATCTACCAGTTTTAAAACTGAAAATCCTATGTCTTGGCAACTCCCTAAGTCCCAAGAAAACTGGAATAGCCAACCATTTTTTAGGTGTATTACTTGAGAGAGTGGCATTTGGCAGGGCATTTACTGAGAGGAAGGATATAGAAAGAGTCAGTTAGTGGGTGATAAAGTGGGAGAGGAAGTGGTGGAGGTGGTGTCTGATGATAATAGAATCTTGAATATCCTGTATTTGAGATGCCTGTGGGATATCCAAATTAAGATAACAGTCTGGTGGTTGGATAAGAAGTCAAGATAGGCTATAAAGTTTTGATAACAAATAAAAAACCACAACAACTGAGATCTAACCAAAAAAAATTTTTTAAGTACTCATTCTTTGCCTCATTTGATCTTCACAGTAACCCAATGAAATGGGAATTGTTACTGCCATTTTTGTTGTTGCTGTTTTTCACTCCCTAAGTCATGTCTTACTCTTTGCAGCCCTGTGGACAGTAGCAAGCCAGGCTCCTTTGTTCTCCACTATCTCCTGGAGTTTGCTCAAATTTATGTCCATTGAGTCAGTAATGCTGACCTCTGTCATCCCTTCTCCTCCTGCCTTCAATCTTTCCTAGCATCAGAGTCTTTTCCAGTGAGTCAGCTCTTTGCATCAGGTGGCCAAAGTTTTGAAGTTTCAGCTTCAATATCAGTCCTTCCAGTGAACACCCAGAACTGATCTCGTTTAGGAGGGGTGGTTGGACTTCTTGCAATCCAAGGGGCTCTCAAGAGTCTTCTCCACCACCACAGTTCAAAAGCATCAATTCTTCAATGCTCAGCTTTCTTTATAGTCTGACTCTCACATCCATGCATGATCACTGGAAAAACCATAACCTTGAGTAGAAGGATCTTTGTTGGCAAAGTAATGTCTCTGCTTCTTAATATACTGTCTAGGTTGGTCATAACTTTCCTTCCAAGGAGTGTCTTTGAATTTCATTGCTGCAATCACCATCTGCAGTGATTTTGGAGCCCAGAAAAATAAAGTCAGCCACTGTTTCCACTGTTTCCCCATCTATTTGCCATGAAGTGATGGGACCAGAAGCCATGATCTTAGTTTCCTGAATGTTGAGCTTCAAGGTAACTTTTTCACTCTCCTCTTTTACCTTTATCAAGAGGCTCTTTAGTTCCTCTTCACTTTCTGCCCTAAGGGTGGTGTTGTCTGCATATCTGAGGTTATTGATATTTCTCCCGGCAATCTTGATTCCAGCTTGTGCTTCTTCCACCCCAGTGTTTCTCATGATGTACTCTGCATAAAAGTTAAATAAGCAGGGTGACAATATATAGCCTTGATGTACTCCTTTCCTGATTTGGAACCAGTCTGTTGTTCCATGTCCAGTTCTAACTGTTGCTTCCTGACCTGCATACAGGTTTCTCAAGAGGCAGGTCAGATGGTCTGGTATGCCCATCTCTTTCAGAATTTCCCACAGTTTGTTGTGATCCACACAGTCAAAGGTTTTGGCATAGTCAATAAAGCAGAAATAGATGATTTCATTTAGGATTGACTAATTTGATCTCGTTTCAGTCCAAGGGACTCTCAAGAGTCTTCTCCAGCACCACAATTTGAAAGTATCAATTCTTTGCCACTAAGCCTTCTTTATGGTTCAACTCCCAGGTATGTACATGACTACTGGAAAAACTATAACTTTGACTATATGAACCTTTGTCAGCAAAGTGATATCTCTATTATGCTGTCTCTGATATGCTGTCTAGGTTTGTCATAGCTTTCCTTCCAAAGAGCAAGGGTCTTTTGATTTCATGGTAGCCATCATCATTGCAGTCTGCAGTGATTTTGGAGCCCAAGAAAATAAAATCTGTCGCTGCTTCCACTTTTTCCCCTTCAATTTGCCATGAAGTGATGAGACTGGATGCCGTGATCTTAGTTTTTTGAATGTTAAGTTTCAAGCCATCTTTTTTCACTCTTTCACTCTCATCAAGAGGCTCTTTAGTTCCTCTCACTTTCTGCCATTAGGGTGGTATCACCTGGATATCTGAGGTTGTGGGTATTTCTCCCAGTAACCTTTTTCCAGCTGTGATTGATCCAACCTGGCATTTCTCATGATGTACTCTGTATAATAGGGCTTCCCAGTTGGCACAAGTGGTACAGAATTCGCCTGACAATTCAGGAGATATAAGAGATACAGATTAGACCCCTGGGTTGGAAAGATCCCCCGGAAGAGGGCATGGCAACCTACTCCAATATTCTTGCCTAGAGAATCCCGTGGACAGAGGAGCCTGGTGGGCTATGGTCCATAGGGTCTCAAAGAATTGGACATGACTGAAGCAACTTAGCAAGCACACACATGCACGCACACACACGCACGCACGCACGCACGCGCACACACACGCACACACACACACACACACACACACACACACACACCCTGCATATAAGTTAAATAAAAAGGAACAATATACAGCCTTGTTATACTCCTTCCCCAATTTGGTACCAGTCTGTTGTTTCATGTCCGATTCTAACTATTGCTTTTTGACTTGCATACAGGTTTCTCAGGAGACAGGTAAGGTAGTCTGGTATTCCCATCTCTTTAAGAATTTTCCACAGTTTATTGTGATACACACAGTGGCTTTAACATAGTCAATGAAGTAGAAGTAGATGTTTTTCTGGGACTCCTTTTCTTTCTCCATAATCCAACAATTGTTGGATGGAAATTTGATCTCTGGTTCCTCTGCCTCTTCAATAGCCAGCCTGTGCATCTGGAAGTTCTCGGTTCATTATTGCTGAAGCCTAGCTTGAAGGATTTTGAACATTAACCTTGCTAGCATGTGAAATGAGCTCAACTTTACCAAATTTGAACATTCTTTGGCATAACCCTTCTTTAGGATTGGAATGAAAACTGACCTTTTCCTATACTGTGGCCACTGCTGAATCCTCCAAATTTGCTGGCATATTGAGTTTAGCGCTAGTTTGTCTTTTACGATTTTAAATAGCTCAAGTGGAATTCCATCGCCTCTGCTAACTTTGTTTGTTATAATGCTTCCTAAGACCCACTGGACTTCACAACCCATGATGTCTAGCTATAGGTAAGTGACCACACCATTGTGGTTATCCAGATCGTTAAGACCTTTCTTGTATATTTTTAATCAAGGGTACATTTGTTGGTTGGTTTGTTTTTGGGGGGCATAGGAGGAACTTGAGCAAGTTCACTGGCTTATTTGAGGCAGAAGTGAGACAGTAAGGTTGAATATTAGAGAGAAGGCAGTGTACTCCAAGAGGTTGGGCCCCAGGGAGCAGGAGCTGATGAGGGAACAAGGAAAAGGGCCAAAGGAAGAGGAAGTATCTGAGTGTAGATATAAATTTCCTGGCAGATGGAGACAGTTTGGGGTGCATACATTGGCACCTCTGTTTTCGTAAGAGGTCTTCAGAGTTTGTGTGTGTGTTAGACAGAGGTCCCAAATATTTTTGGCACCAGGGACCAATTTAGTGGATGACAATTTTTCCATGGACAAGGGATGTGGGTGTGAATGGTTTTGGGATGATTCAAGTGCGTTGTATTTATTGTACATTTTATTTCTAACCTAATGCAGCTGCTGATCTGACAGGAGGTAGCAATACGTGGCCTAGAGATTGGGGGCCCCTGTGTTAGGGGGTGGGCAATGATGGGAAGAACGGGAAGAGACAACTACAAATCAGCAAGAAGCTGTCGAAGTCTGGATCAGCTGAGGTGGATGCCATGAACCAGTTGGCCTGTGCTGTTTTCTCCAGAAGCACTTGGGGTGCAGGGTATAGGAACCAGGAAGACCAACTGAGACAGGTGAGGCAGGACTGGAAGATTGGTGGGGAGGTAGAGGAGAGTCTCTTTCATACCAAACAGCCACGGGCTGAACTTGGGTAGCAAGGAAGCAACAGAAAGGGGGTTGCTAGATGAGGAGATAGTGGGGAAATCAAAGGCAAAGAAATTATGGTTCAGCCCATGTTTTCCTCCATGCCAGAAAGGCTTGCAGTGGCAGTACCATCATGCTGCCTGGCCTTGAATAAGTAAGTTCACCTTGTTGGACCTCAGTTTCCCCATCTGTAAGACTACATAACCACTATGGTATTCTCCAGCTCTAACTGTATGACTGTGCAAACCAGCATATTCCAGCCTCTTGGGGCCCTGGGTGAGCTATTTCTGTACCTTCTGTACTGGGGGTGTAGAATCAGTGTGTATCATTTCTGCTCAAAAGGAACTAACCCTGAGGAGGTGCATGAGATGTGAGATTTCAGTTCATCAAGGCTGGGTAGCAAGTAATGGCCCAGATTTCACATTCAGGTCACTTTGCTCTAGGGGGTCTCAGTAAATATTAACCAACGTACTGGATGACCTTGAACAAGCTACTGAAACAGTCCACCACTTGGTTAACTTAACCTCCAAGGAAAAGCAAGTAACTCCACTCTCATGGTGGCCATAAAAAAGTGTGACTCAGAATGGTTGGGAGGACAAAGGTACAAAGGGAAACAGTTATTCTTAGAAAGGCTGATCGCTTGAGTTGGGTTCTCAGGAAGCAGAGCCTGAGAGAGGGATTCCTGTTGAAGGGGTTTACTGGGAGAACGCTCTCAGGAGAAGGAAGTGACACAA
Organism: Antilocapra americana; assembly: GCA_007570785.1. NCBI lineage: Eukaryota > Metazoa > Chordata > Mammalia > Artiodactyla > Antilocapridae > Antilocapra > Antilocapra americana. The sequence goes on from ML663577.1 coordinate 379,685, forward strand.
CTGACACAGGACCGAGGAGAAATGTGAGGCTGGTCTCCTCCAGAGGCTGGCTTCAGTTGGCTCCCACAGGGAAGCTCTAGAACACAGACTACACTGCAGGGTTAGTCTCACCTCACAGGAAGGGAGTGGGCCTTCTGTACCCAAATATCCACCAGTTATTGGTTGAAGTCTGGTGGACCGGTAGGGTGGAAGAGGGAGTTGTGCAGCCTCCCTGGTGAGGTTGCTCTTGTCTGGTCCAGGGCACTTCCATTCAGAAGAGGACAGTAGAATTTTGTCAGCAATATTCACACTCACTGGGTAGGAAAAGGGGCACCGATGGGATCCCACTATAGCTACCCTAGAAATGATAAACAGAAAATGTATCTTCAGATTTGTGGAGGATGGAAAATGACATATTAGTAGTTAAGGGTAAAAAAAAAAAGTGGTAGCCCTAGCATCCATGCAGAATTAGAAAACCTAAAGATTGAATACATCAGCTTATAAACATTATTTACATTCTAGTGACAAAGCAGTAGCACTACCCTCATCCCTTCCACACATATGTATTAAACTTCACATTGCCAGCAAAGAATCAATACCCTTAATATATAAAGAACTTCCACAACTCAATAAAAATGAAACCTTTTTTTTGCAGGAGACATGGGTTTGATCCCTGGTCTGGGAAGTATCCCTGGAGAAGGAAATGGCAAATATTCCTGCCTGGAGAAATGCACAGAGAGATGAGCCCAGTGTGCTACAGTCCATGGGGTCACAAAGAGTTGGACATGACTTAGCAACTGAACAGCGACAACAAGAGGATATTAATCAATGATCTACTAAGGGGGAAATAAAAATAGCTAGAAGGTGTTTTAAAAAAATATCATTCAACCTTGCTGATAACCGAAGAATCAGAAAGGAAAGGAATATATAGATTTTAATCTATCAAATTAGAAAGATTTTAAAAGGCAGTGAGAAATCAGAAAGAGAAATTAAGGAAACAATTCCATTCACCATCGAAACAAAAAGAATAAAATACTTAGGAGTATTTCTACCTAAAGAATCAAAAGACTTGTATATAGAAAACTATAGAACACTGATGAAAGAAATCAAGGAGGACACAAACAGATGGAGAAATGTACCGTGTTCATGGACTGGAAGAATCAATATAGTGAAAATGAGTATACTACCTAAAGCAATCTATAGATTCAATGCAATTCCTATCAAGCTACCAGAGGTCTTCTTCAAAGAATTAGAACAAATAATTTCTCAATTTGTATGGAAATACAAAAAACCTCGTATAGCCAAAGCAATCTTGAGAAAGAAGAATGGAACTGGCGGAATCAACCTACCTGACTTTAGGCTATACTACAAATCCACAGTCATTAAGACAGTATGGTACTGGCACAAAGACAGAAACATAGATCAATGGAACAGAATAGAAAGCCCAGAGATAAATCCACGCATCTATGGACACCTTATCTTTGACAAAGGAGGCAAGAATATACAATGGAGAAAAGACAACCTCTTTAACAAGTGGTGCTGGGAAAACTGGACAGCCACTTGTAAAAGAATGAAACTAGATCACTTTCTAACACCATACACAAAGATAAACTCAAAATGGATCAAAGATCTAAGCATAAGACCAGAAACTATAAAACTCCTAGAGGATAACATAGGCAAAACACTCTCTGCTATAATCCAAAGCGGGATACTCCATGACCCACCTCCCAGAATATTGGAAATAAAAACACGAATAAACAAATGGGACCTAATTAAAATTAAAAGCTTTTGCACAACAAAGGAAACTATAAGCAAGGTGAAAAGACAGCCTTCAGAATGGGAGAAAATAATAGCCAATGAAGCAACAGACAAACAATTAATCTCAAAAATTTACAAACAACTCCTGCAGCTCCATTCTAGAAAAATAAACAACCCAATTAAAAAGTGGGCCAAAGAACTTAACAGACATTTCTCCAAGGAAGATATAAAAATGGCTAACAAACACATGAAAAGATGCTCAACATCACTCATTATCAGAGAAATGCAAATCAAAACCACAATGAGGTACCACTTTACACCAGTCAGAATGGCTGCCATCCAAAAGTCTACAAGCAATAAATGCTGGAGAGGATGTGGAGAAAAGGGAACCCTCTTACACTGTTGGTGGGAATGCAAACTAGTACAGCCACTATGGAAAACAGTGTGGAGGTTCCTTAAAAAGCTGCAAATAGACCTGCCATATGACCCGGCAATCCCACTGCTGGGCATATACACCGAGGAAACCAGAATTGAAAGAGCCACGTGTACCCCAATGTTCATCGCTGCATTGTTTACAATAGCCAGGACATGGAAGCAACCTAGATGCCCATCAACTGACGAATGGATAAGAAAGCTGTGGTATATATACACAATGGAATATTACTCAGCATTAAAAAAAAATTCATTTGAAGCAATTCTACTCAGATGGACGAAACTGGAGCCCATTATCCAGAGTGAAGTAAGCCAGAAGCAAAAACAACAATACAGTATATTAACACATATATATGGAATTTAGAAAGACAGTAATGAGAACCCAACAT